>OX243828.1:27721148-27806148 GCA_945859605.1 Lumbricus rubellus
TGATATTATCACAATGTCATTTTTTCAAAATGTCATGTCTTTAAATGTTTAAAACTTGCATACAGTAGGCTATTTCAGTGGTGCTGGTTTACATCTATATTATTTGAAAAGTCTTCTTCTTCTTCTTCTTCATGTTCTCTGCCGTCAGGCAGGTTCTGATGTCCAATGACGCCATTTTACTCTGTTTTGCGCTTCTCTTTTCAGTCCACTGTATCCAATTTGAACAGTCGTAAGAAAGAATAATCCATCATATCATAAACTATCATATATGATTAAAGCATTATCCACTGGTAGGTACTTAGATAAAGAATAAGGAATGAAAGAAATAGATGGCGCACACTAAAAAAGTCATCCGAAAAAGCACCATCTGAGAAGAAATAATGCTAAGCGGGAAAAGGGTCCTGAGAAAAGAAAAACCCCAACTTGTCAGCCTCAGTGGCAGCTGACTGCTAAACGGTCGTTTACCCCCAACCCACAAACCTGGATTCCCTTCAAAGCAGGGGACTAGATCAAGCAGGGACCGAAAATGGGCAAGGGTCGCCGGGGAGTTTGGTGAGCCTGTCTCCAGAAAAGTTCTCGCAAAACTAACATCTTAAATGATGCATTTTTAACGCCATCGCACGACAGGGAGGCATGATATCAATACTTAAATGCACATTTTGATTAATTGCAGGTGCTGCATCATGGTCAAAGAAGTAACTAGTGTTTGATGGCAGTGTGATCAAAACCAGGGACATTGAACCAATGAACTTCAGGAAAGGTGTCAATGGAAGTTCAACATCATCAAAACGACAGAAACATTTAGTAACAAAACTGAACAATTTCAATCTAGAAAATAATCATTACGACTCATATATGAGCAAAACGACATATTAAGACAAGTTGATTCAAACCAACAAAAAACTACAATGCAATATATAATGCACTCCAAGAAAAGTGTATTTTCAACTGAAATTCAACGCAACAAACCTGCTGGTTTTTGAAGGTGAGACTGCAAACTTCGCAACTAAGCCACTCCTGGCCATCTCCTGACGCTAGTTGCTCCGCTGGTTTAGTTCCAGTGTACGAGGAATATACTTGAGACATCGCACGCTAATCTGTACCTTCAAGAAATTTTTTAATCCATTATGTTTTACTTTGTATTATGACATTTCCAGCAAAGCTTCAGAAGGGTACGACACTAAATATTATGATGACATATATTATGCCACATTTAAAGAGCAAAACTCCTGTGCCTTCTTTTGGGTAATAACAGGAATTATTACATTATTTGTGAGATTAAACTGATGCTAATCTAAGAATGACAAGTTACCCAGTATAAGCCTTTAAATGGTGCCACTGCCAATTCATAACCTTGTTTGTAGGGCACAGTGGTGTAGTGAGTATGTTCGTTGCCTTGCAGCCGAAGGGTTACAGGTTCAAATCCGTCTCAAGCTGCTGTGTAGGGACCTCGAGCAAGCCCTTCACTCGCGATTGCTCAGCGCTACCGTGCGAAACTCCGATTCAGTGTCCTCATTGTAGTCAGGAGCGCGCCTGAATAGCAATTTTGAAGGGGCGCCATAGCAAGTGCACATAAATGCATAAATATAATTGTCTACTTCTGCAGCATCTTTGGTAAACATGTATTTTAGCGTAATTAATTATTTTAACGCTTATAATGGCACAAAAAGCGTCTTAAAATATTTCTGTCAACGTGCTATTGCCAAAGTGATGTATTATTATACTTCGAATATCTTAAAAAGAAGGATTTCCACCGAAATTTTTTAATATTTCGTCGTAACAAACCGCCGATCGAAGTTGTTGTTCAATTGCAACCCTTTCCGGAAGTGGCGCGTGGCAAGCAAAAATTACCGTAATAAATAAGTAAGTAAAAGTCCACCTTTTTCAATTGCTTCAGTTGTTTTATGAATCCAACTTCTGTTGCAATAATAACTATTTTTCATCAATCCAGCTCCAATTTCAGCTTGATTATTTTTATTACCCCAGCTTCTATTTCTGCCCGTTATTTTCGTCAACCCAGCTTCTCTTTCAGATATAGAAATACCCTCATCCAGCTTCGATTTCTTAAGCGTTTTTTCCCCATCAATCCGGCTTCTATTTCACATCTACAAATACCTTCATCCAGCTTCCATTTCTCATTTTTCACTTAGGACCGAAGTCTTGACGTAGGCCTACGTACACGTTATTTATAGTCGCATATACGTCGATGGTTTGGCGCGTACCCCAACTTCCGGTTAGATGTTGTGGTTCAATGGCGATTCGAACGTCGATTTCGCATGGGAAATGCGACATTTTTAAAACGTATTTTCTGTGAATATTCGTATTCTTACGAAATTTTAAGTGTGCTGTTAGATGAGTTAGACCTTTGCAAGTCATTAGGAATAATTTACGGCGCTTTTTGTGTCGTTATAAACGTTAAAATAATTAATTACGCTAAAATACATGTTTACCGCATCTTTTATACTTAAATACGTTTCCCTTGGTTATTCTACACTAACTTTCGCGGATTCCGGTTGACCCAGTCCAGTCAGCGCTTACATGGTGCACGACATCACGAAGATAACGAAACTACGAATAAGTAAATGTTTCATGCAAAATTTGGCTGCCGTAAAATAGCACCACTAATTCGAGATGTATTTGGTAAAAGTCTTAATACTTACTTATCATTAATAAAATCATTGAAACTTGAACAAATTTACAAAAAGCTTCTAATATAACTACAAAATGGACGCACAGATTACAAATTTTAGCATAGATCTCACAAGTGATGCAGCGACCATTATGTAACCATAGATCTAAAAAGCGTATGAGCCACACGCCAAAGCAGCCATTTTAGTTTATGCGTGGCGCTAGTAGAGAGACCATTCCAATTTCCAGGTCGCAGGGGCATTTTCTCCGATCCCAGGTGACTTTAGCAAAAAAGGCGGAGCCATGTAAAACTTCGCCTCCTAATTTGCTGTATATGGGTCAATGTAAAAATAGACTGACCACGCCTCTCGTCCGTCTTTCAGGGATTGTTGATTTCGTTCGGCACACACGTGTCCGCCTACTTTTGAAGTAATTTAGGCAATAAAATGTCAGTTTGTCGTAAATATGTCATGGAAGCAGCACACGAACGTCTAAAATACGGAAGGTAATGTACCTAGGTTATCTATCGTCGAATTGGTCTAAATTATTCGGCAAAACTGTAGTATCGAGACCGAATGTCGCTTACGGTCAGATGTGGCGTCGTTTAGGGTCAGGTTTGGCGTCGTGAGGGTCGGTTAGGTCAGGTTAAGCGTGGTGAGGGTCGGTTAGGTCAGGTTACCCGTCGTGAGGGTCGGTTAGGGTCAGGTTAGGCGTCGTGAGGGTCGGTTAGGGTTAGGTTTAGGGTTTCGGTTAGTCTTATAGGTTTAGGGTTATAGTCGTCAATCAGTCGCCGATACTATAGTTTGCCAATAATAATAATAATAATCAATTATTATTCATTGCATGACATTCGCGGCCTTATTTTCAAAAACATGCTTTCAATAGTCGCTGTTTATCAATTTCAACTTCAATATTATTTCCTTTATTCGGCGTATTTTTCGTCAAGGCGACGTTGACTCTTTCATCTACTGCCCTTTTCAGTGGTAATCATTGCTGTGTTGACTCCTAGATATATTGTCCTTTTGCGTCGCTAATGAGGTTGCTCCGGATTTGGACCAATCACACAAGCGATATCAGTCCATATTGCTAAAGTCACCTGGGATCGGCGAAAATGCGTCGCAGGGCCAGTCACAGAGAAAGCACAGCCCTGGCTGATTAGCCTACAGTCCGTGAGCAGGGACAGTAAGTTCCGCTTGTGCAGCTGAGCAGAGAGAGCAGCGGCGCTGAACGAGCGTGGTGGTACGGCAGAACTTCTGCAAGTAGGCTATATAGATGGGTAGCCTAATTAAGACCTCAAAACAGCGCCGGACCAAGAAAAAAATCGGTAAACAATTGCGCCATGTGTAAGGAGGCCAGCGGAGTAGGCCTACAATACACCCCGCATGTACTCGAAGACTCGACTAAACTTGGGACTGCCGCCTATATGAGGCAGCGGTGCGCAAGGCTCTATTTTAGTTATAGGCCTACTCTAGTCACCCTACCCGACAGGCAGGAAGTCCATCGTACTTATATGGCGCTGCAGTAGTCCTGACGTGAAGTTACAAACGCATGAACAAGTGCTGAGGCTGCTCTAGGAGTCAATGAGCGGGAAATGACCTTTAGCTGTCGAAGCTGGTAGCAACAGCTGCGACAAAGGTGAACGTGCCGCTTAAATGTGGATTCTTGGTTTTGGATGACTCTCTAATCTCGAACTGAAGTGGAAAAGTTAAGTCTGGGTGTTTCAATCATAGCCTGCATACCTATAGGGAGGCTAAGTCTTCTTCGCGAACTGTTCACCATCCAACCTATCCGTTCTACCCGATCATCCGCCTGCCTATTACTCTCTCTCTCGACCGCCGGTCACAAGTCATCTCAAGTTTTCCAACCGAGCCATTTCAAACACAGCACCACGCCTTTGGAATGACCTGCTTGTTGAATTCAGATATTTATCAGTTCCTCCACCATCATCACTAATCACCCACAATCATCACCTTCCTCACGCTCCTCTATCAATCACACCTCGGGTTTTTCATTCGAAACTTAAGACTCTTCTTTTCAAGAACTCTTAACCTGTCTCATCTGATCCTGTACCATCCAATTCTCGGCCCAGACGACACCCGCCTTAGTAGCTGTTCCGCCTCTCTGATCCTATGGTAACTCGACCCGGACCACGTCGGACTACTTTTACGGACAACTCTTTTGACTCAACACAGCGCTCGTGAATAAGCTGGTGCCCCGCGCTTGGCTTTCTATAGCGCTTTACAAATTTAGAGTTTACAATTACGATTACGATTAAGTCAATATTATTTCATAAAGCTGCTGAGGCGCGCCAAGCCAGATTGACATAACCATCGACATAGAAAGAAGTAGATATATATCTATCTACTTCTTTCTTCTCTACCGCCAGGCAGGGCCGGATTAAGGCATGTTCAACATGCTCGGCCGAACAGGGGCCCACACTTTAGAAGGCCCCCACAAAATGCGGGAAAAAAGTTTTCGGAAAATTTCTTATATTTAGAGCAAATTTCGAAATTTCGCCAGATGACTAAAAAAGGTCATCAACTGTTTTGGCGGATCAAATGGTCTGATTTTCCCGAACATTTCGCCAGATGACTAAAAAAACAATATCCGGAAAAAATTTCCCGAACAGGGCCCCCACATTGCTTAATCCGGCCCTGCCGCCAGGCACGGCTGTCCATGTGCGGTGCACGTGTAGCTTATAGATCTTAAGGTATACATCACATTCGTGAATCATCATCCATGTCTTTGTCTGTCTTTCTCTTGTCTGTCTTTCTATATGTTTTCTTGTTCCCTCATCATCTACCTGACGTCCTGACCATACATATAGAGCCGTGGCCGGCAACCTATAGCAGCGGTTCTCAACCGGGGGTCCGCGGACCCCTGGGGGTCCGCGGCGACGTTCTTGGGGGTCCGCGAGCAAGTCCTGAAAATTATATATTTCCTAGTTAAAAACGTAGAAACAGTAAAACAAATAAATGTTTTGTCAATTTTTCGATATTTCCTCTTTTCAATGGCGACATGAAACTAATAACACGCTGATTAATGGCAAATTCACCTGTTAATTTTTAGATGGGTCGGTTTGTTTCAGTCTCTAGATAATATATAGGGTGATAGAGCTGCACAGTCGCGATAATGCGCCAAAGGTGCACAATTTTATTGGGGGTCCGCGACCGTTTCCCAAAATTAAAAAGGGGTCCGTGAGTCTGAAAAGGTTGAGAACCGCTGACCTATAGTACTGTTGTCTGCCGTCCTCCAAAACATGCGCGAGTTTTCGTTTCAGAATATTTGAGAATAAGCGCAAAAAATGGAACAAGGCGCGCCGAGTAGGGGCTTAATTACCACTTAGTAGTGGATAAAAAAATGACGATCAATACCCACCAATTAATATATAGGGTGTCTCGATAGGTCGTGAACGATTTTGAATGCAGATAAATATATGTTATACTTATACACAATATAATGTGGAAAGTTTTATACTGGCGGATAGGTTATTCAAATGAAAATGTTTATATAAAAAAATTAGATCACTATCTCACTTAATAAAATTGTAGCGCCAATTTCCGTGACGTCATCAAATTCGTGCCAAATAAACGTCAAATTAAGCCGCAAACATTATTGTACGACCATCATTGTTAATCCACACATAATTAATTAATACAAATTATCATTTAGTATTTAATAATGTTTCCTTTACTCCTTATTACAGCCTCAAGTCGACTAGTCATCGAGCAAATAGATTTTTCAGAGTTGTCAGAGGTAGGCCTATTGATGTCCATGCCTTACAAAGCCAACGTTTTAAGGTCGTTTGGGGATCGGTATGGGCATAAACAGTTGCCGCCATAATACCGCATTGGTGACAATCCGGCGAATAAGGCGGCCAGTCCCTCGGTGAGATGTAGGCTATCAATTGATATTCTTGTTCAACCATTCGACTGAGGCCTTTGCTGTGTGTGCACGTGCACCGTCTTGTTGAAATAGGCCTAATCCTTCGCCGTTATTACGAAACACTTTTGTGGCTGTGAACTGAGCGCATAGGCTACTCCACTTCGCTGGAACGCGGGTTTGACCTCTTTCTCCTGTATCTCATTGATGTAATACGTCGAAGTGACTGAAGTTTTGTTTGGAATGATATGAGGTTTTGACAATCCAACTGTTTATGCCGAACCCGAACCCCATGACACTGAACACCTTAAAACGTCGGCTTTGTAATGCATGGACATCAATAGGCCTACCTCTGACAACTCTGAAAAATCTATTTGCTCGATGACTAATCGACTTGAGGCTGTAATAAAGAGTAAAGGAAACATTATTAAATACTAAATGATAATTTGTATTAATTAATTATGCGTGGATTAACAATGATGGTCGTGCAATAATGTTTGCGGCTTAATTTGACGTTTATTTGGCACGAATTTGATGACGTCACGGAAATTGGCGCTACAATTTTATTAAGTGAGATAGTGATCTAATTTTTTTATGTAAACATTTTCATTTGAATAACCTATCCACCAGTATAAAACTTTCCACATTATATTGTGTATAACATATATTTATCTGCATTCAAAATCGTTCACGACCTATCGAGACACCCTATAATATATGGCCTAACCACAAATGAGCTGAGTCTTTGCAGGTTCAAGAAGAAAGCGGTTTGAGGACATCCAGGCTCTGGCTAAGGTTAGGCCTACTCAGAACCATGGGCGTCCGCAGCGGGGCGCAAGGGGGCGCAAGTGCGCCCCTCTGGATTTTTCGCATATTTGCACATAAGTTTAGATCATAATGGTTATGATTAATACAACGCGATTTTCAATGTGATTATCGGTGCTTTCTACAAGTTGGACCTTATATCATTCTTTGGACGCATAACATATAGGATTATGTAGCCGATAGAATTATCTCGTGGAAATATGAATATTCATACTGTCACCCGGATATAACAAATGAAACCTATTTTCCCTTGTGACAATTAGGCCTATTTACAAGCTTGCGCCCCTCTATAAAAATTCCTGCGGACGCCCATGCTCAGAACCTTTGTAGTTTAACCAAATTAAACTCTGACTGACCTAGAACTACAAAGCAGGCTATGAATATGAAACCCACAATTCAGTTTGTCTGCTTCTGAAAGAATATTGTAAAGTTCCTCATAATTATATCGAAGATTCCTTCGTTTCAGCTTTATCTTCGATAACAGTTTGAATGCTGATGGTCCTAAAGTTTCATTAGCCTACCACCACATTCGATACCGCGGTTGGCCTATATTCCCCTATAACATCATTAAAGGTGTCGCCATCTTTGAAACGTTATCGCCAAAGTCATCATTATCTTGAGAAGTAAAATCGTAGACGTCCATTCGTCCAATCATATTCGGTAAACGGGATCTTGATCGAATTGCAGACTAAAGACGAGCTACAATAATCCAATCTCAATTACAGACTAATTATTGGTTCAAGATATTCGTATAACCTATACCGGTAGGCTTATTATTTTGTAATAACAGTAGGCTAGATGAGCATACAGTAGGCTACATTGACCTTGTATAGGCAAGACACTGCCGTGACGTTTTAACTACAATAATCCGTTTCCATAGCGACATTAATGTCGTATTAGTAAGTAAGATCGTATTACATAATTATAGTATACAATTTATGTAAAGTTATTTCCCGAATAGATAAACAAACGTTTGCAAATGGCGGATGGTCCATTTGAGTATAACTTGTTTTCATTCCTTGCGTATGGGTTGACGAGAACCGAGTTGCCTTCTGGGAGGTAACGACCTTCAAGAAGTTAACGATGCGGAAGTCACTGCTCTGTTTGCCACTTAGGAATACTTGTTGGCTACACTGCATCACTGTTCCTGGAGTGCTACTGGTCCTTCTACTTGGTTAGTGAAATGAGATTTGTCTCTATAGTCTTTGGACGCAATTCCGTAGTTAAATTAATTTGTCACAGACTGCTTAAAAATCACCGTTGAGAGAAATTTTGGGCATAATTATAGTGTCCGGGACCGACGTATTGGTTAGGTTCAGGTTTAGGGGTCGTGAGGGTCGGTTATAGCCTTAGGCATATAGATAGGCCTAATAGAGTTAGGAATGGGGTTAGTGTCGTCATTCGTTCCCGGATACTATAAGTTTGCCAAATTTTGTCTAATATGTAAGTGGTGGTTCACATCTATTGGCTTACTTTTGAGTTTGCCACTTTTTAGATAGCCTAACCATTTCGGTTGGTCAGTTTTTGGGAGGGTTAATAAAAAATCGTGCATGTAACTATAGGGAGAAAAGTAGGCTACAAATTCGAGGCAATAAGTGCATGGTGCTGAATGGAAAACCGCGACTCGGGAGGCGTATACGTTCTGAAGGTATCACCCATCGCGGCCCGCATCCACCACCCGCCCGCCAGACCCTTTAACGACGCCACTACTTCGGTCGTTCTTTTGCTTTCTGTAGTTTCTATGTCATTGTCAGATTATATTTTAAAACGCAGTTGACCTGTTTTTTAGAGCAGGCTAACTAAATTAGCCAGCATATGTTCTTTGTTGAAACGGTTGCCGAAAGAACCGCACACCTGTGTACAATTTAAGCTTTCTTGTAGCCTATAATGCATACATAGCCTATGCAGAGTCACTGGAAGTACACCATTCGTCCGATAAATATTGACATCCTATTATCATCTAAGAGAGTCAGGCCCCTGTACTGTCACGAGACCGTGGCCCGAGGGCATAGGTTGTCCATTTCTTTGTGGGATGGGAGGAAATACATGTAGCTTAAATGCAAAACATGACCGGAATAACTTACGCAGTCTTGAGGAATGAGGTATCGGATTGCGGTAGATCTGGTCAATGACGGAGCTGTCACCAGAAATTAAGTGCCTAACTAATTATGATGGACTGAGGTCTGCTTTTTTGAGGCACCAAAACGCTTTGCTTTGGTGGTTTAGAGTTATACATTCGTTTATATAACTCGGTTAATATGTTTTGATGTTTTTCGTCTACTTACACAACAGCGGCGAATATGGTCGGTTTCACGAATTCAGGAACAATAAAAGAGGAATCTATTTCCATAGCAACGACTCCTTCTATTTCCATAGCAAAGACTCCTCCATATTCCAAACAGACTTCACTAGGTCAACAGGAAACAGGTAGAGCTAAGAGTGATGCTAGGCAAACCACGTTGGGGACGAATAATATGAGTGTTAAGAGTTCAAAACCTAACGAGAATGCTAAAATATTTGACATTAGAAGCACTTCATCTAAACTTTCTACGACAGTCACGCCATTTGGTTTAGGTTTTCTAAATCGCAGATTGGATAGGGTAAGGGCCAAACGACTGGCGAAAACAAATGCAATGAAAAGAAATGTCGAAAACGTGGAACTTGGAAAAGAATCGAAGGTGAAAAGAGAGGCGAATGTGAGAGAGGAGACGGAGAAACGAGGACTGCAATCAATAAATTACACAGAACTTCATCGAACGGGAGTTAAAGCCAACACGATCACGAAGAACGACCATAAGAACGGAGGAGGAGGAGGAGGGTCTCATAGGGAAGCGAAAGATAACAACTTAGAGCGATCTCAGAAGAAAACCATCGTGGGCTCTAGCAAGGACCAGAGGCAGGGAAGGGTAGACAGGTATCCTCGCTTCTTACACGACTACAGCGACGACTACGATAACAATGGCGGCTATGACGACACGGAGGCTGTTGACAATGTATACGAAAATAATGTCTACGATTATAAGGCCTACGACGCTGAAGAGGGTGAAGCTGGGGCAGGTGACATAGCCGAATACAATGACGATGACCCAGGGCCGAGTGGGGAATCGGGATCGAAGGGCGGCGGTGGGTCAAAGGGTGGGTCAAAAGGCGGGTCAAAAGGTAAGGCAAAGGGTGGGTCAAAAGGCGGGTCAAAGCCAAAGTCAAAAGGCAAGTCAAAGAAGCCTAGGGAAACTGCTGAATCAAAAGAAGCCGTTGCGAACTTAGATGGCAACAATTCAAAGCAGAGGACGAAACGAGATAACGGGAATTGGAATGAAAAGAGTGAAGCAGAGAATCGGAAACGAAGGAAGAAGAAGCTGAAGGAATATAAGAAGACAGAAGCTAAAAGTGCAGACGACGATGAGGAGAGACATCGACCGGAGTTGAACGAATACGACGACAAGGACTACTTCGGCGGTGGACACGGCATCCCGATCCATCACTACGCAGGACACGACCACGTCGTTCACGACTACGAACCCGACGACTACGGAGACTATGACTTCGTGGACACCGACGGATCGATTGGGAGGTCGAAGAGGGAGTCAGGTTATGGGAAAGAGGAGGAGAGATCAGAGGTCAACAGAGAGATCATCGCAGAGTCATCTCTTCCTCCACTTTTCAATCATTCGAGTGATTCAAGCGGAAGATTTGGAATAAGAACCGAAGTCAAAGATGTCCAATCAGAACGAAGAACAGGAGTTCAGAATATCAACGGAACATCGCCGTCGCTGCATCCACCGGTACTCAGCGTCAATTCCAACACGACATCTGCTTCTGTAGCTGCACAGAAGAAAGCAGATCCTCCTCATCCTGCTGCTGCTGCTGCTTCTGCTGCCACGAGAAGAACGCCGCCGATGTCGGTGACCGTGGAACAAGGACGACTTACTCCTCGTCGTCCTCCTCCTCCGCCATTGATGTTGGTATCTGTCTGCTCGGACAAGATGTGTACGAACGGAGGAACGTGTTTGCGGCGATCAGCCATCCGAGGAATCATCTGCGTCTGTCCAACGGGGTACAGTGGAAAGACGTGTGCCACTCGATTAGACCCATGCATGATCAGACACTCGTGCCAGAATGGAGCCACGTGCATATCATCTCCTGCCGCCAATGCCAAGACCCCGGTTCCCATACGATGCCAATGTCCTGCGGGGTTCACCGGACAACTGTGTCAGATTGACGTCAATGAATGCTCCAGTGATCCGTGTCTAAACGGTGCCAGATGCATCGACCATGTCGACGGCTATTCGTGCCACTGTCTGGCTGGCTTCGAGGGTCAGCGATGCGAGACGAACACAGACGACTGTCTTGGACGCATCTGCGCTAACGGTGGTCGATGCGTGGATGGACTGAACAGGTACCGGTGCCACTGTCGGCCTGGCTTCTTCGGGCGTCACTGCCAGCGTGTGTCCGACGCCTGTCTGCGTAGCCCATGCTTCAACGGAGGAGAGTGCATAGCCATGGATTCGCGTGGACATTTCTACAAATGCCTCTGTCGTACCGGGTACCTAGGTTCGCGCTGTGAAATCCAGGCGGCCAGGTGCGTCCATACTTGGTGTCAGAACGGCGGAACGTGCATGGAGGCGGCCGGTTCCTTTCAGTGTCTCTGTCCGCCTCGACTGACCGGCAACCTGTGCGAGAGTGAAGTGACCAGCAGCGGCGGCGGTGGCATCGTCCACAAATGCCGGTCAGATACGTGCGCGAGGCGTGGCACGTGCGTCGATACGTCGTCTGGCTTTCGATGCGAGTGTCCGAGCGAAGCGGTGGGAGACAGGTGTCAGTTCGATGGCGATGCATGTCTGCCGAACCCTTGCGTCAACGGTGGACTATGCATTCCAACGGGAGGACCTTTCTACTTCTGTCTGTGCGACCAACGCTTCGCTGGTAAGATCTGTCAGTTCGAAACGAGACCGTGCACAGGGAATGAGACTTGTGAGAACGGAGGAACCTGTCTCGACTATCATCTCAAACGCAGACTCAACCGACATCATCTGCGACGACCTTGCGTCGGTGAAAAGTGTCTTGGCGTCAAACAAGTGAGTTGATGATCGATTGCATTATAACTTTTTTTAAATATAACCAAGCCACATGTTTGTATATAGTGACAGTTGTTGTAAACTGCCAAATCAGACTATATTACCCTACCTATACAACCCGATGGATGACAAATTTCGCTTTCGTTATAGTTTGAGGATAAGGAGTGAGTGTTCGGACTATGATCCGCATTGTGTTGGAATGTGCAATAAACATCTTTCTCTATGATCCTAATAAAATAGGTGAGTTTGAAACTTTCAAACACATTGCCAATGTTCGTCTGGACCTTCAATCTTGAGGTGAGAATACGATGCCACTGCAAGGACTCTACAATAGCTACGCTGCTACAGTATTATGCGCTGTCTTGCAGGGAGCTTGTTCCATATTGCAGTTCCAGCCACGGAAAAGGCTCGGCGCAAAAATGATCGAAGTTCGCGAACGGAGACGCTTCTTCATAGAGAACCACATGCATAAATAAGTAGGAGGAATAACCAACATCGTAGCTGTGAATTTTGAATATAGTTCTACAAAATACTGCGGTTAACTATAGATGGTGAAGCGAATTGTCCGTTATGTATATTATTAAGCTTATTATGTGTTTGTTTATGTTTGTTTGTTGACAGAATGCGAGAAAGGATTGGACGACGGTGATTCGCTGCGTCTGTCCACTTCTCTACACTGGACCTCGATGTACGATTCGAAACCTGCCGTGTACAATCGGTGTCTGTTCGGCTGGACAGGAGTGCAAGGAGGATCCACACAATCCCGTCGAAGGATACTCATGCATTGGTCTGTATAACTATACTGATATAAGATATGCCCAACTCCACTGCATAATTGTACGCAGTTTGTACAAACGCCTGTGCGTGTGCTATCCAGAAAAGTGGAACTCAACATCAATCACACTAACTGAAGTTTTAAAAAGAAGAATATTAAGTATTAGCAACTGCAAAAACAGCGGTGCCACTGCAAGGAGCGGTGGCAGTGGTAGTAGCAGTGGTAGTAGTAGTAGTGGTTATTTTAATGGTTGTAGTACTATTATTATCAGTAGTAGCAGCAGTAGGAGCAGCAGCAATAGCAGCAGCAGCAGCAGCATCAGTAGCAGTAGACGCAGTCATAGTAAGAGCAGCAGTGGCAGCAGTAATATACTATACTATAGCAGCGACTCCGTAGGCTACATTATTATTTTACTGGATAAATCGCCTATAAGGCCCTACAAAAGGCCTACATGCGGGTGCTGCCCGTGGCACAATTTTTAGCATGAGCTTGGCGAGCCGAAGCCTTTAGCATCTGGATGTTATGTTATTTTTACAATAAAAATAATAATTGTTCGGATGTGGAAAATAATGATTTTAATCTGAATAAGCATTATTCAGTGGTTCTTTTTAAAAACTGTACACGGAAAATACTTTGCACTTATCACCGCAATGCTCCAAGATTTGAATAATTGAGGTTGCTTTCGCAAAATGGAACGCACCTTTCACGTGCTGACTAAAGGTAGCGCTTAGGCCTACGTGTTTACAACTACGAATGCTGGCATGTATATATGCGCGTAGGCCTACGTATATAATATATGTATGAATATGCAGGCATGTAAGCATATATATTATATATGTGTATGATTGTATGCATGTATGCATGTATGTATGCATTTGTGTGTATGTATGTGTGTGTGTGTGTGTGTGTGTGTGTGTGTGTGTGTGTGTGTGTGTGTGTGTGTGTGTGTGTGTATGTAGGCTATGTAGGTACATGTATGTATATAGGCTATGGAGGTTTCCTTTAACATTTTGAGTGTTTTTTTACAATGTACGTTGTTTTACTATCTACAGCGTCGCCAGGTCACGAACATGGAGAAAGGAGTTCAAAGATGGCGGCGGCCATTGTATGTGGAGGAGGAGGAGCAATGATCGTCACCATAATATTCGGAATTGCCTGCCTTGCCAAAGGATATCTTATGCATACCTAGTAAGAGACCACGACTCCCGATACTGGATTTATTGATATATTGCGAATTATTACAGATATGGGACATTAATTATAAAGTGGGCCTAAATAATAACCGTAATCGTAATCTCCAAATTCTTAAAGCGCTACTCGAAAGCCAAGCACGAGGCACCAGCTTATTCACGAGCGCTGACTAAATAAATAAATAAACGCGTGATTGAAGGAGTGAATGTACGAATGAATGCATAAGGTAGCGCATAGGCGTAGGAGACGGGGGTCCAGGGGGGGCAAATGCCCCCCCAAATTTCGGGCAAGTGTGGTTTTTCGGGCAAGCAGTCCGGGAAAAGTAAAAAAATGTATAAAGAAATTAAGAAATTTCGGAATTTAGACTAAAAAAAAAATAAATATAAAAAAAAAAAAGCGTCAGATTTTTCGGGCGGAAAAGTAACGGAAATTTTCGGGCAATTTCAACCGGACGACTAAAAAAAAAAAAAAATAAAAAAAAAAAAAGGTCGTCAGATTTTTCGGGCGGAAAAGTAACGGAAATTTTCGGGCAATTTCAACCGGACGACTAAAAAAAAAAAAAAAAAAAAAAAAAAAAAGGTCGTCAGATTTTTCGGGCGGAAAAGTAACGGGAATTTTCGGGCAATTTCGACCGGACGACTAAAAAAAAAAAAAAAAAAAAAAAGGTCGTCAGATTTTTTGGGCGGAAAAAGTAAAAAGTTACGGGAATTTTCGGCCGGACGGAAAAATTTTTTCGGGCAAAAGTTTAACTTTTGCCCCCCCACTTCTGAAATGTCCCCTACGCCTATGAGGTAGCGTAACAGTTGTGCATTCATTCATGCATCCACTCCTGCAATCTCGCAATCGTACAGATCTAGGAATCATTTTAAGCCGTAGTCAGGATGATGTCATTGGTGTTGTACGTTTGCTTCGGAGTTACGCGTTCTTTATTTGAAGTGACTATGATTGCGATTTGTTTGCCAATGCAGTGGGCTGAAACAGTTGAAGACATTTTGATTAATTATCTGACAAATGCGGGCTATAGGCCTATATAGACCCACGCGAACTAGGCCTACTTTAGTTAATTAAAAACACGAGTCTCTAAATGTGGATCTTTTTACTTTGTTTCACGCAGTTTCCGATCGAAAGAAGACAGTGTATCCCAACCCGTGCGGAATAACAATAATAGGGGTGCAGACATTCGGATCCAGTTGAAAAATCCGACGACGTAGGTGAAGGCTACAGCATCGAAACCCGTGTTGGACCTGTCGTCGTCTTCGTCCATGCAGTTGTTGACTTATGCTTTAGTTCAGAGTTACGTATCCGTGCTTCATGCTATAGCATGGAATTTGATCCTGCAGTTGATGTGACGGACGAACGCTATAGGAAGGCTTTTGTGCTTTCTTGTAGAAAGCGGATTTATTGCATTTTATGAGTATTTAACTAATGCTGCTAAAGTCCAGATACACACAGATAACAAAATGGTGTCTGTATTGATTGATTGATTGATTGATTTGTTTATGTATTTATTTATTTATTTGTATGTTTATTTATTTATTTATTAGGGGCACTTAATTTATATAACGCCCCTTCAAGAATGTATCTACTCACGAGCGTACCCAACCCAACCGCGGTTAAATAGGACAAGTCTTCAGGCTAGAGAAAAATATGTGGAGTGATCCCGAGGCAATAATATAGGCGAAGTGCCACAGGAAACCCATTCCAGGTGGCAGGGCCAGCGACCGAGAAAGTACGGCCTATTTCACAGATCTATAGACATTCTGCATCGGCAATCTATTGAGCAGATTTATCTACTACCTGGATATCCTAAGTCAGACACAGAATTTTACAATAGCCTACATGCAAAAGTTCTGCTCCTACGTTCTATCAATTCTCAATCATTGTGGATATAGCCTACATGTATCTGGAGAATTTTTCCTAGATTATTATCAATTTATCCCAGCAGTAGATGTGATCGCAGTGGGTAGATTAAGTCTAGAAGGAGGAACGACTCGTCAGGAATGGACTTCTTAACATTTTTCATAATTTACCGATAATAATTAATACGTCAAAGAAGTTGGAAAATAATCAGGACTGTGGTTGAAATAATTATTATAATTTCTATGCGTGCGCTGGTGCTGCGTACGACGACTTAATTAATGATCCGTTTCGCGACAGTGTTGTAGATCCGTCTCTCTGGCTGGTATACATCAGCCTGGAATTAAGGAGCTTCCCTTGACTATATGCAACACCTCCCAAACTGTTCTTAGGTTCACCAACGTTACTGTTGAAGACTGCTATCTTTCGCATGGCCTCTATAGGCCTGGAGCGCCTCTGAGAACAAAACATGGAAGAGGCGCTATATAAATTCTGATTGATTGATTGATTGATCGACCGAACACCGCATGAAATTTCGCCCTTCCGTTATAATTTCACATGCGTTAATGGTTGCAGATAGTCTAGAGTGCTAGGCCTACGCGTATGCTGTAGTATAGGCTACATTATGATGAAACGTTTCAATACTGTACCAATATAAATGTAAAATTTCACTTGAAGTTTCGAGATATTTAGGGTTATACAAAAGAAGTTCTACATCTCGGTCATTGTTTTAAACAGGAAAGAAAATTGCAGAAACATTTCGATAAACTGCAACGGCGACAGATCGAATATGAAGGTCTAACAAATGTGCTTTTCTAAGGTTATCGAACAGACAAAATATTTCCCAGATATTCATAAAATAATATATAATTGTCATCGATTACCTGATGATATTAAATGATTACGTCACACAGACCTACTGATCCTCTGACGTAAGACAATGTTGGGACGTAGACAACAAATTTTTGGTATCCATGGCGACTTTATTATCATATATTGCAAACTGAAGAGTATTATGATTAGCAAAGGATATATAATTATGGTTATGCAGATAAAGATAGGCCTACGCTTATAAATGGCGGATAGCAAAACTTATTTTTATCTTTGGGCGAGTGACTGAAGCAACAGAAATTTCTCTTTTCTGCGGCGACAAACGCCTTTCATTACTTAACGATTCGGACATGTGATTGGGTTGGATTGTGGTGTGCGCCACTTTGGAATATTTGCTGCCGCACTGCATCATGGTTCCAGCCGACACGCTGGTCATTCTACTTGGTTAGTGAAAATGATTATGTTTCTTTAGCTCATATAGACTAGTTATATAGCGCAATTGCACCATTCAATTTATATGCACTCATGAATGACGGTATAGCATATACCGACTGAGGGAAATCCAAGTTCGAAAAATTCACTGCACGTAACACATATAGGCGTAGGCGTACAAGACAAAATCAAAGCAGAGATATATGATCTCCGACTTCAGTTATTTGTCGTAATTTATTTTCTTGAGCACTTTTTGAGAATTTGCGCTTAAGGTAATTCACCATTTTCAGAAGAAATTATAGTTTCTTTTCCTCATTTCTGAACAGGGTTTCATTGCAAGGCTGCATAAGACCCACTCCTTCCTCGTCGTTCGTCACTCTTAGAGTGGACAACGCTCAAAATAATGAGCATTTTATTCTCAAATGGGCTTCGTGTGTTCACAAACTGTTTTACTGTTTTGGATATATAAAGCACGAAAGGTATACTCAGCGGATAGAGTGACTCACTCGTCGCTTTGGTCTTTCAATCATTCGTGTAATCTGTAACTCTTAATCATTTTGTGCTCTTCATCTGTTTTACACAACAGCAATAAGTACAACGTTGAATCTGATCGGATTTACGAATTCAGGAACAATAAAAGAGGAATCTAATTCCATAGCAACGACTACTCCTATTTCCATAGCAACGACTCCTCCATATTCCAAACAGACTTCACTAGGTCACACGGAAAACGGTCTGACAGCCAGTAGTGAAGCTAAGAATACTACGACGGGAACGTCAACGTATCAAGCGATGCGCGTTATTTCGTTTCGCAATTCATCTTCGTTTGATTTGAGTTTTCCCGACGATCGCAGATTGAATAAGACGAGCAGCAGGCGACTGGTGAGAAGAAACGCGATTGAAAGAAATGTGGGACTTGGAAAGAAGCAATCGAAGGTGAAGCGAGAGGAAGGAGGAGGAGCGAGTGTGAATGAGAAGGTAGGGAAGAGGAGGCGGTTGAAGAGAATGCGATATCACGAACACACGAAAACTCACAAAGGTCGACCAGGAATAATGGATTTGGAATCAATATCCTCGTTCGACGACGACGACACAGAACATCAAATTGGACTCATCCTGAAATCCAGCGACAAAAAGGCAGAGCAACAAGCCGTGCAAGAAGACACATATAGACACGACAGCAGCAGCGATAGAGAGGCAAGGAGGGAAGCCGTCGTCGAGGAGGCAGAGCTGCCGCCTGTCGACGCGCTGCCGCCGCCTCGCGTTATATACCGTCCTCCTCCGTTAAGAGACTACTACTTAGACCGAGTGTACGACTACTACAATGATTATCCGGAGAAGACGAAAGGAGCAGAGGGCAAGAAGAAGGAAACCGGTGACACGGACACTCGACAGCGACGAGAGAAGGCAAGTAAAACGAGCAAAACAGCCAAAAAGCCGAAGAAAACCAAGAAGACGAAAAAGACGAAAAAGACGAAGAAAACGTCGAGCGGCGACAAGGAGAGACAGAACGAAGATCTGAATGACTACGACGACAAAATCTACTTCGATGGTGGAAACGAACACACTGGCGAACCGATCGCTGGAGAAGACCACGTGGTACACGATGCAGAGGAATACGGCGACTTTGACGTCAACGAATACTCATATGTGGAGAGGTCGAAGCGGGAGTCCGGTGAAGGGGAGGAGGAGAAAAAGGAGGAGGAGGAGGAGGAGGAGGAGGAGAGATCAGAGGTCAACAGAGAGATCATCGCAGAGTCATCTCTTCCTCGACCTCTCAATCATTCGAGTGATTCAAGCGGAAGATCTGGACAAAGAACCGACGGAAATGACGTCCAATCAGAACGAAGAACAGGAGTTCAGTATATGAACGGAACATCGCCGTCGCATCCACTGGTACTCAGCGTCAATTCCAACACGACATCTGCTTCTGTAGCTGCAGAGAAGAAAGCAGATCCTCCTCCTCCTCCTCCTCCTCCTCCTCCTCCTCCTTCTCCTGCTGCTGGCACGAGAAGCAGCACGAGAAGAACGTCGCCGATGTCGGTGACCGTGGAACAAGGACGACTTACTCCTCGTCGTCGTCCTCCTCCTCCTCCTCCGCCGCCAATGATGTTGGTATCTGTCTGCTCGGACAAGGTGTGTACGAACGGAGGAACGTGTCTACGGCGATCAGCCATCCGAGGAATCATCTGCATCTGTCCAACGGGGTACAGTGGAAAGACGTGTGCCACTCGATTAGACCCATGCATGATCAGACACTCGTGCCAGAATGGAGCCACATGCATATCATCTCCTGCCAATGCCAATGCCAAGACCCCGGTTCCCATGCGATGCCAATGTCCTGCGGGGTTCACAGGGCAACTGTGTCAGATTGACGTCAATGAATGCTCCAGTGATCCGTGTCTAAACGGTGCCAGATGCATCGACCATGTCGATGGGTATTCGTGCCACTGTCTGGCTGGCTTCGAGGGTCAGCGATGCGAGACGAACACAGACGATTGTCTTGGACGCATCTGCGCTAACGGTGGTCGATGCGTGGATGGTCTGAACAGGTACCGGTGCCACTGTCGGCCTGGCTTCTTCGGGCGTCACTGCCAGCGTGTGTCCGACGCCTGTCTGCGTAGTCCATGCTTCAACGGAGGAGAGTGCATAGCGATGGATTCGCGTGGACATTTCTACAAATGCCTCTGTCGTACCGGGTACCTAGGTTCGCGCTGTGAAATCCAGGCGGCCAGGTGCGTCCATACTTGGTGTCAGAACGGCGGAACGTGCATGGAGGCGGCCGGTTCCTTTCAGTGTCTCTGTCCGCCTCGACTGACCGGAAACCTGTGCGAGAGCGAAGTGACCAGCAGCGGTGGCATCGTGCACAAATGCCGGTCAGATACGTGCGCGAGGCGTGGAACGTGCGTCGATACGTCGTCTGGCTTTCGATGCGAGTGTCCGAGCGAAGCGGTGGGAGACAGGTGTCAGTTCGATGGCGATGCATGTCTGCCGAACCCTTGCGTCAACGGTGGACTATGCATTCCAACGGGAGGACCTTTCTACTTCTGTCTGTGCGACCAACGCTTCGCTGGTAAGATCTGTCAGTTCGAAACGAGACCGTGCACTGCAGGGAATGAGACTTGTGAGAACGGAGGAACCTGTCTCGACTATCATCTCAAACGAACACTCAACCGATATCATCTGCGACGACCTTGCGTCGGAGAAAAGTGTCGTGACATAAAACAAGTGAGTTGATATTCCATCGCATTTTAAGTACTTATTAACATAATTTTTATTATAAACAAACCAAATATTTTTATATGGACTACAGTGAGAATTGTTGAAAACTGTCAACTCAGACTCCATCCGATGGAGTATGAAGAGGATTGTAGAAAACTATTACGGGTCTTTGGTCAGTATTGCGTTTGAGTGTGCAATAAATACTTCACTGTAAGACTTATGCACTAAAAATATTGGTGGGTTTTAAACTTCCAAACCCAATATTCACCCTGGACCTGTCACTTCAGAGACTGTAGCTACAGTATTATGCGTATCGTCCCAGGGAGCTTGTTCCATATTGCAGTTCTTGCCGCGAAAAATATCACTGTGCTACATGATCGAAGTTCGCGAACGAAGACGCTTGCTTATAGAGGTGCGAAACTCTGGACCACATGCATAAATAAGTAGGCGGAATATGCAACATCGTAGCTCTGTAAATTTTGAATGGTACTTACAGTAACTGTTCTACAAAATACTGAAGTTAACTATACATGTATATAATGATGGTGAAGCGAATTGTCCGTCGTACATAATTTTGTTTGTTGACAGAATGTGAGGAAGGATTGGACGACGGTGATTCGATGCGTCTGTCCACTTCTCTACACTGGACCTCGATGTACGATTCGAAACCTGCCGTGTACAATCGGTGTCTGTTCGGCTGGACAGGAGTGCAAGGAGGATCCACACAATCCCGTCGAAGGATACTCATGCATTGGTCTGTATAACTATACTGATATAAGATATGCCCAACTCCACTGCAAATTGTACTCAGTTTGTACAAACGCCTGTGCGTGTGCTATCCAGAAAAGCGGAACTCAACATCAATCATCGCCACCATCATTACAACTATCATTTTCAGCAGCAGCAGCATTGTCATAAATCATTATCATCATCATCGTTGTCGTCGTCATCATCATCATTATCTTCATCGCCACCATCATCATCATTACAACTATCATTTTCAACAGCAGCATTATTGTCATACTGCTTAAGTGACTATTACTCACTAAAAAACGCAGCTGGATTCAAAGTCTAATTTTTCCTGCCAGTAATATTATGCTTCAATTATTACGATAATTTTTACTGTCTAATTTTCACTAATATTTTGATAGATATTGACTATTGATTTATGGCTGTCTCGGTCACATTTGAAAACAAAAGTTACTGTTCATTTAAATATCTATAGCTTTCCTCGATCTCCAGAATGTGCCTCACATAAATAATTATGGCTTTTGTCTCAGATTCAACCAATGCTTGCAACAGGTTGCAAGTGTGATTTAAAATGTTTCTGCGCAGATTGAAACGTTTCAAATACAGCACGGGAATAACTGCGACCCTGCTGCCCTCATTAGAAATTTAGCATTTACTTATTTATGCCGTGACAATAATTGTTTAAAGCCTGAACTTGACAACAAGATTGTTTTTCTGAAAAATTCAGGGCATGGGAACTGTGGAGAAAAGATTTTAATCTGAAAGGAGTTTTATTGGTTCATTGAAATGTTTATTGGACATTACACGAATCACTCCAATATTTGAATTATTTATTTTTTTGTCAGATAAAAAGCGAAGTGATGTTCCGTTAGCAATTGGAACGAACCAGAGTCAGTCAGTCGAAGACGGTAGGCCTAAATGTAAAAACATTGATGATTAATCCATTTCTTCGTATACATGCTTTTTCAATGTAGAGAATATAATGTTTACATCTATGAGTGCGTATGCATGCATGTGTGTGTGTATGTAAAAGTGTCATATACTTTGCTCTGCAGCGTTCACTATTCTCTGTCTTTAGGCGAATAATTATTATGTCCTATTCAAGAGCGGATACAGAAACTTTGGACGGGGGGGGGCAACAATTTTTGGTCTTGTTGGGGCCGGGAAAAATTTTAGGCCTTGGGTCTGGAAAATTTTTCTTTCGTATCCGCCAAAAAGTTGATGACTTTTTTTTTGTTTTTTTTAGTCATCCGGCTAAATTTTCAGGAGAATCATACCATTTCATCCGCCCAAAAAGTTGATGACCTTTTTTTTCTAGTCATCCGGCAAAATTTTCAGGAAAATCATACCATTTCATCCGCCAAAAAGTTGATGACCGTTTTTTTTTTTAGTCATCCAGCCAAATTTTCAGGAAAATCATACCATTTCATCAGTAACTATACACAATTTTATGCTTCCTGAAAACCGAATGGGGGGGGCCACGATACATGGGCGTTTCTAAATGGGGGGGGCCATGGCCGGATTGCCCCCCCCCTGGATCCGCCCCTGGTCCTATTGCTCTTGTATACATTGTTGGTTTTGATCAGCGTGCGTTTCGTTGCACTGCTATAACATACCATGTGATCCCTCACTCTAGTCTACGGCCTACGAGAGTCCTTCACCGATACGTTAACGTTAACGTATAATAGATCCTTCTTATCTTCCCTTCTCTTCTCTTCTGTTCTCTTCCCTTTTCTCTATCACTGTCTCTGTCTTTCGTTGTCTGTCTGTCTGTCTGTCTGTCTGTCTGTCTGTCTGTCTGTCTGTCTGTCTGTCTGTCTGTCTGTCTGTCTGTCTGTCTGTCTGTCTGTCTGTCTCTCACTTTAATTTTTGTCAGTGTGACCTGGCTATACTCTTGGTATATCCATGACATGAGGCAGCGCTTTTCAATAAGCTGGTGCCCTGCGATTAACGTTTAGAAAGCATGCTATAGGCCTAGTATCTTGTCTTAATTGAATCTATAGTGGTTTTACTATAGTCTATATGCATGTATGCAGCATCACCAGGTCAGGTACAATGGCGGAAGGTTTCAAGAAATACGATGGCCATTCTGTTTGGATCAGCGTTGATCGTTACCATATTCGGAATTGCCTTTCTTGCCAGCGGATGCACCTAGTAAGACACCACATCATCATCATCATCATCATCATCATCATCGTCATCATCATCATCATCATCATCATCATCATCATCATCATCATCATCATCATCATCATCATCATCATCATCATCATCATCATCATCATCATCATCATCATCATCATCATCATCATCATCATCATCATCATCATCATCATCATCATCATCATCATCATCATCATCATCATCATCATCATCATCATCATCATCATCATCATCATCATCATCATCATCATCATCATCATCATCATCATCATCATCATCATCATCATCATCATCATCATCATCATCATCATCATCATCATCATCATCATCATCATCATCATCATCATCATCATCATCATCATCATCATCATCATCATCATCATCATCATCATCATCATCATCATCATCATCATCATCATCATCATCATCATCATCATCATCATCATCATCATCATCATCATCATCATCATCATCATCATCATCATCATCATCTCAGTCTGGATTAACCGATATTTGAATCAGGGGCGCCGTTAGGCGTACGCACGTACGCAAGTGCGTACAGCGCGGAAATGCAAAAACTTTTTTTTACAAATTGTAAATTAAAGAATTAAAGCGTGAAATACTATATTTGTAGTCCAATAAATGCGATGATTGATGCAAATTAGTTTGCAGGGGGGTAGTGTTTAGGAGGGGGGTTAGAATTTGAAGCCTTTAGAGTTTAGACCTATACACCGGTTAGGCTCTATACTTTATAAATAGGTAAAATGTAACTGGTTTGCGGATGAATTTTGAAACGCTTTGTTGGTAGTTAGGCCTGTTTAAACTGTGAAAAATTACCTGTATGCGTACAGTGGCGGCGCCAGGGGGGCTAAGGGGGCTAAGCCCCCTAAACGTGGCTCAGCCCCCTCAAGGGAAAAAGCTGAAAATGTCTAAAACAGCTTACTTCGTAATGAGGAAACTAGACAATGACCAACGGCAACGAAATCAACTATATTATCATAGCGTAAATGCTTATGCCATTGGCGGCACCAGATGAGGGTTTAGGGGCTAAGCCCCTAAATGTGACTCAGCCTCATCCCAAAGCAAAAGGCAATGAATCTCCATGTATCGGCTTAAAAGTTATTATTATTATCTTGTTTTCGGACCTCAACTGCGGCGGACGGTCATACATCGATTCACATGTGAGACATCAATTGCGACTGGGCTCGACTCCCGAAAATTGATTCTCTCTGCGACTCAATATTAGCAATTTAGCATGCACACAGTCCTCTTATTTATATCCTAATTGAACTGCAGGAGACAGAGGGCTGAGGTCCGGGCCGGTCTGAGAACCGGTCTGGCGGGGGGAAAGAAGCAGAGATCCGCGATGGCGGCCCAGGGGGTTGAGGTACCGACCGGTCTGAGGTCCGGACGGGTCTGGAAGAGGGAAGAGGACTGGAGGGTTTGAACTGGCGGGGAAAGGGGCTGAGATCCGGACCAGTCTGAACCCGGGCTAGCGGGGGAAGGGGGCTGGAGGTCCGAGGCGGCGGGGGGCTGAGGTCTGCGCGGGGACAAGGGGACTGAGGTCCGGACCGGCGTGAGTCCTGGCTGGCGGAGGAAGGGGCTGAGGTTCGGCCGGTGTGAGTCCTGGCTGGCGGAGGAAGGGGGCTGAGGTTTGGCCCGGTGTGAGTCCTGGCTGGCGGAGGAAGGGGACTGGGGTTTGGCCCGGTGTGAGTCCGGGCTGGCGGGAGAAGGGTGTTGAGTCCGGGTTCGCGGAGGAAGGGACTGAGATTCACAAGGACAGCAATTTTGAATTTCGCTACAATAGCGCGTCGATGCTTATGCTAATAGAATGCGCCGCAGACCGTGATGATGTTATGTGCACCATGTCCGGCCGGCCTTCTGAGGGGCTACGCCGGTAGTCCTACACAACTATTCATTGGGAAATTGGTGTTAATTTAGCACCAGCAGTCATGGGCGGAGACTTGGGAGCCAGGGGACGGTCCACGAGACCCCAAACTTCGGGGAAGCTTACGACGCTCCCCCAGACCCCCTAGTCGGTATGACCTTCGTGCATTCGGCACTTGCAGCTTCGCGTCTCCAGCGCATGCAAAATTACCGCCCTTAAAAAAAATATTCTACTTGCGTTCCTGGGAGGAGGGGCTTGGGATTTCAGCCCCCAAACCTGAAATCCTGGCGCCGCCACTGTATGCTTATACCCAAAAGGGAACAAAAAAGCTTATGTTGGTGATACCTCATAATCGCCAGTAGGCATATACGGTATATACATACATATTATATATATATATTATATATATATATATATATAAGCTTGTATCGATCGCTGTTCGCTTCATATTATTTTGTGCAAGTTGTGCGTACAGAAAAAAAATCCTGGCGGCGCCGCTGATTTGAATGATCACAGGAAGTGTGAGAAGCAAATTAACACGGAAAATATAACTAAATATAGCTCTATGTTAATTTCATATCTTAAGTAGATAATTGTAAATCGACAGAAAAAGAAAGAGTGGGTGTATGAACGAATAGATCCGGTAGATGATCTGCAAAACTGTACTAGGCAATGGCCTACAATGTGCACAAAAAACGATGAATAAAATAAGTTAAGTGATATGCCAGAATTAGCCCTGTGTGTATTCCTATTCCCATTCATGTAGTATAAAACGCTATTGCTTTGCTACAGAGTAACACTTTGACGTGAAGTTTAGATTATGATTAAGCTTAGAAATCGTTTGTTTGCCAGTGAAGTCGGGTGAAATAGTAGAAGAAATTGTTGATTATCCTGCAAATGCATGCACAGTTGCACACGTTTCTATAGGCCTAGCTATATGCTAACGTTACAAACTTATACGGGTTTCTTAATGTTGATCTTTTTTACTTTGTTTCACCAGTTACCGATCGAAAGAAGACAGCGTATCCCAACCCGTGCGGAATGACAAACCGCAGCATATCATTTCAGACATTCGGACACACATGGAAAATCCAAGGACATAGGTCAAGGTTAAAGCGACGCCATCCGATGGAGACCTGTCGTCTTAGCTGCTGTCGACTTACGCCGCTGGAAAATATGTTATTTGAACAGTTTGTAGCCTTGTAGGCCTACAGTGTTTACGCCCGTTGTGGAGTTTCGAAGCAGCTTGATATGACGGAAAATAATTGTTAAAAGACTTCTATGCTGTCTTGCAGCAAGTGGAATTTTGTTGCGTTTTTAGAGTAGACTCCTATTTAAATAATGCTAACACCGCTTCTGAGAGGTACTTTCAAATTCACTCATGCATAAAAGACGAACTATACAGACATTCCTAAATGCATAGTTGGCGGAATTCGGAAAAATTGTATTAAACGTTTAAATCCGAAGTTAGTTTGGATCAGTTGACCAATGTCCTGGAAGAAGGCCTAAATTCGGAGGTAGGCCTATCCTGAAGTTTAATTAACAAAAATTATAGACACCTAGAAATTAGGTTCCAGAGATCAATGGCAATGCGATTTCGGGAATTGGTATTTCGAGGAGGGGGTCGCTATACAATAAGAGTAAAGTTTCAAGACTCTGACCCAGCAAAACAGGTGAGAGGTCAGTTATGTGGCAGGTGCACTCCATTGTTCATGCCATGATCTTATGGAAAAGGTTGGTCTGAAGGTCGGAAAAAGTCTCAATGATCTCAGTGAACTCTCGTGTAAATATTTCACACACTGCATGACAAAACCATGCAGACAGTACTTGGAGATGTCTTTGAATAAATTACTAACACTGTAAAGCCTTTGAAACTTGAACATTGAACAACCCTACAACATTGTAAATACGAAATGTATTTGTATAGGCCTCATATTAAATATTAATTTAGCATGGATGTAAACAAGAGCAGTCGCGAAGAGCATAAAATTATAAGCGCCATTTATTGAGACACATGCACCGTATAAAATATTAAAATTACAATGGGTAGCCTATATATAATTAGGCTATATGTATTTAATAGTTTTATAATATTGTACCAACACATTTAGACTTTCGCTTGAAAATGATGTTTAGGAGATAATAGAGACAATGGAGCCAACATACAAGCAGACGTCAAAGGGAAGCGTCGGTGTAGATTAATTCATCTGAGTAGTGAGCTGTAGGCCCTACACGTGGATGTGTATACACTGATCATGTACAAACATGGATGTGTATACTGATCATGTACAAACGTGGATGTGTATACTGATCATGCACAGACGTGGATGTGTACACTGATCATGTACAGACGTGGATGTGTACACTGATCATGTACAAACATGGATGTGTACACTGATCATGTACAGACGTGGATGTGTATACTGATCATGTACAAACATGGATGTGTACACTGATCATGTACAGACGTGGATGTGTACACTGATCATGTACAGACGTGGATGTGTACACTGATCATGCACAGACGTGGATGTGTACACTGATCATGTACAGACGTGGATGTGTACACTGATCATGTACAGACGTGGATGTGTACACTGATAATGTACAGACGTGGATGTGTACACTGATCATGTACAGACGTGGATGTGTACACTGATCATGTACAGACGTGGATGTGTACACTGATCATGTACAGACGTGGATGTGTACACTGATCATGTACAGACGTGGATGTGTACACTGATAATGTACAGACGTGGATGTGTACACTGATCATGTACAGACGTGGATGTGTACACTGATCATGTACAGACGTGGATGTGTACACTGATAATGTACAGACGTGGATGTGTACACTGATAATGTACAGACGTGGATGTGTACACTGATAGTGTACAGACGTGGATGTGTACACTGATCATGTACAGACGTGGATGTGTACACTGATCATGTACAGACGTGGATGTGTACACTGATAATGTACAGACGTGGATGTGTACACTGATCATGTACAGACGTGGATGTGTACACTGATCATGTACAGACGTGGATGTGTACACTGATAGTGTACAGACGTGGATGTGTATTGTGTAAACTGATCATGTACAGACGTGGATGTGTACACTGATCATGTACAGACGTGGATGTTTATACTGATCATGTACAGACGTGGATGTGTACACTGATAATGTACAGACGTGGATGTGTACACTGATAATGTACAGACGTGGATGTTTATACTGATCATGTACAGACGTGGATGTGTGCACTGATCATGTACAGACGTGGATGTGTACACTGATCATGTACAGACGTGGATGTGTACACTGATCATGTATAGACTTGTACATGTAGGCCTATATGTGCACTGCTTGCTGTGACGTTTTAATTACAATAACTCGTTTCCATGGCAATTATTAATGTCGGATACATGGAAACTAAAGATCGTATTATATAGCACACAATTATATTTATGTCAAGTTATTGTCTCAATAGATATACAAACGTTTTAAGATGGCCGATATAGCAGGGCGTTATTTGTTCATGTTCCTGGCGTATGGGTTGACGAGAAGAGGATTGTCTATAATTCTGAGGCTAAGGAAGGCCTCAATGAGTAAACGATGATGTCGAAGTCGTTGTTTCGTCTGCCACTTGTGAATTATATTTGTTGGCTACTCTTTATCATGAATACTCAAACGCTCGAACTAATCCTTGGTCAGTGAAATCAGATCTATATATTTATCGCAACAAGCTTATTGTCCTTTTAGTTACATCGTATAATTGTCGGTGTGGAATCCGATAGCAACACAATTTTTATACAAGCAGTGAGAACTGTAGTAGAATAACTAGCGGGGGTTGGTTGGTCCACGTGGAGTTGATGTGTGCAAAGAAACGATTGATTAAATATTAACCGAGTCTTTGCATGAGCAAAGCCTGCAAAGGGTGAAATTATAACTTCTTGTAGAATAGGAATGAATATAAATCACAAAAAATATCCAGTGAACAGTAGCGGCTCCAGGATTTTAGTTTTGGGGCTGAATTCCGGAGAAAATTTTCCATTTTCATCCATCAAAATTTCTGACGATCTTTTTTTATCTCATAGATATGTCAGGTATTTTGGGTGGGGGGGGGCTAAACGTGGAAATATTTCATTTTTACATGTAAAACACCGATGGCCTTATTTTGGGGGAGGGCTTAGCTCCCTAGCCATCTGGCGCCGCTACTGCCAGTGAACGGAGCAACGCAGTGATCTGGTGTTCCATCGTTTAGATATACATGTAGATCTGTAAATCTGAATCATTTCTTGTTATTCATCTGTTCTACACAACAGCGATAAGTACAACGGCGAATCTGATCGGTTTCACGAATTCAGGAACAATAAAAGAAGAATCTATTTCCATAGCAACGACTCCTTCTATTTCCATAGCAACAACTAATCCTATTTCCATAGCAACGACTCCTCCTATTTCCATAGCAACGACTCCTCCATATTCCAAACAGACTTTACTAGATCACACGGAAAAAGATGCAGCGAGTAGAAGCGATAGGAAAACCACGGCCAGGACGAATGATCAGATTGTTAATGATTCCAAACCGGACGAAAGTGTTGAAAAATTCGACACACCGGCAGATAGCTTTGGAAGCTTTCCGTCAAAGTATCATCGGACACGTGGTAGGCCTATAGGTCTATTGTTTCGCGAACCAGTGCCATTTGGTTTGGGTTTTCTCAATCGCATATTAGTGCACGAGGCAAGGACCAGTCGAATGGCGAAAGGAAGTGCAATTAAAAACGAAATGGGAAAAGTGGAACTTGGAAAGCAGTCGAAGGTTAGAAGAGATGTGGGTGGTGCGAATGTAAAAAAGAAGACAAGGACGAAACGAGTGAAGAGAGCAAAGAAACAAGGGCAAACGAAAAGTCACGAGCAGCTGCGACGACCAAAGTTTAGCAGAAAACCTGCAAATGAATCGAAAGAAGAAGACTTAAAGGAACCCGTCTCAAGATCTCGAGAGGGACTCAGCATCAGCTCCAGCGAAGTACAGGCACGGAGTAGCGTGCGAGGAAGATCTGTAGCTGAAGGAAATAGACAGGATAGGAACGCGGGACGCCGTAGTGCCAGAAGCGATGATGGCGATGATGACGATGATGACGAAGGTGGAGATGACGATGACGACGACGATGACGACGAAGAAGATAGCGAACGTGGCGACCAAAAATATAGCGATGCAGATTCATACGATGAAGATATGCCTATCGACGATGGCGACGATGAAGAAGACGATGACTCAGAAGAGACGGATTATTCCAATGACAGTGATGAAGAAGAAGATCAAAAAGGAGATCATGCGAAGAAGAAAACAAAATCTAAGGAAGGTAAGAAAAAAGGTGGTAAGAAAAGTAGCAAGAAAAAAGGTAAATCAAAAGGAGGGAAGAAAGGTAAGGTAATAGATAAATCGAAAGATAAAAAGAAAGTAAAGAAGAAAGATAAGAAAAAGGAGACAAAAGCTAAGCCAAAAGATAAGAAGGAAGATAAAAAAGACGAGAAAAAAGATAAGCCGAAAAGAAATAGTGAAACTGGTAAATCAAAAGAAGTCAGTATAAACGTGGAAGCCAGTTCAGGACAAAGGACAAAACGAGACAAATCAAAACGGAAACGGAATGGAGATCGGGAAAAACTTGGCGAGACTCGAGAGGACAGGAAAGGAAAGAAGCAGTCGAGTAAACGTAAGAAACGAAAACATTTCTCCACCGAAAGACAAAAGCGGGAAGTGAATGGCGCCGCGACGATGACAATATAATATATCTTGACGGCGGGGGACACGAGTCACCCGACCAGCACCGCTTCGGACCCCACCACGACATCGGACACGAATAGGCCTACCTCGGCCACGATTTGACTTTGGTGACAACGCAGATCATCATCCGAAGCGAGGAGACGGAGAGGGTATACGATCAAAGGTCTACACCAAGTCACTCGGACTACTTCGAACTGTTCCGGACCACGCTAGGGGTTATAGGGTCATTTTCAGAATGAAGTTCCGATTCAAGGATATGCAAAGAAGACATTTAATTGAACGGAGCATCACAAGAACCCCACCGTCGCATCCACTGGTACTCAGCGTCGATTCCAACACGACATCTGTTTCTGTAGCTGCAGACAAGAAAGCAGATCCTCCTCCTCCTCCTCCTCCTCCTCCTCCTCCTCCTCCTCCTCCTCCTCCTCCTCCTCCTCCTCCTGCTGCTGGCACGAGAAGCAGCACGAGAAGAACGTCGCCGATGTCGGTGACCGTAGAGGACCGACGACTTACTCGTCGTCGTCGTCATCCTCCTCCTCCGGCGCCAGTGATGTTGGTAGCTGTCCTCTGCTCGGACAAGTTGTGTACGAACGGAGGAACGTGTCTGCGGCGATCATCCATCCGAGGAATCATCTGCATCTGTCCAACGGGGTACAGTGGAAAGACGTGTGCCACTCGATTAGACCCATGCATGATCAGACACTTGTCAAACCCGCTTCGAGCAGCTGATGTAAGCTAACGGAGAAAGGAGAACAGGTAGCCCTGAGTTTTGTTGAGGTGAATTTGTTGGTATATACAGTGGTACCGGTAGACATTTTCAGCGCTTTTCATTTTATGTGCAATAGATGCAAATGCACTTTATAATATGCAGTGTCTGACTATCTGTTTGCATGTAGACGTACTATGATTACGTAGGCATATGCATGTTCGCATTCTGCAGACAGAATGGTACGACGTACCATTTTTGACTTGTTTAGGCCTTTCGTGCGCTGAGAATAAGCATATCAGTTTTAGAATTGCTGAACAATAATTACCATATTAACTAGATTTGATATTTTATTATATAGCAGCTGAAATAATGTGGTCATATAATTATTTGTCTGCTATGCTTGATTCTGTCGTGTGAGAGTTAAGTCTTCATCTCTCGATAAATTTGACATGAGTATATTATATAGTCTACAGGACCATCTAATGAAGCAGTTGAATCTGCCATTATCTGCCTTGTTTGTGTTCTTCTAGAACCAACAACTATTAAAGTGATTCCTAGTTTGGCCTCTTGCTTGACAATGCTTGCTGATAAAATTAATAGTTATTTTATAAACTGCAACTAACATCGTTTAGACCAGTTCTGCTGTCATGGAAATTTGAAACTAAGCTACTGAAGCCTACGTTATTAGTTTGATACTGGCGTATAGGAATCAATCAAAGTAGTTTGGAGCCTACTACTCGGAGGTACTCATGGTGACTACGATGGTGATTAACAGTACTTTGGAGCCTAATATCCCGCTCACGATTTCTTCTGCAAACAGCATTCACTAGATGTCATTATTCTACCTCAAAAGGCCACTGCAAAGAATATGCTTAGTACTGGAAACGTCTCCCTCCCTCCCGCCCACCCTCCCTCCCTCCCTTTCTCTTTAGTCCAGCTCAGTGCTATTCTCGTGTTTCACTTTTTGTCAGACTTCTTTCTTCTTCTCATCATTCTTTTCAAACTTACATTCGTTCTATCTAGACAACCAAATCGAATTCATCTTGCGTGACTTTGTGCATTTAGGGGTGTGTAAGAATTGTCAGGATTTAATCACCATAGTCTTTGTCAGGTCACAATGGTTACGTCCTCAGCTCCACATAAATCAACGTCTAACCTCCCTGTTTTTCAGATTCTATGCTTTTTAGATGCTATGATTTTCAGATTCTATGCTTTTCAGATTCTATGCTTTTCAGATTCTATGCTTTTCAGATTCTATGCTTTTCAGATTCTATGCTTTTCAGATTCTATGCTTTTTAGATTCTATGCTTTTCAGATTCTATGCTTGCTGCACTGCTTCTGAATGTCCAGTATTATTCAGATGTCTGCTGAGAGTCGTTGCATTGGGATTCTGTGTGCAGACCAGAAGCAACACTACAGTTATAATTATATCAATCTGTATTTTGGAGCTGAAGTAACAATCATGAAATTATATTAATTTCTCCTCAATCTGAATTCAAAAACTGCAACACGAGTGTACAAAAACCGCTATATTTTCAAGGCACCATCAATGGTAAAGTCTTCAGTGCACACCTCAACTCCAAATGGCAAGGTATTTACAAATATAAAAAAAGACATCAGTTCATTCGTCTATCATACAATCAATTATCACGTGCATGCCAACTTTGATCGGAAGGAAACCTTGAAAACAATCCTCTAAAATGTGGAAATATTTTACGTTCCAAACAGAGATGCCACTCTGATTTTTAAAAAAGGTCAGATCCCGCTGAAAAAAGGCTAGAAAAGGCTAGATTGAGAATTTATTTGTCAGAGAAATATATGGACTTTTGGGACTTTAAATAGCTGGCGACCTTTTTCAGTTTTTGACCAAGATTGTTTCCTTTTAATTTTTCCCTTTTTGCCAGAAACTTTCTTATGACTTTTTAAGTCTTTCACTCAAAAATCTTAATAAATCTTGAGACTTTTCTCGACTCTCGTGTATTTTTTTTACCTAAAATGTCTATTTTTACCTAAAAAGTCTGAAAAGCTGATGTGAGAAAAAAAGCTAGATCCTGGCCAAAAAACCTAGAAACCTAAACATAGATCTAGGTGGAAAAAGCTGTAAGTGGCATCCCTCGTTCCAAATGTACGGAAAACAATCGAAATGTTGAAATTAAAACACACAGCATTCGAGGAAGGCAACTGGCTCACACGAAAGTAGCAAGAGACGTCATTTTGAAGCAAAGCAGTGGACGCAAATTTGCTTCCATGGTTGGTCAATGGTCAACGACAGTAAAAAAATACCGACTATTTCAGGCCTTAAACCTGCACTCCTTCACATTCTGATTTCTTCAATGTGCACTTGCGTTGGCCAAAGATATTTTCTGCTATGCAAGTAGACTCTCCCGAAATGTGATTTAATGAAAAACTCTTTACATAAACAGAAAACAGATAAAGTAATTGTTGTGAACAAATAAACACTCATGTTTATAGCCTACTATTTTGTGTGAGACAATTATCTTTAACATTTACATAACCTTGGGTGCATTGGTACGAAACTAAAAACTAAAAATAAATTTATATCGATATATCCTGAGATATACACTGGTGTTTCAATACTGCATATCAGCACTGACATCTTTGCTTTACTCTAAACATAAAAGATATGTAATGAGCGTATACTTTCTCATTTAAATAAGCAAAAGATTGCAACTGACCCACTTTTAGCAAAAACTGGAGGAAGCTTGCCGAGCAGCTCTGAATAATCTTCTTGAAAAACCTCTACATAAGTGCTCAATATAAATGACTGAATTAGTATTTTACAAGCCCTCTATGTTTCATGCATTATTATAACATTTCTGGTATACTTTTTGCAAGACTGTCTATATTTTAAGGAACCATAGAGAAACTGCATAGTGCATGCAGTATGTGTTGAAATTCCAACGTGCTTTTCATATGTCATGTAACATTTGTTTAAACGCACACACACTGAGTTAATTCATTTCAACTTCTTCAAATCCAATCTTGCCTTCCAGGCTTGCCGTAAGTTCCAAGCGAAATACAGCGCAAATCCCTGCACCTGTAGGCTGACGGCAAGAAACATGCTCCACAGGACAACAATCGGCAGGCCGAACAAGGTCTTCGATGTTTCATGCGTCTCGAAGAACCTCACAAGGTCATCCAACAGATCGAATATGCCAAACACGGTCGGCAGAACGCCGAAAATGATCTGGCCAATCAAATACTGGTGAAGGAGAAGAAGGCGATTGCGACGAATTGCGGCGATGCCAAACGATGTTGAGATGACGCTCAGCAGCCAGAAATACTCCCAGAGAAACGCTCGAGGAAATCTGAGCATCTGAAGAAACTGCGGAGGACGTATGTTCAGCAGAACGAAGAAGCTGGTTGAGAGGCGAAAGATCATCAGCAGAAGCAGAATGACGTTCAGGATGATTGTGTACTTCAATCGACGCTTGTTTGTCACACTGCAAAGACAGTTGGAATAAAACAAACCGAACTGAATGCTTTGTTCATAGTCACAATTAATAATCATAATCATAACTAGTCAATCAATCGACATTTATATAGCGTCATCACTTCAAGACATTTACTCAGATGCACTTCAAACCAAGACGAAGTGGAAGAAATAAGATAGTCTTCAATGTCTGATGAAAATGAGAACAGGATATGTTTGAAAAAGGTGAATGGCTAAGGGAAGCCCAGTTTTAACACTGCAGGACTCAATGAACCAGATGTGCAATCAGGCACTAAAATTGTGTAGCAACAGTTATTGTCGTGAATTATGCTAACCTCTTTGACCAATTTTCCCCATGCCTCTAAATATTATAAATAGAATGCTTGCATTCAGTCGTATCTATCGTATGTTGCAATATATATACATATATATATAATATATATATATATGTAATTTCATATCAGCATTTAAGCTATTCGGTTATTATTCACTTATTTATTCACTTATTTAACTTAGGCAAAGTACAGTTTATTCATTCATTGATTTCTTTATTGACGATGAGCATACAGGATTTTGGTAGGCTAATCTTTCGCTTTAGTGTTCTAAATTATTCACCATTGCACGGGTTTTAGCATTGGTCACACACACACACACACACACACACACACACACACACACACACACACACACACACACACACACACACACACACACACACACACACACACACAAATTCCTGCTACAAAAAAGTGGATTGATGAAAATAATTTTTACTTAAATAGATTGATGAAAAGAATCCAGCTCAAATAGGAGCTGTAGGTCTATTGATAAAAATTTGTTATCTAGATTACAAGAATTATGCCAAAGTATAAGTTGGGATTGATGAAAATCAAGAATTCTTTTTGTCAATCCGACTTGTATTTTAAATGGCGTATTATTTAGGACGCTAAAATACACGTTTACCGTTAAACTGTCTTGTTCTGTTTACATGGAATGCCTAAAGTGTATTAATTATTGAGTGTTCCCAAATATGAATGCAGGCGCATAACTATTTACAATAAACAATAGTGGTTTATTTGCCTACTTACTATGAATAATAATCTGCACACATCAACCACCGTTCATCCAATAGTATAGCGTTACATAAATAATCACCTAGAACTATTTCGGGACCATGGCTTCAGCCGCATAACACTGCAGCAAGCATAAGAACACTGACCTCTTCTTGTGAAGCACAACGGTGTGCATGTAGTCGTTAGAACTGGCCAGTCCATCCATCGCTAAACACTCGTTTCTTCTCAAGCGACCGGCGGCATGAAGAAAAACTCCTAAATCTCACGAAATTCGCGAATACAAACTGTGCGAACGACGACTAATCAACTGAACGGCATTCAACAATAATTACCTACCCACCACCACATCTTCCCCCAATGATCCATCACGTCTTCTTGCAGGCTTCTTTTCCAGGCTGCTGCTCGCCTCCTCCTCTTCTAAAAGTAGCCTCATCCTATCACCAGCCTATCAACAGCCCACGAGTGTGCAGCAGCCTACGAGTAGAGCCCGGATCGAGGAGCATGAAATGGAGGATACCACAATAACTCCGTGACGTATATAATCTGCACGACCTCTTGTACAACTATCGTGAACATCAACAAAGAATACGAATAGCAAAATTAACAACAACAACAATCGCCCGATGATAAGTACACAAAGGCATCCGTATAATAGCTGCGTTGCTGTGGCGGAAATAAATTGGAATGTCGTGTTTCGGCTGCATCAAAACAGCCTTTGAAGGTTTCGATTTTTATTCTCTGGCTACAGCACAATTACTTACAGGCCTACTGTGGTTAGTTAAGGTGAACACTGGTTCGCCTGCCCAATGCTAATGAAGAAATGGATAATGAAGAAATAAATCTATATATATTAGCCTTCCTGGTAGCTGTCCAAACTCCGGCAACTGTTACAATATTATTAAGACTAAACGAAACAGTCGACCACTGACTTTGTCCTTAACTTTATTTGGCACGAAGTGTAAAAAATTGCGTGAGCTCGGCGGGCCACTTGAAATTACCCCGCGGGCCGCACGTTGGACAGCACTGCTCTAGACTATAGGCCTACCCTAAGGCCCTAAATCATAATCAGACGAAAGTGCTGCACTAAAACGCAATAATCCATCGGGAAAAAGGACATAAACAGCCGTTAATTACCGGCGGAAAGTAGTGGCGGTCAACCAAATTTCGAGTCATTAGAAAGAAGTTTAATTCCCTAATCGTCGTATAATTTGAATCTACACAGCTGCAGCCAAGAAAAAAACAACTTAATTTCCTCCGATCCGCATAAACTGATCCGCAGCAAAAACGCACCCTCGACCGCGCGAAGGCTTCTGGGAGCTTGGGAGGCGTCATCGATGGTGCACAAAGGAGACGATAAATTCTGATCAACCTCAATTATTTTCGGCGTCGGTTAAAACGTGTCTGTTGTAAATTGGCATTAAATTGGCTCAAATAGGTTGGTGCAGTGGATGGGCTGCTCCTCATCGTGGCCAGGGTAGGACGCGATCGACGGCGAGGGGCGCTAATAGATCGGGCTAATCGGATTTTGTCCCTCGCGCATGACGCGTCGATCGTGTCCTAACTCGTAAATATTGTTAGCGCTACGCTCTCCAGCAGCCTATAGGCATACTATAGGCATACTATAGGCATACTATAGGCCTACTATAGGCATACTATAGACATACTATAGGCCTACGCTGCAGGCGACAGAGCGTAGGGGCACTAAAGGACCTACTGGTACGGGTGACCCACGTGAGGAAGTTTTGGCCCCCGAGGTATTTCTTGACAGGCGGAAGTGTTGCCAGTTTGTGCGCAGTAACGTAGGCCTAACGATGAGTTTTCGTTTATGAACTGACAATTGCGAGAGCTATAGGAAGAGCCTATAATTGGTTGAGGGGCTTCAGCAAATCTTGTAACTTCAGCCCATTGATTTCAACTGTAGTTCCGTCTATGCTGGTTCAGACTTCATTGCCAAAAAAATCGCTCATTCTCACTAGGCAATTATAGCCTAATTTTTTGCTTGTTCACTGTTTAGCGTCAGTGTGTCATTTCAATGATCATTAGTGTCGCCCTCTTCCTTTCTGCAGGCTTGGGACTGGCGCTGCCGAAGATTGGGCAATGGCGGAGTTTATGAGAAGTTTATGGATTATGACTTATATCTTATAAGCAGGCCTATAACGTAGGCTATATGTGCTAACATGGCTAGCCATGTTAGTAGCCTAGTAGGCTAGTTAGAAGTCTAATTAATAATGATAATATTGGCAACTGGTTCGTCTGCACACGTTTATACAGATTCGACGATGTATAGACATACATCGTAAACGAATTGCGCAGCTACATCTATATAGTCCTAATAGTGTTAAACTATTACAGTGTTTTTCCACCACAAACATCCGGTGGACGGTCGGGTGGACGAAGGGCGGACTGTTGGGCGTCCGTCCGTCTGTCTGGCTGAGTTGTCCTAGTCTTCTTCTGCCCGGATGAGAGAGAGACAGGACGCCGCCGTCATTCCTCCTCCTCCGTCGTCGTCGTCGGAGTGGAGACGATGGCAAGTTTGTCGTTCATGGATGTCCATATTTTAATCCATCGCCATCATCAATCGAATCTAATCAGAAAAAGCAGACAACGACGACGACAACAGTTGTCCATCGATCGCAGCTAAAGCAGACGATGCTGCTGCTGCAATGATGACGACGACGACGACGATGTCGTTGTTTGTGATGATGAATACGATTAGGTGAGCAATGAGCTGCGACTCAACCGACTCTTGAAGCAACAGAGAGGTTGTGTGGGGGGGCTACCCGTCCAATTCTGAACGTCTGATTATCGAATTAGTTGCGATAATAATTTGCCGAACTATATTACACACGAATGTAATCTGATTGATTTCTGATGTTGTCACAAGCCAAGGGTGGGTAACATCCGCCCCACCCCACCCACCCCATCCGCGGGAACCTTTAGAACCGGCCCTCGGCATGTTGACACATCTTTTACTTTAGTATTTACCTGGCAATTAGGAACCTTCATCTCTTTTATGTTGTCTACTTTAAATTAAAAAAACTTCTCAGGCTTAAACCATAGGCCTATTTGTTTTTATTCCACACTGTAGTGTAGGTCTGTAGACCTAGTTGTTAGGATAACTAGATTATCATCACAAAAATTGTTTTCACTTGCTTCATCGATTAATTAATTATCCTACAACATTTAGTTTTGATCAATTTATCTGACGCATTTTCCGGAACAAATGAATTTGCAAAAACTAGTCGGCGAATGGAGGGAGTTAGACCATACGGCCTCTGAGCTGCACTTGAAATCTTAAGGTGACCCTCTGCATGTATCCAAAACCATAGATGGCATACAGTGTTCAGATCATAGTGTGATAGTAAACCATTAGACCTATTATTATAATTATAGGCCTATTAATTATAGCTGCAGCCGATGTCGATCTCAGTCCCTTCACTCGCTTGACCTTTGTTGAATCTGGATGGTCGCCAGTGTTTAGTGTGTGCAACATACATGTACAAATGTATGCATTATATAGATTGAGTAATGTTAATCTTAATATTCGTAATATGCGAATACTCAATCTATACATGTATGTGGCAACATTACATCTCGAAATGCAATCGTGCACTTTGCTAAGCTGTCCTGGGCACGACGTTAAACTGCATCCATCCTCTGCCACAGGGAACCAACAACTTCCCTGTGCCGGTCCTAAGCCCGGACAAAATGAGGAAGGTTTGCCAGATGGGTGGCGATACTCTGGCAGTAAAAAACCAAGACGATTGTAATCCGCCAAAACCACGACACAAGTGACATGGCTACCCAGATGCTTCAAGGTGTCATGATGTGAAGCAGACATGCACAGGTCGGTCAGGACAGACTGGTGGAGAGAGTCGGGGGAGAGAGCGTGGGACACAACGGGCATTGACCCACGTTGTCCTTCATGCCTCTTTTTCACGATTCTCTTCAATCGGACAATGTGGTCTAGCTGCTCCAAGATGTTAATGGTATGGAGCAGACCTGCTGACCGGACAAGCTGAGGCTGGGTAGCATGACGCGAGACAGACTCAGACATGGGCGTCCGCAGCGGGGCGCAAGGGGGCGCAAGTGCGCCCCTCTGGATTTTCGCATACTTGCACATAAATTTAGATTATTTGGTTGTGATTGTTACAACGGGATTTTCAATGTGATTATCGATTCGTTCTACAAGTTGAACCTATATATATCTTTCTTTGGGCGCATAGCGTATAGGTAAGCTATAGGATTCTCTCGTGGTAATATGGAAATTCAAACTGTCACCCATTAAATTTAGACCACGTGACAATTATTTAAAAGTTTGCGCCCCCCTAGAAAAATTCCTGTGGACGCCCATGGACTCAGACAGAGAGTGGCGTCGGACTCTAACGGGCATTGAGCCCTATGATATTGATGATGATGATGATGACTTTGCTAAGCTGTAACTTTTTTAGATATAACTTCACTCAACTCTTCTATGACAATAAAACCCTATACCTATAAGCACAATAACAATAACAATGGTAATGTTTTTTTCACTGCATGCAATGTTATGCATGCATGTCATCTATCACGACGTGTCGCCACCTGGCGAATGCAACGGCGTTAATCGTTAACAGAGATGCGATGATCGTTGTCAGAGAGAGAGAGAGGTTGTTGCTCACAAGCTGCACCGACATAGGCCTAGACCAGGGGTTCTCAAACTTTATTTTTATTGTACCCCCAAGTAAAAAAATCGAACGGTGGCGTACCCCCAGCAAAGTCAGATCAGAAACAAGATGCCAATGCCTAGTCACCATTGCAGTGACAACCATAGGCGTACGGGAGGTTTCAGAAGTGGGGGGGGGGGGCAAAGTTTGAACTTCTGCCCAAAACATTTTTCCGGACAAAAAGTTGACAACCTTTTTTTTAGTCTTCCGGGACTATTTTTGCCTGAAAAAAGAAGACTTTTCCAAAAGTTGGCGACCTTTTTTGTCGTCCGGGACTATTTTTGCCCGAAAAACCAGACTTGCCCGAAAGTTGGGGGGTATTTGCCCCCTGGACCCCGCCTCGTACGCCTATGGTGACAACTAAAAAGTCATTTTAATCATTGAAATGCATGGTGTGGCCTATTAGAGTCGTATAGCCTACATACAGGCCCTTACAGGGAGCAAAATTGAAAATATGCAAAGTTTTAATCATGCCAATGATGCAATCATATCAACAAATAGGGGAAATTGGTCTATAATTCCTGTAAGAAAGAGCTAACCTATAGCCGTATAGCGTTATATTGCTGCGTGCTTGTTTTGACCAGCACAGATTTTGAAAAAATTACCTGGTTTAATATTTGTCAATTTCAAACTCAAATTTAACCCATATTTATTTTTGATAGCAAGAATATACAGTTCAAAAACAAGTTTCAAACAGCTATATAATTATATAACGTGCTGAAAGGAATCACACATTTTAAAGCTCGACCAGAAATTAATCCTTAGAACAATTCAGCTATCCTTATTGAGCTCTATTATAGACTATATAGAGTCTATTATAATAGCCTGCGCTCATTGCATGTGCTGAGAATTTCTGGCTTTGGTTCTTTCAACCAATTATACATTAATTTGTTTCAAATTTATAGCGACAGGTCTAAACATAAACATGTTGCATGCACTATCAGATAAGCTTAGTATGTGAGTTTAGTCACACGTTGTGAAAGAAAGAAATGACGATGCTGCTACATGAAGTAACGTTAAAAATCATTGCTAATCAGTAATCAGGGAAAATTGACACAAAGTCCATAAGCTCAAAGAAAAATTTATATTTCTGGAAATTTTCGCGTACCCCTTCCCGGCGCCTGGCGTACCCCTTGGGGTACGCGTACCACAGTTTGAGAACCCCTGGCCTAGACCCTAGAGACTAGTAGATCTATACTATAATAGAGAGGAATTCTATGTGCAAGTCGTCATCGTGAAGTAGCGGTAGCCTAATTCTCTGATGAGAAGCACTGAACTGCGAAACAAACACCAAAGGATAGACAAACTGTTTTGATAAGACAAAAAGGCCTAACGAACATAGGCCTATCACGTAGACAGCTTGTGGAAGACAGCGGATTCATTCAATCAATCAATCAATCAATCAACCAACCAATCAATCAATCAATCTGTCGTTTTTATTTATTCAAAAGTCCAGTATTAACAGGTCTATTAAAAGTGGTCAATTAATTACTAGACAAATGCCTATGGGCGCCCGCACATAGGAGGCAAGAGAGGCATAGGAGGCACTGCCCCCTGGAAAGTTGACACCCATTTTTTAATTACTACTTTTTGGTTTTTAACAAATTTTTGGCACAAAAGAACTAGTGTACACAGCGTGAAATTGAGCAATTTACATTTAGAAACCTCTATGAAAATATTACCATTGCCCCCCTAGTGAATGGAAGGCTGAGTCAACCATCATGCATAGGAGGAGGGGAGGGGTGGGGTCATGGGGATCGAACCCGTGTCCTTCTGTTCCTCGTCTCAGCGTATTACCATTCAACCGTCATATCCGTCCCGTTCCAACGATGAGTTATTTAGACATGGACGATGGACGACAAACGTGTGTCGTGTGTGAGTCGCGTGTGTCAGTGCGGTGGTCAGTTTGTTACACAGAGGTCAAACGAAAGGGTCAGCGGTTCTGCCGATGAGGACTGAAGAAGAGGAGGAGGGCTGACCAGCGATCGGTGAAATGAAGGGTCAGTGAAGGGAGCAGTACACCCGACTGACCCTCGGACACGGGTCACCGCGCCCAGATGGACATGCCAGCTCTGCGGCGACAGTGCTGTGCATGGACGATGGTGGTCAGTTTGGTGGACACAATTGAAGGTGCATGTTTGGTGGTGTGCAAGAGAAGGAGGGTGGGTGCGAGGGTGGATGAGACGAGGGTGGCAAGAGAAGGATGGTGTGTGGGTGGCGCAACGGTGGATGCGACGAGGGTGGGTGCGACGAGGGTGGGGTAGCAGAAGTGAGCAGCTGGTTGATCATTCAGGTCACTGGTGCTGAAGATAAGTAGCGAGAGATGGAGAGACACGAGCGATGCTGCTGCTGCTGCTGCTGACGCATGTCAAAACGACGACGACGACTGCAGGAGGTCCGCAGCAGCAGCAGCTGAGAGGACGGACCTCATCATCGTCGTATATAGAAAGGCGAGATGCGATGGGAATCATGACGATCATTTTAGAAGAGCATTGACATATCGTCGTCATCATCATCATCATTTCATCATCATCATCGTCGTCGTCATCATCATCATCATCGTCATCATCATCATCATCACCGTCTTCATCAATGTTCATGGGTTCATCGCCCGTAGGTTATTGTGTTTTGTGCATCAAGTTTCATTCATGATTCCTTTTTATTGCCAGAGTATCGACACACATCACACATCTGGCAAACCCTCCTCCTTTTTCCAGGCTTGGGACTGGCACTGGCCGAACCTGACCAGTGGCGGAGTTACTTACTGATGATCAGTGGTGATCTGCAATCCACCTTTCCTATTTATCTCGTCCCACAATTATTCTCCCATCATGCATTGCATTGTCTCCATGCAGGATGATGACATATAATTATTATGCCACCATTCAGAAAAGAAAGACACTTCAACAAGATCCGAAACATTATTTTATTTCTCTCTTCAAATATATAGACTTAAAGATTCTGAACTCATGCAATTTTCAAATTGTCTTTCAGCTTATTTATATAGCTCCACATCATCGTCGTTCCATTGACTTCTTTCTTGCTTTCTATTCTTGATGAACTACTCAACCGATTTTCATTTCGTCTTCTTCTCTTTCAATCTCCATTTCTTGCATATATTATACGTCCATGAATATAATATACGCCATGCAATGCATGCATCCGCAACAATTCCCTAGAATACATGATGTACGGCATTGTATTAGGTCTATATACAGTTGTAAGTACCATGCATTACAGATTACGAAGCCTGGACCCAGTGGATCTCAACATCCTATATACACCGTGTATACCATGCATCCACGCTGCAGTCATGAGGCCATTGTTATTTCTAGCACCACTACCGACCGACCGACCGACATTGGGCGCTATATCAGCTCTTATAGAAAACGATTACTGCAGCGACGAACAAAACCGCTGAAGACGACGTGTCTCGTGTTTAAGCGAAATGATATAGCGCCGCCGCCGTAGCATCATCGCGGATGCCCCTGCAGCAGCAGCAGCAGCAGCAGCAGCAGCAGCAGCAGCAGCACACAAAAGATTCTGTGCAGGCCAGACTGAACGATGACAATTACAGAAGGGCGGGGGGAGGCTTGGGGTGCCACGGACGACGTCAGCGACTTATCTATAAACCATGTTGACTGTCAATTAAACGACTGTGGCTGGGGTCTGATGGGGCAATGCAATTTCCGACGCATAGCTACTACGACGAGTTTAGCCGAAGAAATGCAACTAACTTAGCGATCCCCTTGGTCGGTCGGATCCCCCTTGCCCTTGACAATAATGAGACGCCAGCTTCATTGCAGACTATATATGATATATCATCATCCCATGTATATATATATAATATGTTATATATATATATGTATATTGTATTTATATATATTTATATAATCATTTGCGTATCGATAAAATTATCAATTAAATATACATGAACAGATCGGTTTTCCTGCTGTGTACTACAGCAACTAACTATAACAATAATTATTGTAGCATGTGACTGTGATCATTTTCATTTGCAATCACATGCATGTCTAGCATACATTCGCTATTTTTGTTATTGCTCTTCTTTCTCTTTCTCTGTCTTTCTGTCTTGTCTTGTCTGTCTATTTGTTTGTCTGTCTGTCTGTCTGTTTGTCTGTCTGAATATGTACACATTCAGTTTTATGCAAGAGTTTGCTCTTGGTCTGTATCGTATACGACTATGTGTGTCGGAATGTAGCCGTTTGGAATAATAATATGTGTAGGTACATCCACACGTTGTACAGAAGCAGAGATGGCCGCCTCCACTGTCCATGTCTTGTCTGCATGTTTTGACAGTTTTGCATATTATTCTCACCGTCCACTCCTTCACATGTCTTTGAGTCTGTATATTTATACCATTATATTTTATATACACAGTATTACACACATAATTATATAATATACATATACGTCTTCTGTCGTAGGGGACTCTTCCAACCTGCCCACATGTATATGTGTATTATCGTCATCGTCCACGGACGGTGCCTAAGTTGTGTCCAACAACGGGCGAACTGACCGGCTGGCATGGCCGCTCGGTCGGTCGGTCGGTCGGTCGGTCGGTCGGTCGGCAGGCAGCCGTGCTCTGCCTGCGGGCGGCGGTGGCGGGCAGTGGCCGTGCGATGGCCGTGGAGTGGCCGTGGTCGTGGCCGGGGCGGTTGCGTGATGCGAATGCATAATAGGACGATCGAAGTCCCAGGTCGAAGCGATAGCCGCCTTAGAATCTACGATAAAAATAATCAGATTCCCCGGACGGATCGACGATGCCTGCCCCAGCGATAATAGGTTTAATAGCGTTACTCTCTCTCTTCTGCTCCTCCTTCTGCTCATATATACACTATACAGCTCGTCTATGTTCGTACGGCCAGCAGCAACGGCGGTCCACTGCGGCCAGTGCATATTCCCCCACACACACACCCGCTGATAAATTAGCAACACGCAACCGTACAAACGAAAGGACGCACGAATACAAACAGCGAGACATCGTTTCGTATAGTTTTCTGCAGCGTTTCTTTTGAACTTACGTCTAAATTTTCCTCTATATTTAATCTATTGGCATACCGAGGGGTGGGGTGTGGAGGAGGGGGGTGTTGGGGCCGGGGGGGGGGGGAATTGGGAACCTTTGGGGGATGGTTGAAACGTTGCAGCATTTTGCGCACTGTTCTATGGTGACGTGTATATGACGTCACTTCGCTGTGCGCTGCAAGTTCTCTAGAAACCTAGGTTGCGCACGATATGCATGGGCGCGGTGGTGTAGTGATGGCGTTGGTGTCTTGGAGCCGGAAGGTTACAGGTTCGAATTCATCTCAAAGCCGCCACGTTGGGACGATGAGCAAGTGCTTCACTTAAATTGCTCCGGCGCTTCGGCGTGAAACTACGATGCAGTGTCCGCGCTGTAGTCGGGAGCGCCTCTGAGTAGACCTTGAAGGGAAGCTAGAGAAATAGAGAAATAAATCAAATAAATAGATGCATGTGAAACCGTCTTGGACAGTTCGTCTATAATATAGACGAACTGTCCAAGACTCTATATCTTTCATTGAATCCCGGTATGGCCTTTCATCGACAGACAGACAGACAGACCAATAGACAGACAGACAGACAGACAGACAGACAGACAGACAGACAGACAGACAGACAGACAGACAGTCAGTCAGTCAGACAGATTGACTGACTGACTGACTGACTGACTGACTGACTGACTGACTGACTGACTGACTGACTGACTGACTGACTGACTGACTGACTGACTGACTGACTGACTGACTGACTGACTGACTGACTGACTGACTGACAGACAGACAGACAGATAGACAAACTGACTGACAGACAGAAGGACAGACAGGCAGGCAAGCAGGCAGGCAGGTAGACGGACAGACAAATAAATAAACAGACAGACACATACATGCACGGAGACAAAGTCACAGATATATGGAGACATACAATGGAGCAGACAACTAGAGATACAATGATGGTCGTGCTTCTGTGGTTTTCTTGCAATCTGGTCATCGCATTATGAGATGATTTATGTGTGTGAGGCCAGCAGCAGCAGCAGCAGCAGCAGCAGCAGCAGCAGCAGCATCAGCAGCAGCAGCAGCAGCTATGGCTTGATGTCTGGCTGACCGTTGGCCAGTGGTCATTGTGAATTGGTCAAGAGATCGTCTAAGGGTGATAGCTGGACACAAAGATACTTCGATGGATGGAGGCGGAAGCTGAGACAACACTCCATCAAAATTTGCTTTCATGAGAGACTGCAGCATGCAGTCACGTCGTCTCGTCATTTCTATGGTATGTCCTACAACAAACAGACAGACAGACAGACAGACCCACACAGACAGACAGACCCACACAGACAGACAGACACACACAGACAGACAGACCCACACAGACAGACAGACCCACACACACAGACAGACACATGGACAAATGGACATATACAGACAGACAAAAACCGATAGATAGACAAACAAACAGACAAACAGAGAAACAAGTAGATAGACAGACAGATAGGCCTATATAAACAGACACACTAACAGATGGACAGACACATACAGACAGACAAACAGAGAGACAGGCAGATAGACAGAAAGATGAGCAGACAATCAGACAGACGGACAAGGAGATAAATAGACAAACAGACAGATAGACAGACAGATAGGCAAACAGAGAAGCAGACAGATAAATAGTGAAACAGACAGATAGATAGTTAGACAGACAGACAGATCGAGAGATAGACAGTGGCAAAGACAGTCAGACGACAAACGGACGGAAAGACGACAGAACTCACAGAAGACTGATAGACAGACCATTGAAGGTTATATGTAGACAGACAAGAGAGCGGACAAAAGACATACAGACAAACATACAGACACATGCATTGTTGGAAGACTTCATGAAGACCTCAAGATCTTGTTTACACCAACCGTCTTATAATTCTAAAATACATTGGAATCGTTCTTCAATTCAATATAGAACAAATTCGAAAATCACCTTATTACACAGATCAACTACACTTCAGCTCCTCTGCATGCATCCTCCCACCACACATACTCATGCATGCTCCTCTCGCCTCCCTCTTGCTACGTCTTGCATCAGTCATTATAATTATCACACGTGTTCACACATAATATTAGATATACTTTCGTCTGGATGTTCTGTGATTGTTTCTTTCTATTCTTCTCTTTTTCCCATTTCCCCCATTTTCCTATATTCCATTCTGTCCATCTCCATTGCAGTTGCCACTATAATATTATAAACTATAGCTCCGATGATTTGGTCAGACTGCAGTATTATATCGTGGCGTTTTCCCGCTTTTCTCGCTTCTCTTGGAAGAAGAGGCAAGGGTGGTTTGGGTGGATATTGGGATGAGGAGGATGCAGAGGTGAGAGGGGGTGTTGCACCGTACGCTTCGGGGAGAGACAACGCCCAACAGCACCAGCTGTTTGCCAAATGTTGTCATCGCATTGCACCCGAGGGTGAGGAGGAGAAAGAAAGAGAAGAGGAGTGGCGATGAGCAGCGTATACCCCATGCACCGCTCCTCCTCCTCCTCCTTCCCTTGCGTCCGGCTCCGTTGAATTTAATCCACCCACCCCCTGAAGAGCAGCGTCGAACTAATGCAATATTCGCCTCATGGATGCAAACCCCCCTCCGTCCGTCCGTCGTCTTTCCGGCATCTTCTGCACTTGATCGTATATTCGTCTCTTCTTCCATCATCCACCAGACCACAGAATATCTGATAAACACAGACATTACAGAATACTTACATACATCACCACCATCATCATCATCTTCATCGTCATTGTCATCGTCATAAAAATAACAACAACAACAACAACAGTAATAATAATAAATAATAGACTGATAGGAATAATAACGACAACAGCAATAACAACAATGATGAAGATGGTGATGATAATAATAACAATAGGCTAATGATGAATATACCTCGGGGCAAATAATTTTTTTAAGTATAAAAACGAATATATAAAATGAATAATAATTATAATAAGTATTATCATCATAATCTTCTTCTTCTTCTTCTTATTCTTCTCGCTCTTTTGTTCTTTTTCATCTTCCTGTTCCTCCTCTTCCCCTTCCTCCTCTTCCTCTTCCACCTCCTCTTTCAGACACTATTCTATTCTATTCTATTCTATTTTTGGATTGATAAGGCGCCTCTCACAGTACAACCTAATCAGAGGCGCTCCCAATGCGAAGCACTCCTGGAAAAAGAAAAGTCTTAAGACATCTGGCAGAAAAAGTAAAACCTCAAGATAAAATTTGAGCACGAATAATAGTAGGAAGGCCATTCCACAGTAAAGGGCAGACAGAGGCAAAGGCGCGTTGTTGGGCTGTGGCAGTCCGAGATCGTGGAACAAGAAGATCATGACGATCTAAAGAGCGGAGAGGACGGCCAACGGAAGCTGAGAAAGGCTTCCTAATGAGATCACAAAGGTAGCGAGGCGCTAGACACTGTACACTGTGTCCCAATAAATCGGGACCCATTTTTATAATGTGAATAAAACAGGCAAATCTTAATCGATTTTCAAAATTTCAAAACTGTTTTTATCCTGAGATAATTATCTTCCACTGATTCAAATATGACGTTTCTGGCATGAATGTTGACGTCACAATTACGTCATTTGCATCAGAGAATTCAAATGTTAAGTACCGAACACAACGATTTTTGTTAACATTTGGTTTCGATATGTAAATTAACGACGTCATTATGACGTAATTTTTTAGTGATGGCCGTTCATAAATTACCAATTTGTAGATAATTATCTCAGGATAAAAACAGTTTTGAAATTTTGAAAATCGATGAATATTTGCCAGTTTTATTAACATTATAAAAAGGGGTCCCGATTTATTGAGACACAGTGTATATGTCTACGTAAGATTATAATAGGGCCACACTATAGCAGTGTCTCATGTTGCCAGATATGTAGTTTTAGAGCGAGAGCATATTCTTCGAAGTATATGGACGAAGATGAAGGCGACCTTCGAGAGTCCTGCACTGGCTCCCTCTTCCCCAACCATCCCCGTTCAGAGACGACATAGTAGCGGCATCGATATGGGACAAGGAAAGACGACTGCAGCAGCATGACATCCTTTGCCATCCTTACTCACTCCGTTCTTCCCCATCCATCCGTCCTTGCTTGCACACCTCCTTTTATCAGTCCATCCGTCCATTTCTCTGTTCATTTGTCTGTCCGTCCGTCTGTTCGTGTCCTGCAGTGTCTGTCTGCGGTTGCTGCTGCTGCATTCCAGTTGGATTAGGCTCATCCTTGGCTTAGCCCATCCATCCCTCCCTCCATCCCTCCTCCGTCTCTCCCTCCGTCCAACCCTCCATCCATCCCTCCGTCCCTCCCTCCGTCCATCCCTCCGCCCCTGCGTCCGTCCATCCCTCCGTCCATCTCTCTGTCCCTCCCCCGTCCGTCCATCCCTCCGTCCATCCCTCCGCCCCTCCCTCCGTCCATCCCTCTGTCCCTCCCCCGTCCGTACATCCCTCCGTCCGCCCATGGCACCATCGTCGCTTAATAGGCAAATTAGACTGCAGCAGCAGCAGCAGCAGCAGGATGACAACGACGCATCGTCGGTTAGCCAACGATTCTATCAATTATCTCAATCCAACGCTGCAGCTTTACGTCGTGTGAGTCTGCAGTCCATGTGTTGCCATGGACGAAAGAAATTATATATATATATGCATATATATGCATGCATATATATACACACATACATATATATATATGCTTATTCATGCTAACCCATGTGAGAAGCTGCAGTGATACATGAACATAAATCGCTTTACGCGTACAAACAAAAACAAAAACGATGCGAATGTGTATATAAATAACAACACACATTTACGTGTAGTGCCATGGACCTCTAAATAATAATAATTACAAATATAATATTGGATCTGGTGGCATACATACATAGCGTATACATGTGCTGAAGCAGACGTTTGTCACACATACATACATACATACATACATGTATATATACATACATACATACATACATGTATATATATATACACAACGCGTGCGTACATATGCATATGTCGAAGGCTCATGTGTATACTGTAGCTACATAAACGAACGAGATGAGACTGCTGCATGGTTGCCGCATATATATATATGTATATATATATATATATATTGCGATAGAAACGTTCATAGTGGAGCTAATGAATGGAGGAAATTAGTGAAGGTCGAGCAGAGGGATAGAGAGGTTGACCGTCCGTGGCCATAAAGACAGAGACAGAGACAGACAGACAGACAGAAAGACGGAGAGACAGACAGACAGACGGAGACGCGGACGAATTAGGGGAGAGAGGGCAAGGGAGAGACGAAGTGAGGGGTGAGCGCTGGTCGCCTGCCTCTGCAGTGATGTGCGCCCCACACAATATAATGTATACATATAAATATATATGTACATATATATATTTATATATATATATCCATATATACATACACACATATATAAATATAGATACTATATAGAGACGAAGAGATGGTCGCGAATGAAATGCATGCGTGGCGGTTATAGTGAACGGAGTGCGAGGACGCTGACCGCAACATCATCAGCAGCAACAACAGCAGAAGCAGCAGAGGCAGAGGCAAAAGCATGCGAAGACGAAGAGTGTGCCGTTGATGAATGGAGCGAATTAGGAGAATCCAAGTCATCGGCGACAATTCCGACAATTTCAAGTGTCGCTTTATACTGTTGACTCATCACGAACGGATGGATGGATGTATGTATGTATGGATGGATGTATGGATGGATGTATGGATGTATGGATGGATGGATGTATGGATGTATGGATGGATGGATGGATGGATGGATGGGTGGATGAATGGGTGGATGGATGGATGGGTGGATGGATGAAGGTGTCGTGGCCAATAAGAAAACAAATGCAATTCCTTGCATTGGATGATCGCATCCTTGCATGCATGTGGCTAGCTGCATGCAAGAGTCCGATTGCATCCATGTCATGGCCGGATATAGCGCCATAGTTGACATTGCGATCACGTAACATCGGTAAATTGCAGTTAATGCAATGCCAAATCAACTCACAACAATATACAATCGCAGGTCACAGAAACCACAAAACATTCAAGACTATCATCATCATCATCATCATCATCATCATCATCATCATCATCATCATCATCATCATCATCATCATCATCATCATCATCGTCATCGTCATCGTCATCGTCATCATGGGACGAGCATCAATGTTTGGTATGGCCACTGCAGATTACTATAGGTCTACATGAGAAAGTATATATAGCGCTATGTTCCCGTCTCCAATAAGCGCGTTCGACATGATTGTCTCATGAGTCACGAGTGACCTAAATATCGGTCGACAGTCGACTACCGGAAGTGTAGTTGTTGCATTAAACGTGAAGACATGCATTAATGTTTTTAAGGAATTTTTAGAACTGCACAACCCCTTTGTTTTTCTCCATCCTACATCGTAAATTACTTCCAATCGTAGAACAATTACCTTTTTTGCTAGTTTTAACTGAACAGAAGACTGCTTCTGTATAATACAACTGCACATTATGTGTACAACTGCACATTATGTGTACAACTGCACATTATGTGTACAACTGCACATTATGTGTACAACTGCACATTATGTGTACAACTGCTTCTGTATAATACAACTGCACATTATGTGTACAACTGCACATTATGTGTACAACTGCACATTATGTGTACAACTGCACATTATGTGTACAACTGCACATTATGTGTACAACTGCACATTATGTGTACAACTGCACATTATGTGTACAACTGCACATTATGTGTACAACTGCACATTATGTGTACAACTGCACATTGTGTGTACAACTACACATTTTGTATACAACTGCACATTATGTGTACAACTGCACATTATGTGTACAACTGCACATTATGTGTACAACTGCACATTATGTGTACAACTGCACATTGTGTGTACAACTACACATTTTGTATACAACTGCACATTATGTGTACAACTGCACATTATGTGTACAACTGCACATTATGTGTACAACTGCACATTATGTGTACAACTGCACATTGTGTGTACAACTGCACATTATTGGTACAACTGCACATTATGTGTACAACTACACATTTTGTATACAACTGCACATTATGTGTACAACTGCACATTATGTGTACAACTGCACATTATGTGTACAACTGCACATTATGTGTACAACTGCACATTTGTGCACAACTGCCCATTATGTGTACAACTGCACATTATGTGTACAACTGCACATTATGTGTACAACTACACATTTTGTATACAACTGCACATTATGTATACAACTGCACATTATGTATACAACTGCACATTATGTATACAACTGCACATTATGTGTACAACTGCACATTATGTGTACAACTGCACATTATGTATACAACTGCACATTATGTGCACAACTGCTGCCCATTATGTGTACAACTGCACCTTATGTGTGCAACTGCACCTTGTGTACAACTGCATATTATGTGTACAACTGCATATTATGTGTACAACTGCGCATTATGTGTACAACTGCACATTATGTGTACAACTGCACATTGTGTGTACAACTGCACATTATTGGTACAACTGCACATTATGTGTACAACTGCACATTATGTGTACAACTGCACATTATGTATACAACTGCACATTATGTGCACAACTGCACGTTAAAAAAGCCCTGCATGAAAGGGAACCAGAATGAGTCGAGAATGATCTGTTGCCTCGACGAATGCAGATGCATGCAATTCACTGTTGTTGTTGTTATTGTTTTTGTTTTTGTTATTGTTATTGTTGTTGTTATTGTTGTTGTTGTTGTTATTGTTGTTGTTGTTGTTATTGTTGTTATTGTTGTTATTGTTGTCGAGCAAGTGGATGTCAGTTTGCATCGTGTTGTCGACGGCAGTCTGTTGTCGAACTGAACCCGGCTTCAGTTGACGATCACAATCATGTATAGTATACAGACGAGAAAAGTGCAGATGAAGACCACACAGATTGAAAATACAAAGAAGAAGAAGACGACTTCTAGTTACTGATTGAAGCAGACACTACACACTTGGGTCGATAAGCTATCGACAGATTCATCTCCATGGCAACACTGATCTCCTCTGCCTGCAGCGCCAGTCTCAAGCGTGAAGAAACGAGGAGGGCAACGCTAATAATCTTTGTTATATATAGGCTACACTGCAGCGTCGTCGTTAAACTGCAGCCACTCACTTGGAGGGGATGGCCCTCAAACATCGTGGGATCATCCATTCGAACAACTGCAATGACTTCATAATTAATTAGTGTGGTATTGAATTTCGACAACCTAAACTTGCCCAGCAGACGACAGCTGCAGAGGGCTTCCTCGTGCACACTAGTATATACGGCCACACTAGTCTTCGTATTATAATCTAGACATATACTGTGGATGTTGGTGACATTCCTCTGAACCTCTTCGCCACCTTGAAAGAAAGAGAAAGAGAGAAAATGAAGTGATCGCCCTGGGTGGCATTCGTCTCTCTGCGTACGACGACGACGACGACCCAGCAGCAGCAGCCATAACCCACGAACGACCACCACAACCGCTGCCACACGAACGACCACCACCAGTGCCAATGCCACCACTGCAGCCACAGCAGCCACCGAAGCAAATTGGAGCGACGACGACGACGACGACGACAGAGTCCGGCAATCGGTCAAGCGACCGGGGACATGTAGCGGTCAGTTTGGTGACTGATTAACGCCGTCCTAGAGAGACACAGAGAGAGAGACAGACAGACAGAGACAGAGACAGAGAGAGAGACAGACAGAGAGAGACAGAGAGAGACACAGAGACAGATAGAGAGAGACATAGAGAGAGACAGACAGAGCCAGAGAGAGACAGACAGACAGAGACACAGTCAGAGACAGAGAGAGCCAGAGAGAGAGAGACACACAGAGAGAGAGATGGGGGGAAGGCCAGAGACCAGCTAACCATCATCATCATCAGCAGCAGCAGCATCAGCAGCAGCGTTGGATGTCCATGTCCGTTGAAACAAAACGACGTTAGCTGCGAATGGCTGGGAAGCGTCGTTGTCTTTGAAGTAGTCGACCATCTCGTCGCCTTATTCTGTCGTCTGCTTGTTTGAGCGCCATCGTTAGAAGCATATGAGAAGATGAAAGAACGGACTGCAGGAGGAATAGGAGGAGAAGGAGGACGAAGAGGAGGACTAGGAGGACGAGATGGAGAGGAGGAGGATCAGGAGGAGGACGAGGAGAAGGAGGAGCAGGAGGAAGAGGAGCATGAGGAGGTGGAGGAGGACGAGGAGGATGACGAGAAGGAGGAGCAGGAGGAGGAACAGAACGAGGACGAGGAGGAGGAGAAAGAGGACGAGGAAGAGGAGGAGAGGAGGAGGAGGAGCAGGAGGAGTAGGAGCAGGAGGAGGACGAAGAGGAGGACGACGCTAATGACACCTTCACGAAGTCAGCCGATACTGCTGCTGGTGGTGGTGGTGAAACAGAGAGACATCATCATCATCACCACCAACTAAACCCGACCGACGGACAGATGCCGAGAGACGAAATGCGATTATTCCTATCTGAACATCAGTCGAGACCTCGAAGACTCGAGAGTCCAACCCAACCCCCTCCACTGCCCCCCCACTGCCCTTGGCTCTGATGTTGCCCCCCTCTCCGTCGGCTGTAGGCTGTCCGGCGAGAGACAGACAAGACAGACAGACAGAGACAGAGACAGAGTTAGAGAGAGAGAGAGAGGGGGAAGAGAGAGAGAGAGAGAGAGAGAGAGAGACAGAGACAGAGACAGAGAGACAGAGAGAGACAAAGAGAGAGGGGGAAGAGAAATAGAGAGAGACAGAGACAGAGACAGAGACAGAGACAGAGACAGAGTAAGAGAGAGAGAAAGAGAGAGAGAAGAGAGAGAGAAAGAGAGAGACAGAGACAGAGACAGAGACAGAGACAGAGGCAGAGACAGAGTAAGAGAGAGAGAGAGAGAGAGAGAGAGAGAGAGAGAGAGAGAGAGAGAGAGAGAGAGAGAGAGAGAGAGAGAGAGAGAAGAAAGAAAGACAGAGACAGAGACAGAGACATAGACTTATTCAAACAGACAGACAAAGTGAGAGACGCAGAGAAAGAGAAGAGACAGAGTCAGACAAAGAGAGACAGAGACAGAGACAGAGACAGAGACAGAGACAGAGAGACAGAGACAGAGAGGCAGACAGAGACAGAGACAGAGAGACAGAGACAGAGAGACAGAGACAGAGGCAGACAGAGAGAGAGGGAGACGAATAGAAAAAGTATACTGAGTATTTAATGAATACATAGCGAAATAGTGAAAATACTGAATCCACTAACTGAATCAGATCATAGATCTGGTCCTGCATCCATCCTCCGCCACCACAGGGAACCAACAACGTCCCTGTGCCGGTCCTAAGCCCGGACAAAAGTAGGAAGGTTTGCCAGATGGGTGGCGATACACTGGCAGCAAAAAACCACGACACAAGTGACATAGCTATCCAGATGCTTCAAGTTGTCATGATGTGGAGCAGACATGCACAGGCCAGTCAGGACAGACCGATGGAGAGAGTCGGGGGAGAGCGTGGGACACAACGGGCATTGACCCACGTTGTCCTTCATGCCTCTTTTTCACGATTCTCTTCAATCGGACAATGTGGTCTAGATGCTCCAAGATGTTAATGGTATGGAGCGGACCTGCTGATTGGACCGATTGAAGCTGGGCAGCATGACACGAGATAGACCAGCGGTTCTCAACCTTTTTTGGGCGGCGACCCCTTGGGAGCATTTCGAAAGTTGTGACGACCCCCAACAACGAAATTGATTGAGTAACCCTCCCCTTCACTGTTTTATTTTACCATTGTTCGGTTTTTTTGCATTTTCATTTCACACTTAGAAAAACTGTTTTTTGGCAATTGTATGAGTTTACCTGGCACTTATAATTCTGAGCGCTACCTATTCGATAGTTTGAAGTTCAAGTTTCATAAGTCTATGCAGCAAGAGGAAGGGTCTGTGGAGGGTTGCTGTCCTCCGAAATTTTTTAGATCTTCACACTGCAATTATATCATGTTAACTTTAAGCTGTCATTCTAACGAAAGTGCTCATCATTTGAGTATACTGACTGTTGTTTAAGGCTTCAAAAGCACCCTCGCATTATTTTGTAATTTCCAAACTACATCGGTAACATTTTATGCTGTTATCTCAAAACATTTCTCATGATTACATTGCGGAAAGACATGGGTTAGGATTTTAGTAAATTTCTTTTTCCCTTGGTTAGGCTAACATTTTTTAATTTCCACGATCTAATGGTAGCATTTAAGCTGTAGGATAAGCTTTGCAGAATTGCTCATTTTTCAATGCTGATAGTCAGGGTTTGACTTCAAAGTGTCGTTTCCCAAATGTTTACGATTTTTTTATTTGCATAATGTAACTGTAAGTCTGTAACATTGCAAGCTTTAAAAAGTTTCTTCTGATTTCAGTGCTCAGATACATGATTTAAGACTTTAATAAATGTCCCCGACACATTGTTTGAAATTTGTTTGAATTTGCAAGCGGTAATGATAACATTTAAGCTGGCATTCTAATAAATAAGCAGTGGATAACACTTTATAAATTCATGATGATATTTATGAAATAAATATGAACATTGGAAGATATAATTATGATGATGATCATATGATGGTCTCCACCACTAATTTCGAGGGGACCGTTCTCTGTCACCCGAATTAAGTTTCCGCCTCTGTAATGACATTTCTATATAGGCTAGCTGACAGAATTGATTCTTTGAGCAAACCGAATAGGCCCTATTGTTCAATTTTTTTTAGTTTAACTCATTCCCGCCGGAATTGTTCCGATACCTATTGGGTTTATCGGGTCACCCGCGACCCGATCCGGCGGGAAAGAGTTAATGGTAAAAGTGGAATTTATATTTGAAAACTAAAACGGAAAATATTAAATTAGCTGTCGTAATCTAACTAATAACTCATAGCAAAGGTATTAGCAAAAATTAATTTTAAATTGTTATGGTGGAGTAGGTAGCGTTGAAATTGCTGTTACACATTTTACAAATTTCTGAAGGGCCAGGCGACCCCTGGCAAATCGTCAGGCGACCCCCGCGGGGGTCGCGACCCACAGGTTGAGAACCGCTGAGATAGACTCAGACAGAGAGCGGCGTCGGACTCTTACGGGCATTGATATTGATGATGATGATGATGATGATGATGACTTATAGATCAGTATTACACTCCGATGTGCCCGGCTTTCTGCTTTAAAATAGATCGATGGATGATCTGATTGATTGATTCAATCAAACAATCAATCAGTCGATCAATCAGATTGCTACAGAGCGACCAGCCATAATAAAACAAAGAATGCGTGAATGGACAGATGGCTAGGTGGTTGGCTGGCAGGGTGGCTGACAGGGTGGCTGGATGGATGGCAGGGTGGCTGGATGGATGGCAGGTATGGTGGTTGGCTGGCAGGGTGGCTGGCTGGATGGCAGGGTGACTGTTAGGATGGCTGACAGGGTGGCTGGATGGATGACAGGTATGGTGTCTGGCTGGCTAGCTGGATGATGGCTGGATGATGGATTGACGGTTGGATGGATGTTTGGATGAGTTGATGGATGGATATAAACTATTTGTGTGATGTGTCAATAGATTACCATTCTGCAGCATTGTCCCAAATACACCGTGTATCTTTTCACATATATATATATTATATATACTAGCGTACCCGGCCACGCGTTGCTGTGGCTGAAAAGAGCATCCAACCATCCCTCCATTCTCCCTCCCCCTCCGCCTCCCCCACCGCCTGTATAGGTCAAATAGCCGACGAATTAAAATGATCATATTGTTGTAAAAGATTGCGCTTTTTCACAAAAAAGCATTATGCAAACCTCCGCGTATTCGAACGGAACATTTTGGTGAAAGTTTGAAAACAATCGGTCAACAACTTTCCGAGATCCTTGAAGCCGACACAAACGCAGTTACATTTATATATATATATATACTAGCTGTACCCAGCCACGCGTTGCTGTGGCAGAAAAGACCTCCCCTCCCCATTTTTCTCCCCTCCCCTCCCCATCTCCTCCCCTCCCCCTCCGCTCCTTTCCTCCCTCACACCGTCGTTTACTGACAGCGGATAGAGCCCAAGAATGTTGGAAGGCCGTAATGGAATTATTTATCGACTCGCTTATGACGTCACGGGACGCGACCTCATTCATGTTTTGTCACTGTGTTTCGGTGCAAGCGTGCGGTTTGGTTGAATTTGCAAATGGCGGTCGAACGGATTGCAAAGCAAAGTTCACTTTTTGTGAAAACGATTGGGTTTTTTTCGGGGGAAAAAATGTTGTGACCTGGTGCTATTGGAATGAAAGGTTTTGGTAAATTTTCAAAACAATCGGTGCGTTACTTTCGGCGTGATCGTGACCGCAGTGTTGCAAAGTTAAAAAATTTTACTTTTTGTGGAAACGATTGGTTTTTTTCGGGGGTAAAAATGTTGTGACCTGCCGCTATTGGAATCGAAGGTTTTGGTAAATTTTCAAAACAATCGGTGCGTAACTTTCGGCGTTATCGTGACCGCACTATTGCAAAGTTTCATTTTTATTTATATATATATCGTCTGTTTAGAGTGCAATGGTGCTAACTCCATGGCTAAACGCATTGGAGTTAGAACCATTGCACTTTAAACAGACGATATATATATATATATATATATATATATATATATATATATATATGGAAGTGGAATGAGTGTGCAGTGGATGGGGATGGCGGCATATGTATGTGTGTGTATATATATATATATATATACATGTATAGCTTGCACTGTATATACAGAGTGAGACATTAGGATGGGGATGGAGGCGTATGCATATATATATATATATATATGCTTGCACTGCATGTACATGCAGAGTGAGACATTAGGATCCATTGTTCGCTCTCTTCGAGGCGTTAATTGAGAGCCGACGACTAATTCAATTGTTCTCTCGCTCCAGATGGAAATGGGATGATGAGGATGAATGGATGCCGTCCCGTTATAGCTAACGATGAGACACAAGAATCTGATTGTTGTGTGACCTACAATCAGACACTTTTGTCTTCCACCGAAGTGGCAAATGCTGTGCTGTCTGTTATTTCGTTTCCATATACACTGACGAACGAGTCAACAACATCATCATCACCACCACCACCACCACCACCACCACCACCATCACCACCACCACCACCACCACCACCACCACCACCACCACCACCACCACCACCACCACCACCATCATCATCATCATCATCATCATCATCATCATCATCATCCTCATCCTCATCCTCATCCTCATCCTCATCCTCATCCTCATCCTCATCTTCATCATCATCATCATCATCATCATCATCATCATCATCATCATCATCATCCTTATCATCATCATCATCGTCGTCGTCGTCATCATCGTCGTCCAGAGAGTATTTCTAGCGACATTGTCAGCCATTTAATCACATGTACATGAAGTATATAGAGACACATGTATAATAATATACAATACAATACAACCGTATTTGATGTTGTCCTCTCTTCAGTGTTCAGACGTGCACACACACACACACACGCGCGCGCGCACACACAATGATCGTATATGCCGCTGATATGCGCCACAGCATCGATGGTGTTGAGCAAGAAATGCAAATCACTTTCTTTCATTGTCTTATATAATATACTGTAGGCTTGCAAATGACATTGCCTGCACCCTTGCCTTTCTTTCTCTTTCCTTCTCTTTCCTTCTCTACCTTCGCATTCCCATGTCTTAACTTAAATCAACTTATAGTGAAATGAAACCATGTTTATATACGCATGCTTGTCACCGTCATCTCGTCTTCACTTAGATGCTTTTGCTTTTCTGTTTAGACGATGATCATCAATATAATACTGCTGAAGATGATGACAGACACTGACATGGAGCTATATAAATGCCTCTGAGGCTAAATGAGTCTACCGTATACGACCGATGTCACCCACACACGCACGCACGCACACACACCAAGACACACACATGCACACACGCACGCATACACACACACATGGACACACACGCACATGGGCAGACTGACCTATAGTGGCTGACACGCGCGCTCGACAGACGCGAGCTAGTTGAGTTGAAATATGGCGTTGACTAGTCATAGATCAGCAAGGGGGCATTTGTTACGGCCGCAGTCGAGCCGAGTATTTGAGGCTCAATAAAGCCGGACAATTGCCGTATTGGTCATCGATCATCGGCCCGACGAAAATCCGATCGGGATTTCGACTAAGCAGCCGCGGAACGTGACGCCGACGACGACGACGACGGTGGTGCACGCCAGCAGCCGAGAATCGCGTCGTCGCCCCAACCTTTATTATCGCTCATTGTGCGTCGGCGGTGGCAGTGGCGGTGGCAGTGGTGGTGGCAGGGGTGGTGGTAGTGTATGAGAGGCGAGAGAGCGAACGCCTGCCTTGACGCCACCACCACCACCACCGCCGTCGACTATCGTGGTGGGTGTGGGCCGTTATAGGCTAATACGGGCTTGGCACATCCGTCTCAGCTACAAGATGGATGCTCTAGGTGGGATCAGCGCCCGTTGCGCTAACCGCCCGCCGAGCGCCGCGCGAATATCTTTAATACCGCCGTTATTGCCGAGGAGTGGACGCTTGAATTACTGATTGAACTCCTGTCCTCCGCCACCACCACCGCCGCATGCACGACCATACACTGCTGCCCTGCACCATATACACTGCTGCACTACACCATGCTGCGTCTGCAGCCGCCATGTTGTTGCGACTATCCTCTCGGTAGAGGGCCGGCGGCCGACCGTCTGCTTTCCGTTACGTTTGGACCCCGATGGCCAACTTCCGCTTGCAAATTGTGGCGACTTTTCTCTTCATCCGCCGTCGGTCATCTATAAATATCCGTCGAAGTCGAAAGCTTTATAGGAAGAGGCAGAAAGCAGGATGAAATCTGTCGCAAGAAACAGCTTCAACATTCGCAGCCAGTATCCCGTAAGGCCTAAGCACAGCATAAAGACACAACCATTCATGTATAGTATATACAAAACTTATACATACATGGATATTCATATTGATATGTAGCCTACATTCATGTGCATTTACATATTCATTTACATATGCATTTACTGTGATTTACATATTCATTTACATAAACAAGGCCAAAATGGAGGCCGGGTGTGCTTTCTTTGGTTTATCATCATTTGAGCCCGAAATCTTCAGCTTCATTTCTCATCTCCTATACTGAGCTTATATATAGGCAATATGGGCTTTTTAGCTTCTATGAGCTATTGACAATAGGCTCCGATTGACCATACTGAACTGGTAATGATGGGTCATGATCTCAAGAGGCTTGTACTCTATACTGTACATAGTTTAACGATGCTGAACCGACTTATGGACCCTTTTCCTCTCTCCAACATAAACCCATGCCGGACCGGGGACATAGCCAACCACTCGCCCTCCCGACCAACACGATGCATGCCGCTAACCATCACGTCGTCGTCGTCACTCTTTCATTATCATTTGGGAGAAGGCGTCTCCAATTTATTTTGGTCCACTACAGTTTTTGACCGACTAAATGAATAGCTAACCAAAGAAAACGAAACGCCGTCTCTAAGACTTTCATTAGTTTTCCACGAAACATCATCACCGCTGTCGATTATAATATTATCGGTTTTCATAATACAACAAGTCAAAACTGCACTGCGCTCTTAACCAACTAACCAACTAACCAACCAGCCACCCATCGAATGTAGCAGCCTCAGCAGCAGCAGCAGCAGCAGCGGCAGAGGTCATTGAGGTGTGGCGCCAATGACCGGCGCCGAACCTGCAACCTCTGTACTGGTCGGTCGGCGTCAAATTACCCGTTCGAATCAATCCGAGTCGAATCACGTCCGCATCGTCAGGGGATGAATGTCAAACGTCAGCCCGGCCTACCCCCCTCCGCCCACCCCCTCCACCCCCTCGCCCCCTCACTCCCTCCGGCTAGCCACGGCGCCGCCATGCTTCACTGGACAGGGACGACGTCACGTCGTCCTAGGATCGTGCTTTTGTTCCAGTGTTTTGTTTTACGGCAACGAGGCCATTACTGCCAGACCGAGGCTGCTCGATGTGCAGCGACGGGCGGCCTACCGCCTTCCCGCCTTCCCGTCCGTCCATGCACCCGCCCGTCCATGCACCCGCCGCCTGCTTGCACGTCGCCATTAAAGAGTCAGAGCTACATGTACGGCTGTGGCGCACCATCTAGCGGCCTAATTAACGACACATCATTAGTTTGATTTATTACCTTTGTGTTGAGCAGAAGAAAAGATTCGGGACAGGGACTGTGGATGGGAGCACACACACACCACTCTAGTCGTTCCAGACCATGCACGATAAATGATGGCAGCTGCAGCAGCAGACTAAGTTAATGTCTTGCAGTATTCAACGCTTGAAGCAGGTCTGTACACTCTTGAACATAGATGCTCGATGACCGCTAGAGCCCTCTCTCTCTCTCTGTCCGCATGTGACCTTAATACGTCGTCGTCGCGATCGGTGCCACGCTGCCACCTAGTGTTCGCCTGTGTCATATCTTTCGCTTGCCTTAGAGTCTTAGACGAACTTCGGTAATGAGGCAGCAAGCGACGTCTCAGCTTTGTTCTTATCGGCTACGAAAAATCTTTGGTAATTTGCGTCAACTCTTTGACTCTCCGTAGCAGAGGTCTTTAGCTAAAAGCTCTTTCACATTATAATTAGAATCTCTCCAAAATCCTCCTCTTTTCATTACAGGTTCTTTGCCGCTTTATCTCTGCGCACCTCCCTCCAACTTAATCGTCCGATCCTTCGGTTCTTATCAACCTCGACCCGATTTCGACCATGCACATAGTATAATATCTGTCTATTGATTCTATAGATGGTCCAGAATATACATGTATAGTTGGTATAATATTATACGGTAATCATAGGGTTTTGTTCAAACACAGGACACAGGACTGGAACGCCTTACTTATCATGCAACTTTGTGTGACTATCAATCATTTATCGATCCATGGGACCATAGTTAAGGAAATTGGCATTGTATAGGCTTATAGACTATTATAGAGGACATTACATAGCGCCAAACTTTACTATGTATTTTGCTTTACTACTTCACCAAATCTACATGTATTAACAATTATTATTTATCTTCTGCTCTTCAATGTGACTGGTCTGTTTTCTTCTTCTGCCTGTTGACTTTTCTGCCCCTCTCTTTCGTTCTTCTATTCAGACCTCTATTTTCTTTGATGACTGAGACAGCTGAGTTGACTTCTCTTTTCTGCTGACTCTGCTTAATATTATGTTGGCTGATTAAAAAATTTCCGTTGATCTATTGATCGTTCTTTGGTTTCACCGTCTCTGTCTTTGTGTTGACTTCTCTGTCTTTGTGTTGACTTCTCTGTCTTTGTGTTGACTTCTCTGTCTTTGTGTTGACCTCTCTGTCTTTGTGTTGACCTCTATTTCTTTGTGTTGACTTCTCTGTTTTTGTGTTGACTTATCTGTCTTTTTGTTGACTTCTCTGTCTTTGTGTTGACTTATGTCTTTGTGTTGACTTCTCTGTCTTTGTGTTGACTTCTCTGTCTTTGTGTTGACTTCCCTGTCTTTGTGTCGACTTCTCTGTCTGTCTTTTTGTCGACTTCTCTGCCTCTTTGTTGACTTCTCTGGCTTTGTGTTGACTTCTCTATTTTTGTGTTGACTTCTCTGTCTTTGTGTTGACTTCTCTGTCTTTGTGTTGACTTCTCTGTCTTTGTTTTGACTTCTCTGTCTGTATGTTGACTTCTCTGTCTTTGTGTTGACTTCTCTGTTTTTTGTTGACTTCTCTGTCTTTTTGTGTTGACTTCTCTGTCTTTTTGTGTTGACTTCTCTGTCTTTTTGTGTTGACTTCCCTGTCTTTGTGTTGACTTCTCTGTCTTTGTGTTGACTTCTCTGTCTTTTTGTGTTGACTTTTCTGTCTTTGTGTTGACTTCTCTTTCTTTGTGTTGACTTCTCTGTCTTTTGTGTTGACTTCTCTGTCTTTGTGTTGACTTCTGTCTTTTTGTTTTGACTTCTCTTTCTTTTGTGTTGACTTCTGTCTTTTTGTGTTGACTTTCTCTATTTTTGTGTTGACTTCTCTGTCTTTGTGTTGACTTCTCTGATATTTCTGCTGACTTCTCTGCTTCTGTGTTGATTGATCTGAGATAACCCGGCGCTTCTCTGCCTCTTCCGATCTGATATTTTATGTTGACTTCTCTGCTTAATTCTCTGTTAGACTTCTCAGCTTTAAAACTCTTCGTTTGCATCCTCAAATTCCTTCCTCCAATACCAAGTCTTCATTTGCCTTCCTGCTGGCTACTCTGCCTGCATTCTCTTTGCTTGTACGTTGGCTTCTCCGTCTTCACGTCCGCTTCTCTGTCCGTTTGTTAGCCTCTCCCTGTGCCTCCTTGCCCCTCCGTGGCCCGTGTGTCTGACTCCTCTTACATGCGTTCGAGTTCACCTTCTATATTGTGATTGAATATTTCTGGTCGGCCTTTTATCTGCGGCGCAAGTAGGGCGTTGGCAGTCCAGTCACGGACGAGACGTTGTTAGCCCCCGCTGCCACTGCCACACCGATGCCACTGCCGCCGATGCTGCTGCTGCTGCTGCTGCTGCTGCTGCTGCTGCTGCTGCTTCAGGCCATGGCTGGCTCTGACCGCCTCACTGAACACCGACCGACCGACGATCGCTCTGTATATACACCGTTCTATATACAGCACGTTGTTGGTCTCTCTGCCTGCCTGCCCGTCTGCCTGCCTGCCTGCCTGCCTACCTGCCTGCTTCTATGTCTGTCTGTCCGTCTGTCTGTCTGTCTGTTTCTCTCTCTCTCTCTTCATCTTTTCTCTCTATCTCTCTCCCCCCATCTCTCTCCTTATCTCTCCGTTATCTCTCTCTGCCTCTGCTACTGTCTCTGTCTGTATCTTTGTGTGGCTTTTTTGTCTTTGTCACGCTGTCAGACTTTCTGTATGTATACCTCTGCATGGCTTTCCACTTTAACTGTTTAACAGAGCCTTCTATTACTGAAGGCTGTGGGATACAAGATTTCGTTGGGATACAAGCAAATATCTCTATGTCTTTCTCTATATCTGTGTTTGTCTCTCTCTCTCTGTCTCTGTCTCTGTCTCCATATATCTTCGTCTCTGCCGAGTCAGCACCGTCCCCCTCCCCTATCGCAAGTCAACCACCCGCTGCTGTGTGAATGCAACGCTCTATTAGGACATCACAACGACAGCAACAGCAGCAGCAGCAACAGCAGCAGCATTGTTGCCATGACGCTTCGGTTGCTATGGCGACGGGAAGAGGAAGGCGTTGCCTGGCAATATAAGAAGAGCAAATGAAGTCGGTTTTGCTTTCACCTAAGATGTGGCCTCCAATCAGACATTTCTATCTCGACTGCCATCAGTTATATATATGTTATATATATATATATATATTATATATTATATATTTTATATGTGAATGCATATAAATGATGAGAGGGCTCTTTATATATATATTATATATTATATATTTTATATATATATATGTATATATATATATAGCAGCGCTATATAAACCGTGTTATTAAGATTAGGTCGAAGTCACGTGTCCTCGCGTCCTCAGCGGGATGACTCTCCTTCTCTATGTAACTGTGTCTGTCTGTCTGTCTGTCTGTCTGTCTGTCTGTCTGTCTGTCTGTCTGTCTGTCTGTCTGTCTGTCTGTCTGTCTGTCTGTCTGTCTGTCTGTCTGTCTGTCTGTCTGTCTGTCCATATAATATATGATTCTCGTTTTCGCTCCTTTCTGAGATAATGAAAAGGCGCTATAAAATCCAATCACACGCAGACATTATAGTATACGTAGCCTCTCTCTAGTCTATATGCACTGCAGCGATAACTCAACGTGTGAATTACGTGGTGTAGCTGTAACAAGGGCAGCAGCATCATCATCATCATCAGCAGCAGCAGCAGCATTTCTTTGAGGTTATAACCATCGAAAGAGAGAGTCCACCCCATGCAATGGAATGGGGCTAAATGATGCCAACGACTTCTTCATCTTAGTGCATGGCGATTGATGAGGTGACTTCACTCTTGCCGTCTGATCCTTTCACCGACAGTTGACCGACTCATGCTGCTGCTATCCGCCATGCAGGTGGCTCCTGCATGATGTTCATGCATGCAATTGTCGGCCTATAAGGTCAATCTATGTGTATCTATCTGACTATCCATCCATCCGTCTATCCATCCATATGTCATCCATCCATTCATCTGTCATCCATCCATCTATCCATCCATCCATCCATCCATCCGTCCATCCACCCATCCATTCATCCATCCATCCACCCATCCATCCATCCATCCATCTTTGACTATGAGCAGATGGACGGAGGCTGTAAATCAGTTAACTTCGGCAATTAATATGGTCCACTAATGCACAGCGTCGAAAGAGATGATCATTAGCGTCGAAATGGTTCATGAAAGTTTCATCCGAGCAGTATAAACGGTTGAACACTGGACATTAATAAACTTTAATGTCAAAGAATTAACGTTTTGAAGTTTAATTTGATTGAAACTTCAATCTACGATGATCATTCTGTATAATAATAATAATTTATTAATTCTTGACTCCTTCACTTGCATGAACATAATAATATAATATAATATAATTAGGCCTAATTAATTAATTAATGATTGTTATTATAATATAATATAATAATTGATTAAATTCTTGACTCCTTAACCTGCATGAACATTTGTTTATTTTCTTTTGCAGACTTCGCGTTCTATTTGACAATAAGTCGCCTGCTTTTGTTAAAGTGCATGACCGTTGCAACAAAGGGAACGGCAAACGCAACAAACAATGAGTTACCCGTATAGGCTAGAAGTAATTATTGTTTTAGTGAAGAAGATCATTGGCGCCGCCCTCCTGCTTTACCCACGCACGGGACTGGCGCCACCGCAGTGCGGCGGTTGTGTTTCGTTCAGTCAATCGACCTGTATGTGCCTACAAACATGGCGCCTACACTCATGAGTCATTAACGTATAATATAATGCATAATCGTGTTATGCTAATCCATTATACATAGACTGCTGCTATATAGTTTTCTTGCTGTCCCATGCAATTGCATATTAAAAGCGCACGTCGAATATCGTGGTGCCAGCAAGATGGCGTCTTGTCGTCCCGACGACGACGACCGGAAGTGACGCACTACGACGCAACAGATCATGATCAGAGGAAGACGGTGTCTGCTGTCATGGCAGCCGCCATTGCCGCCGATGGAGGGCAGGGAAGCAGATCACCGGACGACGACGCTGGCGTCCTCTGTTTCGTCTCAGGTTGTCGACGCTGCTCCAGTCTATAGCGATTAAATGCTGAAAGGATGACATGACAAACACGGGAGATGCCGGGCAGGGCAAATAGACGGACGGACGGCGTCAACATGTCAGGAGCCGGGGGGAGAAAGACCACCCTACCCTACCCTATAACCTGCAATACGTTCACTCTCTGCTTATAGCGGTGCATGCATGGACACTAGTGTGGTCCAAATAAACAAATTGTCTAATGGTATACACTTCTTCATTAGTGTAAGACATGCCTCAATAATAATGGGTTCACAAACATAAACTCTAAATGCGCGCTTAGCAACTGCTACAAGAGAACACAATAATTATTCGTCAATTTATATAGCTCCTGTTTAAGTTTTTGTCTAATTTGCGATTGCGTTTCCAAGCGTATAATTATAGTCAGAATCTCACCACTTCGCAAGGAATTAAGAAGATATTATATCGCGGATATTTTAAAGTGGCCATTGCAAGATTAACTGTGATTATGTCTGTCGAAAGCAGCAAAGGCAGTTCTTTGAGGTTTACAGCTAGACAGGCAAATGCATCTTTACAATGCGACCTAATAACGCGGTCTTAGCTCGCGGAGTGACCCTTAATTGCTAGAAGCCGTGCATGCGCAAGGGTATACCTCACTGCATGAAACTCATTGGAAAACAGTACTGTGTACCGTACGAATAAGTTGCATCACAGACTATCTGCAGTGATATCTACATGAGCGCCCTTACGTCACTTGGTGACTTTTCTCTACAAAACAGCGATTAACGAATGGACGAAAAGGAACAAAAGGAATCATGGAAGGACGCGAGGACGTACAGACGAAATTCACACAAGAACAAACGGCAAATTAATATAATATAATATTATAGTATAAGGCGATGACCAAACGAGTAGACAAAAATTCTGATTACATTTCGTTACAGGTAAAGAAGTTGATGATTGACAGCCGATGCGTAATAGTAGTGCATGCATCCGCCGGGACATTGATATAGCGCCTTTTAAGAGTCGTCTTCGTCGTCGTCGTCATCATAGTTGATGAGAAGAAGCGATGGTTGCTTCCTAATCGTCCCTGGTGATGGTGATGGTGATGGTGGAGGAGGAGGATGTGAGATGATGGATGGATGAGAGAGAGGCCATCGTAAAATTTCATCGTCGGTCAATATTACTCGTCTTCGGTTGCCAGAGCACGACTACGCCCCCCCCTCTGCTGACGGCCGAGGGGGGTCGATCGGAAACCATGCACCCCACCCCTGTCAATTCTTTCGGTTCCAGAGAGTCGCGACCGGGTGGGCGGCGGCAACGTCGGCGCGGTGTCTCTTTGATCGGCGTCAAAAGACAAAGGCAGCAGGCGGTGAAAGACAAAGCAGAACGTCAAAAATACAAATGCATGAGAAGCGGTTGAAGATAAACAGCGGCAACGGTAAAAGGAAAATGCCATTGTATACCACTGTCTGTTTTACCGTCACCCACTAAAACGAAAACGGTAAGGATGTGGCGGTAACACAGACAAAGAACACGAGGTAAAGTAGAAGATGGACGTGGTTAAGACAACTTGAAACTGTAAAACAACAAAGAGGGGAAGAAAGTCACAGAATTATATTAATTCAGAGTGAATACCCAACTCATCGGGAGACTTCAATATGACCTGCAGGCATGTAGAGTAAAGTAAACTTCGCTGATTGGTCATATATAGGCCTAAGCCAATATCCCTTACGTACAAAACAGTATACATTTTCATGCTTTTGCAGTAGCCTACATTTGAGACAGTAAAAATCAAATCTAATTTAATATAAGGTAATATACGCTGTAAAAAAATACAGACAACGTTTGTTTATTTCATACATGCCCTAAACTGTAATGAACTTAAATGAAGTCAAGTATACTTATAATTGACTTGTCTAATAGGTCCTATTCCCCCCCCCGTTCCATGAGGAACATAGGGAGGCGCTCATCTTCTTTTCCATGGCCCTGAGCCAGCAATGGACGAATCCCAAGGTCCTGGACACGAGGCCAGCGTATCGCAGGACTTGCTGTTTACTTCCAAGCTTACGCCGGTGCCAAATTATAGGCCTACTGCTTGGTGACAGAGGCAGTGAGGCACGTGTGCGTAAACAACTTGCCCAAGGTCGTTACCCGGAGTCGATCCCGCAACCTCCCGCTCCGTGGGTCGACGCGTTACCGGTCCGCCACCAGGTCACACTGTCTAATAGGCCTATCGTATAATTGCTGCGGACAAATAACTGTTATTAGTGACTTGCAATTTTGTACATATGCTTAAGTAACTCAATATACAGGGTGGCGCAGAAAAAACTGGACTATTAGTTTTTGCAATTGCGTCGCTTGAATAATCAAAGTAATTATCACTTTAAAACTATCATTAGACAGAAATGACACAGAAAAATTAAAGTGCTACATAAAATAAAACTGACATCAAGTATTCTACGGCGTTAACTATTCTTTGTACCGTCATGGCGAAGCGTCTGCTGACAATTGATGATAAATCGTTAATTCGTGCGTTAAGACTCGAAAAAGGATGGGGTTCGCTTCGAATGATTAGAGAATTCTCACAACGACAATGGAAGCGAAATACGTTGAATGATTTGATTAAAAGGATCGACGAAACTGGCGACACTAAAAGAAAACAGGGTAGCGATCGACCGCGATCGGTTCGTACGGCTGATAACGTAGCGAAGGTCGAGGAACTGATTTCAAGTCAAGAAGACCAACCGGGAACAAGCAAATCTCCGAGAGAAATTGAACGTCAAACTGGTATATCTCGTAGAGCTGTTCAGCGTATTACTGCCAGACATTATAGCTCACTCTGGTGACAATTTCACTTTCCAACAGGATGGAGCACCTGCTCATCGTTCACGAAAAACAGTTGCTTTTCTCACTGCTCACATTCCAGACTTTATTGAACCAGAAAATTGGCCACCGAACAGTCCGGACTTGAATCCCGTAGACTATTCGATCTGGGGAATGCTTCAGCAGCTTGTCTACAGGCAGAGAATTCGAGATATTGAACATTTGAAAGAAGTTCTGACCGCATGCTGCAGGGACAAAATCAGCGAGGACACTATCAGCCGGGCTATTGGACAGTTTCGCAAGCGATTATCATTGGTTATCGCAGCAAACGGAGGACATCACTTTGACTTAAATTTCTTACGCATTCAGAAAACTCTGAAATTTTACAGTTCATTCAATGTTAGGCTATATTAAATGCCAAACCAATGTCATTTTTCTGTGTCATTTCTGCAGTCTAATGATAGTTTAGGGCAATAATTACTAATAGTCCGGTTTTTTCTGCGCCACCCTGTATATTTATAGACGATTCCTCGGGCTTGTCTACAAATTGCATGTAATAGTTCTCGCATGCGGAAGCTGGAATTGACAAAACAAATGCAAGTTGTGTCAACTTTTCTTCCCATTTTGACAGGTATACATGAGGAATGCATACTCTCCAGTATAGACCCATCTATAGTATACATGATAGAAGAGAAGAGCAGTAGGCCTATAATTTGCATGCTCATGTATACATGAGGAATGCTAACCTGAGGCGGATTATTTTAGCAATTTTTCTTATAATGACAATACAGGAGGAAAGTACAGCAAGAATGTTGTCAGATTAACCGAAGATTCACATTATATGCTGTATATATATATACCTATATAATCTTGAAATGTATACTTTCTTAAACAAACGCACCACCGAAACATCGGGTGGATTTCTCTATGCAGCAGTTCTGCATGGTGATGGCACCCGTGAAAAATGGACGCAAACACTCCTGGTATATTGGAATGAGCCTGCAACGCTACGCATGCAAAAGACAAAAAAACAGTAAAAAAAGACAAAGATGAAGCGTTACATGACAAAGAACTATTATGCTATTATAGCAGAGCGGATGAATAAATATATTGGCTGTATATTATTATATACGCGTTCAGCTCCATGGCGCAAACAACTGATGGAAATAATAAAGATATAGACGGTACAAGTCGGAATAAGTAATGGCGGCAAAAGCAAAAGATATTATATACGAGAGGAAAAGGATGCAGACAGTAAGAACAATACACAGAGGAAAACCGTGAAAGGCGGAAACAATGTATACGATGTCTGCCGAGCTGTGAACACAAATGGCAATGTAATATAGAGGAGCACAATGAAACAGCAACAGTTGCAAACGAGAAACGATAAAGCGACAACATGTCTATATATGAGAAGAATTATGAGAACGACAAACAGCAAACATAAGAAGCGAACGATCAGTTTTAATGTGACGACGATGATTTTAATTGCAAATGAACGTTTATTATTATGCTGTAAATGTTGCAGTTCAAGTCAATCTGGATTTGATTTTGTCACATAATAATTTATTCCATTTCATATGCATGCAGCTATATCTTCACTGGTTATATGTATGCAACGGCACATTGATTCGATATATTATGATCTTACTGATCAGGGTATATTATATGCATGGGTGATTGTTTTGCAAACTGCACGTGACGTAGACCAAGCGTTTTGAACTTTTGATGTCTGAAGATTCTTCGCTCTGTCCATCACCGCATCCAGTCTGCAGACCAGAACTTCTTTCGCATGCAGCTCAGATGCTGCAGTATATATGCAAGACTTGTTTTTGTTAAAGCGCGGTATAAATGACTAATTGTATTGTATTGTATATTGTAGATCTATAGGCTAGGCCTTGTGTCCTGGGCATGACGTTAAACTGCATCCATCCTCCGCCACAGGGAACCAACAACGCCTCTGTGCCGGTCCTAAGCCCAGACAAAGGAGGAAGGTTTGCCAGATGGGTGGAGATACACTGGCAGAAAAAGACCAAGACCATAGAAATCCGCAAAAACCACGACACAAGTGACATAGCGACCCAGATGCTTCAAGGTGTCATGATGTGAAGCAGACATGCACAGGTCGGTCAGGACAGACCGGTGGAGAGAGTCGAAGGAGAGAGCATACGTGGGCCACATACGGGCATTGACCCAGGTTGTCCTTCGTACCTCTCTCCCAATAATCTCTTCAATCGGACAAGGTGGTCTAGCGGCTCCAAGATGTTAATGGTATGGAGCGAACCTGCTGACCGGACCGGTTGAAGCTGGGAAGCATGATGCGAGACAGACTCAGACAGAGAGTGGCGTCGGACACCTACGGGTTGTTAACCCACGGATAACGATGATGATGATGATGATAGGCTAGGCCTAATCTGGCTACGCCACACTCGAGCTCCCCATAGCGGACACGTCACCCGCTACGAGGAAAGATTAGTGACGACAGCCATTTCTTTTCCCTTGGTTTAATATTATTAATTTTCGTACTGTGTGAAACTTGTTTTTATGCGTTAGGATCAAGATGGTCAGTGAGGTCTTGATCGTGTTTCCTATACTGATACTTCACAGGAAATTCGTTCTTTGTTAAGTTTGTCTTTGAGTTGCGAAAACGACTCTGTAGGCTATAGGCAATATTAGGCAGTCTAGGCATACATTTAGTACCAAGCCAACAAAGAACTGCCTATAATATTTAATCTGATAAAGCTGCGCTAAAAAAACGCAGTCGAGCCAAAAAAATTAATGACGTCAGCAGCATATCACGTGGCTGGATCATGGATCGAAGCAATTTTATCTCTGACAGATTGGCGCTTGCAAACTACATTAAACGAGTAACTGCAGATCATAAAAACAACGCTCAATATTCCGCTTTCATAAGATTTTTTGGACATTTATACGATTATATTGACTGAACGTCAACAAAGAGCCGATTTCAAGCGGTTGTGTTATGCTAATGAGCCTAATGTTTTTGTATTCGTGCGCCTTGCGCAAATCGTCCTTTAAGAAAGAGATCTATCAGCCAGCTATTCTGCTTCGATAATTAAGGGATTAAAGGCGAGGAACGGGATAGAAAAAAACTATTCCGACAAGAATTCATGTGCGTGTATTGAAAAGTATGATTTATTAACAGATCGAACGGACGTCACGAATGAATGAAGCGCTGGTTGTGGACGTAGACAAAAAGGAGACCGAAGAATTAGGAAAATGACGAACGACGCCACCGCCGCCGTCTCACCGATCAGTCCAAATGGGCGAATAACAGAGTTCGTCGTCGTCGTCGTCATCATCGTCGTCGTCGTTGTGTTTGAGAACAACGACTATATATGTATACTCGTGCGACTGACAAGCCTCAACGTAGCCGTCATAAAACGAAAAAATGCGAGAATCGGAAGCAGAATTGGCAGTAAAGATTCTGAAATTATTGTGACACGTCTGTTTTATAGCCTAACACTTGCTTGCTTCTACAGCCATTATACACTGAAGATATATTATTATTTCCTTTGACTCAACCGTGAATCACAATAATAATAATTATTATTATCATCATTCGTAAAGATAGAACGAAAGACATAAACCGATTGACATTGTAACGCAACTGATTCATATGTATAGTATATATATATATATATATATATATATATATATATATATATATATAGGACTGCATACTATATATAGCCTACTTTGTATAAGCCTACTATTCTTGTTTACTTTTTCCACCATTTTGAGCAGGGCAACAAATGTCTTTTCTCGCCTTAAATCAAATCTCTTTACACGCACTATTTAATCTGAAGCATGCAGCTCAAGAAACATTTGAAACCATTAAAACGTGGCCACGAAACCATGGACTTGCCATGCATGGTGTTTGCATTTGGAGAGGTGTTCCACTGGACACGGTCGCAGTATAGGGTCAGTTGAAGTCAGTTCTGAAATTGTTGGCAATTCTTTATTTCTAGGGTCTGCATGTAATCCACCACCATGCACTCCTGCTGTAACCTGAATACGTCTGTGCAACCAATCTTATGATGGGCGGCTCTTAAAGATCTCTGTTAGATTGTCGTGTTTATAATTATGTCGCCAGTGCAAGATTCCCGAAAGACGCTTTCTTATACATATATATATATATATATATATACATATATATATATATCCACAGATATATCCTATACATTCATAATTATTACTTACATGCATAAAACACTGACATATATAGGTCTACGTATCCTCCACGTTTTTCAGCTTTGCTTCAATTAAGCGTTATCAACAGAAAGTTATCGCAAATAGGCCAGGCCTATTACAATATAGAGCACGTCTAAGGAAGAGGAAGTGAAAGAGGAAGGAGAACGGGAACACGAAAAGGTATAAGAAGAATTTTTCTTGTCCTCGGCATATGATGAGGGCGGGTGGCCAGTCCTCTCCCTCACCATCTTATCTTCCCACCAACAGTGTACGGTCGGTGTACTCATTATAGCTGAGTTATAGTTGCCTTAATCACCGCTAGTTGTGCGTGCGTGTAGAGTATGCTGCCGTGAGTCATTATATATGTGCATCGTATTTGCATACGCTGACACAACTGGCAGTCGACTGTCAGTATAGCCTATATAGTCGAGAAGTGTCAGTTGTCATGAAAAGAAATGACGAAACCTGCCATCGACCAGACGACGAGTTGAATAAATTAGACGAAGAGAATGCTGCCAGCCAATCGCATGCCATACATGTATACCTCTAATGTTATTCCTCTTTGCATGCCATCGCATGTATACAACATGCCTCTAATGTTATTCCTCTTTCTCTGCAGTAGACATATCTATAATACATCTATGATATTATTTATAAAACATCGGAACGCTGCAGCAATGTTCTGGAGGCATGTCTAATTAGTAATTCATTCATGGACCGTTCTCTCTTGCTGTCACTCGCACGATGAATATCAATTAGAACCATAATACAAGCAACATCCGATATGAACGCATCGTACAAAATGTGTCAAGTATATACAGTATATATATATGTATGCATATATATATATATATATATATATATATATATATATATATATATATTGCACAACGACAAGTGAATCCTATCGAATGATGAATCAAGTTTAGCAACATCTATAGAGGAGCAAAATTTAAACGAGTAGACAGTCACACACATACACACATGCACGCATGCAAATACATACCTACATACATACGTATACATACATAGCCTACATACATACATACATACATACATACATACATACATACATACATACATACATACATACATACATACATACATGTACATACATACATACATACATACATACATACGTACAAACATACAGACAGTATGAAGTTTACACCATGTTAATATCCGTTGAGGCAGTATATAGTATTGCTGTGTTATTAGGTCGAGTCGCGGTCAAAGAATATGCCATGCAATCAGAATTATTATTGCGATCATCAGAGACACGACACATGCAGTGTACAAGTGTACAACTGTACAAAAGTGTACATGTAGCATGAGAATAGCAATAATATTGTTTTGACTTGAAAGTAGTCCGATTAATTGCAAGCCACACTTGTTGTTTCACGACTATACAGACATTACAAGCAACAGACATTACATTACTACAACTGTTGTTGATGGTTTTGACCGACGAAGTATCAACGTTGTACAAGTTGTTGTACAAGTGCACACGATGTGATGAGTGCGAACAACTTAACCACTGAACAACGACGACGACGACGACGACGACGATGATGATAACCAATTACGATCGATTAGTGCAGATCGATTGACAAACCAACACATTAACAGACGACATTCATTGCTGCATCGATACATTATTTCTCTCGTTTGTCCGATTGTTGACCAAATGCTCATTGCTTGTCAAGCGTTGGTGCAAAGGGAGCTGGTGTGTGGCTGTGTGTGTGTGTGTGTGTGTGTGGGTGGGTGAGTGTGTGGGTGTGTGGCTGTGTGTGTGTGTGTGTGTGGGTGGATGGGTGAGTGTGTGGGTGGGTGGATGGTAGAGTGACCTTGACCGCAGTTGGTTCAAGTCGTCCTCTGTCGGTTAGCTGGTGGCGTTGCTGTAAGGCCAACAGCGAAGACTACATGTATGCTGTATAGACACTTCTTCTTCTTTTGCTGTATTCTTCTTCTATGACTATGCAATGATTAATTATTACAAGTAAGTAAGTAAGTATATACTTTAATGAACCGCATGCAAACGCACTGCGGGAACCTCATGCAATCAGTTATGAAAAAAGTGAATATATAACTAAATAATCAATAGGCCTAATATTTATATATAAATATAATTATTTATAAGCCTATATACACGAATTGAGCTAGATTGATTGAGCGTTTTGTCTGCCTTGCATTAAATTATAATGGAGTCAGTTAGGCCCTACCTCTGCGTGATTTAGATGGAGGGGTGTGTGATTTGGATGGAGGGGTGTGTGGTTTGGATGGAGGGGTGTGTGATTTGGATGGAGGGGTGTGTGATTTGGATGGAGGGGTGTGTGATTTGGATGGAGGGGTGTGTGATTTGGATGGAGGGGTGTGTGATTTGGATGGAGGGGTGTGTGATTTGGATGGAGGGGTGTGTGATTTGGATGGAGGGGTGTGTGATTTAGATGGAGGGGTGTGTGATTTGGATGGAGGGGTGTGTGATTTGGATGGAGGGGTGTGTGATTTGGATGGAGGGGTGTGTGATTTGGATGGAGGGGTGTGTGATTTGGATGGAGTGGTGTGACCGTGGGAGAAAAACCGTGGTCTAACGGAAGTGTTGGTGGAGGTGGGGGCGGCGTAGGGAGGGTGGCTGCGGTCGTTGCTGGGGGCCGAACCCGTTTCGTCGGTTGTTGCGTGCTTTGGAATGCGACCCGGCATTAGTCATGGCGCCGTCCACATACATTGATACACCTCCATATCCACTATTTTCAGTGTGCAAGAACAAGCGAATCGAGAATTCGTTCAGCGCGGTATACATTGAACGGACGGACGGACCGGGCTGGGCGGGGGACTAGTCGGGCGGGGGACGGATGGGCGGGGGACGGTCTCACATCTAAGGGAGAAGAACGAATGGCTGATTAATCGCCTGGATGACTGGAACCCACGACCGCTCGAGCTCCACCGACGATGAGAGGGTGTTGCTTTGGCAGAGGTTGGCTTCTGGGGGCATGGCACGGTTGGCAACGGTCCTTTGAGGCAACCGCCGCTTCAGAAGGGGCCCCGGCGGGCATTGCGGCGATCGGCCATTTCTTGGCCCGTAATGGAATTCGACTGCAGCAGTGGTCGCGCAAACAACACAGGACGACGACGACGACGACGACGACGACGACGACGACAAACGATGAGATGAAAGAACTGCGGTGAAGTCATTAGCCGCACAACAACGACAACAACGACAGCAACGACAACGACAACAACGACTGTCTCTTAATGACTGCAACCGATTGCACGTGACGCCCATCGTTGGCTGAAGGTGGAGCCACGGTTACGGAATTAGGAGAAAAAAGAAGGTACTAAAGAAATGGAAATAGAAGCTCAAAGGGATGGATAACAATGGGAAAGTATTTATTGGAGATAACAATAGGACTCAAACAATGGGAAACAATTGGAAAGTATTTATTGGAGACGACAATTGGACTGAAATAGGGCTTAGTAAAATTCCACCGTTCACCTATAGCGCGTAAACGATTTTGTTTTACTTGTAGCAGCCTACAATAAATTACAACACATATGCATAATTGCACATGTTATAAAAATGTTATACATGTATGTAGGGTATACGGCCAATCTTTCGCGTGCTTCCTATACTTTCACAGTTGATGCGGCTCAGATTATAATAATCCGACGTTCGTTCTGTCTTCTCTTCTTTCTGTATCTCTGTTATCAATGCGTTCATCTGCCTCCGAATTGATTATTGCAACTCTCTCTCTCTCTCATGCTTGGCCTTCCAAACGTTTGTGTGTGTCTCTCTCTCTTTCTCTCTTTCTCTCTGTCTGTCTCTCTGTCTGTCTCTCTGTCTCCCTCTTTCTCTCTCTCTAAATGCAGCTGCCAGACGAACAATTCGCTCTCGTCCCACATCTCCTCTTTCATGTCTGATCACCTTCAATGGTTTCACTCCTTTCCCCCATAGGCATACCGCTCGAGTCGAATTCAGCTTAAGGTTGCCGGTCCTTCCTACTCTGATCTAATAGCGCTAAAAAATTAATAGCGCTAAAAAATTAATATCTTCGTGATCTCATTCGTCTGCCGACTTCAACATTCTCTCTCTTCATCCAATGTAGCCTATAAACTCCTTGTCCACCGAGCAAGGACTGCTATAACACATGACCAAAACTCATGCTTTTGCCTTCGTTTTTCCCTCACTCTCTCTCCATTAACTCGTTCTTTGCTATTGACTTTGTGGTATACCCATGCAAATGCATCTTTCCTCTGTCTCGAAACCACCTCTGGTCTTTTGTCTAGGACATTTGCACTGTCTCTGATTGGTGTGCACTTTAGAGGTACGTTATACATTTATAGGTATATAGTTTTGCACTGCATGCATGCATGATTCCATGCTTGCAGTATAAGATACACTCCCGAGTCCATAGCATATGCACCGATGGTTCTTCTTTTGACTTGAGTGCTTGAGCACTGACTTGACAGTTCTGATCCTGCAATAATATATGTCTAATATTTATCTAATAGTCCATGAACTACAATTATTCTATGCCCTATAAATCAGTTCAAATGGACACAGTAATTATTCATCTTAATTATTCATCTTAATTAGTCATCTTAATTATTCATCTTAATTAGTCATCTAACGCTTCTTTGACCTGTGATTAATTATCCGCGAGTTTTCGCATTCAGTAAAATCTTGTTTACACCACATTAATGTCTACTCTGCTTGACAATCATTCACAGTGTGGCCAATCAGTATCCAGACGTCTACGTGTCCTACCACTAGAAACCACACAGCCGCGTGGTCTTCATGTGGAATAGGCTATTAATATTGAGTGCTCATGGTAAGAACATACATTGTACATATGCATGTATCTGTAGCACAGCTTTCTATAGCAGTACTAATAGAAGGCTATAGTACCATTTCTACAATGATATAATTATATGAAATTCCGTCATGGTAAATACGGACAATCACTCAGAGCGCCTCCATGCACGCGCTTGCATGGTCATTGCGCTAAATAAATGCAAAGCCGAGCAATGAATTCCCCGAATAACTATTAATAGCCTGCAGACGAATCGCATGAGAGATCCCCCACGTGACCCAGTTCCGTCATCCATGCATGTGTATGGTTCAGTATGGATCGCTGACCGTCGCATAAAAGACATTTACTAATTGCCGACGCAAGCAGCTCATATTATTCGGGCGGCCATCCATCACGCTGGATGGCGTAGAGGACCGATTTGATTTGAATTATGTAGCCCTTAATCTTGAATCGCTCCTCCTTCGGTCGACGACGACGCATTCAGCAGACGAGGCGCTATATAAATCACGTGATCGTCGTCGTCGGCTAATGGCTGCTGCTGTGAGCGAATTAGTGCGACGCAGTAGTAGAAGGCTAAGGGAATTTCGAGACCAGTTTTGTCATCGTTCGGCTGTCGATGGAAGAGGGAAGGGAAAAGAAAAGTGGGAAGAGGGATGAGAAGAGGGAAGAGGAGGGGGAAAGAAAGAAGAAGAGGGAAGAGGGAAGAGAAGAGGGAAGAGGAGGGGAAGAGGGAAGAGAAAAGGGAAGAGGAGGGGGAAGAGAGAAGAGGAGGGGAATGTCATCTTGACGCGAATTTCTTTAGCGCCAAGCGCGACGGACGGACGATTAATGCTCTGTTTTAGCTGCGGATTTAGCACGCATGCGCAAAGATGACTTCCGGCGATTGAATGGGTGACAATGCACGGTATAAAGGAAAACACCTCGGTTATGTATGTATGTACGTATGTACGTACGTACATACATACATACATACATACATACATACATACATACATACATACATACATACATACATACATACATACATACATACATACATACATACATACATATTACATACATACATACATACATGCATACATACATACACACATACATACATACATGCATACATACATACATACATACATACATACATACATGCATACATACATACATACATACATACATACATACATACATACATACATACATACATACATACATACATACATACATACATACATACATACATACATACATACATGCATGCATGCATGCATGCATGCATGCATGCATGCATGCATGCATGCATGCATGCATACATACATACATACATACATACATACATACATACATACATACATACATACATACATACATACATACATACATACAAATGTCATACATACATACATACATACATACATACATACATACATACATACATACATACATACATACATACATACATACATACATACATACATCGTGTGTAGATATGAATTGTCTTTAAGACTGTAAAATTTCATTTCGACATTCTTACTTTTGGCCATGATATTGGCAAAAACTTAGGGTAGTCTTTTTTGACTCACCCTGTATATAATGTCCATGGATTAATATTTTATTATGATTTTTGATTCATAATCATATCACATCGTTCGCCAATATATCGGAAACTTTTGAAAAAGAAACCCACTCCTCCACCTCATCCTCCTCTTCATCCGATTTCAGTGCACAACAAAATTCCCCTGCACACACACCCACACACTCACAAACACTCACACACCAACACACACACACCAACACACAAACAAACAAACAATCATACAAACACACACTCACACACCAACACACACACACACACAAACATACAATCATACAAACACACACTCGCACAGACGCCCTTCCACTCCGACCCACCCCACCCCACCCACCACCCCCATCCCCCTCGTGGTCGTCTAGTCATTCGATTGTTTCTTGGCTCGTGCATGTACCACTGAGAGACGATGACTGAGATGACTGGGGGTCATTTCGTCCTCTGCACCACATCGACCTCTGCCGCTGATCGACCTCTGATAACACACACCTCTCCCCTCCCTTCCCTCCCTCCCTCCCTCTCTCGACTCTGTCTTTGTCTCTCTGTCTTTGTCTCTCTGTGTCTGTGTCTGTGTCTGTGTCTGTGTCTGTCCGTGTGGTCGCTTCATCGTTCGTCTCCGTTTTGCGTTTTCTAATCGCAAAAAGATCAAATCGAAGAACGTTTTAGATTACGATGCCGATTTCCGCTAAACAAAGCCAGAAAGAAAGCGACAGTGAGGCAGACAGACAGACAGATAGACAGATATACAGATAGATAGACAGACAGACAGATAGACAGAGAGACAGATGGACAGACAGACAGGCAGACGTCTGGCGCTCTCCCAAATACAAAATGTATGTCCGACTGACTGACTGACTGACTGTCTGTCTGTCTTCTGTCTGTCTATCTGTCTGTTTGTAACAGATGATGGTCATCTTTGAGATAATGTCATGGATGGATGGAGGATGGATGTATGTATGAATGCATGTGGGGCGCGGTGGTCTAGTGGTGGCGTCGTTGCCTTGGAGCCGGAAGGTCCGAGGTTCGAAACCACCCTCAACCGCGTAAGGACCTTGGGCAAGTCCTTCACTTACAATTGCTCAGCGCTTCGGCGTGAAACTCCGATGCAGTGTCCGCTCTGCATCGGGAGCGCCTCTGAGTAGGGGATAGCTTGAAGGGGCGCTATAACAAGTGCACATACAAACAAACAAACAAACAAACAAGCATGGGTGACTGGATGATTAGATAAATCGATGGATGGATGGACGAATAGATGGATGTATGTTTGGATGATAAGATAGTTGGATGGATGGATGGATGGAGGGTGTATGATTTGAAGATTATGTGGGTGGATAGGTGGATGGATGGTTTGATGAATAGATGATAAGATTGGATGATAAAATTGGTGAATGGATGGATGGACGGATGGACGGACGGATGGATGGATGGATGGAAGGATGGATGAATGATTAGATGATTTGATGATGGATGAATTGATTGATGGATGGATGATTGCATGATTGATTTGAGTTATGATTGGATGATTTGACGGATTGATGGATAGATGCATGGATGGTTGATTGGATGATTGGATGGATGATTGGATGGATGTGTGTATGGATAGATGGATAAAAGGATGTATGGATGGATGAATGAATGAATGGATGGATGGATGGATGGATGGATATTTTTATGAACCGTTCGCAATCTCCTGAATTTCCGTTGCTGTTCCTGACGACTTTAATAAAGAACTAATAAGAAGATTGAAATATGCCACAATTGATATGCGGCAAGGCAACTTCCGGTCACGTGGCTTCCGCATTTGCATGACATGACAAGACCCTTCCCCCACCCCGCCGACCGACCAACCCACCCATCTGATCACCATTTGTAAATACGACTCATGATCCGACCGACCCATGAGTGACCCATGAGTTAACCCTTTCCCTATACATGTACAATATAGAAGACGTGGAGTTAGTCTTGCGGAGAATTCGTGGTCACCAATACTCACCGTCTGCAGATTGTAGTTCTTCCCTTTGCGCGTCATTTCCCGGATGTATCTAATATCCGGAGATACGATTGAACGCCGTCATGCATTCCTCCGTCGTCGTCATCATCATCGTCGTCGTCATCATCATCATCGTCATCATCATCATCGTCGTCGTCATCATCATCGTCATCGTCATCATCGTCGTCGTCTGCTTCTTCGTTCCCGCCATCCGCCATCTGTTGACGGTGTTTGTCAATGAAGTATTATAGTGACACCTGTCGTCATAACATGCAGTGAAACACATCTTCCATGCTGCAGTCAGTAATTCGCCGATGCACACACGCATGATTATCGAAATCATTCAATTATCGCTCAAGTCGCAGTGTTTTTGGGCGGCGCGCGTCGTTGGCAACCGTTGCGCCATCTCGAGTCATATACGCATGTAGTCTGCTGCTGCTGCTGCTGATGATGATGATGCTGCTGCTGCTGCTGCTACTGCTGCTACTGCTGCTGCTGCTGCTGCTGCTGCTGCTGATGATGATGATGATGATGATGATGCTGATGCTGGTGCTGGTGCTGCTATAGTGGCAATTCAATATTCCACTCGTCCATTGCAGGGTCGACTCGAATTGACTTTAGTTTCACTATATTATGTCTCCCGTCCTCCTCCTCCTTCTCCTCTTCCTCCTCTCCTCCTTCTCCTCTAATGTCATTATCTCACAACGAGTGACCCCTCCCCACACGATCGCAGCCAATAGACAGACGAAACGACAAACTAATCGAGTGTTGGAAGGACTCGAGTACTCGGATATATTCGGGTATACTTTTATTCGGGTATATCGATTGCTAGTATATAGTTTGGCGAGTATGCTAAACACGTCCACGCAGCCATGCATATACTCCTCCGATGTCAAAGGTATACGGCTG
>OX243828.1:27808648-27816148 GCA_945859605.1 Lumbricus rubellus
CGTCACTCGTCGCTGCCTTTGTCCCTCGCCCTACCTCCTCCCAACCCCACCCTCCGAATGTAGCACACTCAGTCTTTAAACGTACACGCAGCACAGACCGCATTGCAGCTGTCCGTCGATAGGGGCGCTTTGTATGAGACCCTCAGACACGTCACCGATGACGTCGCTTCCCTCGATGATTGAGGGTTGGGGGAGGGGAAGGGGGCGACACCCATCCACCCATCAGAGGCCTCGAGTGGGGTTGGTGACCTCTTAGACGCGAGACGGATGCAGCAGCAGCAGGAGCAGACTATTGTCTATAGTCTAAGACAATGCAATCTTATCGAGCCATTTAATAATCTAATCTGATTTGTTCTTATCTATCTGTAGACGATTCTAACCTCATGACTTATTCTAATCTCGCGCAATAGAATGAGTTCATATAATTATATCCACTGGAGCTCAACCGAAAGTCCGAAACTAAAAAGCCCTCCTCCACGAAATCATTCATTTGCTGCTGCATGCAGTTGTTTATAGTGACGCTGTGTCGTGTATCAAGACTGCAGTCGCCCTCTCCTTTTCTCCGTGCTTGGGACTGGCACTGCCAGAGTTCGAGCAGTGCATGGCGGAGACTGTATTGCTTCTTGGCAGCGTGCGTCCTGCATGACATGCATGTGTGTAAATCAGAACCAGTGAACAGAGACTTTTTGCCAGTTTTTGTGTCTGCAATTATAAGTTATAATTGAAGGTCGACTCACATGCACTCATCGATAGACCTATTTGTCCAATGCATGTCAGAGTTATAAGTGCGTTTGTCTTATAGATCTATTGTTCGCCAAGACATGTTGAAAAGCTTTCTGCGACTTCCCACTCCTCCCCCCCCCCCCACCCCACCCCTCACATGTATGCTCGATTGGAAATCGCTGTATACTTCTCTATTCAATTCACTTGTAAGTTCTAAAAGAAATGAAGCAAAATGAAATCGAAAGAAAGAAATACACGAGATATATTAAAAAGTAGTCTTAAATTTTGATGTTTATAGGTCCTTACATTTAATATTTGAGCATAATCATCCCATCGACGATATATATAAATATAATATATATATATATTATATACAATTATATATATATATATATATATATACATATATTATAGTCTACAAATAATCCGCACGAATCTTTTAGACTGCCGACGGTAGACATCATCAGCGATGTTTGTCGTTCGGATCAGCAACATGTGGCAGTTTCATCTTCATACGGGAGGAGTATGCAATATATATTATATACATATATATATACATGTATATATATGCGTATATATACATATATATATTATATATGCAATACACACAATTATACATAGGCGATCATGATGAGGAGGTGCATGGCATTCGTGATGAGAACCGAGGTTGTTTTCCGATGCTCTACAATCTATAGTATACATACATGTGGACATTCATACATGCATACATGCATATAGCATATATACATGTATACATGCATATATACACGTATACATGTACATACATGTGGAACATTGTGGACATTCTGTCAGGATCCCTTCAGTCGCCATCGTCGTCGTCGTCGTCGTCGTCGTGGTTGTTTCAAGTGGGTAGCGTGATCGCTTGGAGTTAGACAAGCAGACCGCCTCCTCCTTCTTCTTCTCCTCCTCTTCCTCGTCCTCGTCCTCCTCCTCCTCCTCCTCTTCCTCCTCTTCCTCCTCCTCCTCCTCCTCCTCCTCCTCCTCCTCCTACTCCTCAGCCAACTCGCCATGGCAGCAGGTAGGTTGCGACATGGACGTCTATATACGCGAGTGCATTACACGTGAATTTCATGTTTTTCAGTTCAATACTCCGGGCTATAATAGGAAAGTTATGGAGCCAGTGGCGTAGCCAGAAATTTATGATGGGCGGGGGTTATGGCCGGATGCCCTTCCTGGTGGGCGTCCGAGTATTTTGGGGTGTGGTAGGGTGGGGTTGGGGTAGAAATTTTTCAGGAAACCCAAATTTCATGGGTCGCGTGTATACCAGTGGAGATCGGGTTGGGGTGTGGTGCGGTGGGGTGTGGTGTTGTGAGGTGTCGTGGGGTGGGTGGGGTGCAAAAGAAGGTGGGGTAGGCAGTATACGAGTGCGGATGGAGTCGTGGGGTATACGGAAGTAAGAGATTGGTCGGGAGCGGGTGAATCTTAATATTCCCGGGCAACGCAGGGTATACCCCAGATAATTATAGTAAATTATATGCACGAATTTCGAACGTACCTTTCAATGTCCGCTCTTTTCTGCCCTTCTCTGTTCTTCTCTGTTCTTCTCTTCCCTTCTCTGTTCTTCTCTGTTCTTCTCTGCTCTTCTTCTCTGACCTTCTCTGTTCTTCTCTGACCTTCTCTGTTCTTCTCTGTTCTTCTCTGTTCTTCTCTGCTCTTTTCTGTTCTTCTCTGCTCTTCTCTGTTCTTCTCTGTTCTTTTCTGCCCTTCTCTGTTCTTTTCTGTTCTTCTCTGTTCTTCTCTGCCCTTCTCTGTTCTTCTCTGTTCTTCTCTGTTCTTCTCTGCTCTTCTCTGCTCTTCTCTGCTCTTCTCTGCTCTTCTCTGTTCTTTTCTGCCCTTCTCTGTTCTTCTCTGTTCTTCTCTGCCCTTCTCTGTTCTTCTCTGTTCTTCTCTGTTCTTCTCTGTTTTTCTCTGACCTTCTCTGTTCTTCTCTGCTCTTTTCTGTTCTTCTCTGTTCTTCTCTGCTCTTCTCTGTTCTTCTCTGTTCTTTTCTGCCCTTCTCTGTTCTTCTCTGTTCTTCTCTGTTCTTCTCTGCCCTTCTCTGTTCTTCTCTGTTCTTCTCTGTTCTTCTCTGCTCTTCTCTGTTCTTCTCTGTTCTTCTCTGTTCTTCTCTGTTCTTCTTTGACCTTCTCTGTTCTTCTCTGCTCTTCTCTGTTCTTCTCTGCCCTTCTCTGTTCTTCTCTGCATGCTCTTCTCTGTTCTTCTCTGTTCTTCTCTGCCCTTCTCTGTTCTTCTCTGCATGCTCTTCTCTGTTCTTCTCTGTTCTTCTCTGCTCTTCTCTGTTCTTCTCTGTTCTTCTCTGACCTTCTCTGTTCTTCTCTGCATGCTCTTCTCTGTTCTTCTCTGTTCTTCTCTGTTCTTCTCTGACCTTCTCTGTTCTTCTCTGCATGCTCTTCTGTGTTCTTCTCTGTTCTTCTCTGCCCTTCTCTGTTCTTCTCTGCATGCTCTTCTCTGTTCTTCTCTGTTCTTCTCTGTTCTTCTCTGCCCTTCTCTGTTCTTCTCTGTTCTTCTCTGCTCAGCCCTGCTCAGCCGTGCATGTGTCTGAAGTGATGTGCATTTCATTTATTCATGCTCTCCTCTATCTGTCTGTCTGCCTGTCTGTCTGTCTTTCTGTCTGCCTGTCTGTCTGTCTGTCTGCCTGTCTATCTGTCTGCCTGCCTGTCTATCTGTATGTCTGCCTGTCTGTCTTTCTGTCTGCCTGTCTGTCTGTCTGTCTGTCTGCCTGTCTATCTGTTTGGCTGTCTGCCTGTCTGTCCGTCTGAGTGTGTCTCTCTCTTGTGTGTGTTCCCGCGTGCGTGAGTGTGGGGGCGTGTGCGTGTGCGTGTGCGTGCGTGTATGTGCGTGTGTGTGCTTGTGTGCGTGTTTGTGTATGTCTTGGATGAAGCACTCTTAGTCAACAAGCTGAAGTCTACATTCACATATACTTCTAATCGTTATACCCATATATATACACGTATGACTATGTATATATGCGTGAATGTATATATATACACATATATTTATACATGTATTTATGAAGTTGAGTTTTAGGTTAATAGCCCTTAGTGAAAATTTCGTTGACTCTTGAAATCGCTTTACGACGATCAACCGTATGCACAAGCAATAGTTTATTACATGTATACTTACAACACGTATATTAATACATATATATTTACCGCAATTCACGCAATATATATATATATATATATATTGTATATATATATATTGTATATATATTGTATATAATAAGTGTAATATTAAGTGTAATATTAAGTGAATATTAAGTTAAGCGCAGAACTTGTGCATATCATGTGTTAGCTGTAGTTAGTTAGTCGTCCCTAAGCCTTTGATCCGGCAATGGACGAATCCCAATGTCCTGGTCACGGGCCCAGGGGCATGCAGCGTTGTCACAGGACTTGCCGTGTACTGCAGCGAACAAAATATCGACGACAACTTTTCCGACATGCAAGACGATATATCAACATCAACCTCTGAGTTAATTCAGATGAAAACATCTTACATCGTCTATTATAATGCATTGGCAAATTATTGGGCAACCTTTTCCCATGCAGTATATAACAGGCACAGATGACGTTGAAAGAAATTGCCAAAGTATAATAGACATGTAGATCATGGTGCTGACATACAGTCGAGAATGTATACAGGGTGGGCCCAACAAAAGTAATCCCCTACGGTTTTTTGTCAATATCTTGGCTAAAAATAGGAATTTTTCAAATCCAATTCTACGGGCTTGAAGGTAATTCATATAGACGTACAATAGCCAAATTTCATCGCCACATGTGAAACAGAACAAAAGTTATATCACTTTTAGGGAGGCCACCCACCGTTTTTTGACGATTCGAAAACGAAACGCAAAAAAATTAGGTCTTTTGCCAATATCTTGACCAAACGTTAGAATTTCAAAATGAAATTTGACTGGCTTAAAGGCAATTCATATTTACACATTAAGGCCGGATTTCATAAAAATATTTCAAACACATCACACGTTATACCACTTTTAGCGAGACCACCCACCGTTTTTGATGATTCGAAAACGAAACGCAACAAAAGGTAGCAAAAACACTATTTTAGTAAGTCTCGTCTCAAATAACTGTTGTCAAATGAACTTGGTAGTACTTCATAACTTGTGTTCAATGTGCCCACCACCAGTTCCAAAACTTCTTTTGAGGCTTTTTGCAAAGTTCATGATGGACCTGCTGGTTAATCTGACAGATTCCTTATTTACCAATTTGATTGTCATTTTGCTAAGTGACTTCTCAGTGACGTGCAGCTACGCTGGTACACTGTTTCCTTTTTAAATAGTAATAATAATGATCATCTGGCAATATCAAGGCTATTTGATAACAAATATTTGAGATGACACTTAATAAAATTGTGTTTTTGCTGCTTTTTGTTGCGTCACCCTTCAGAAGCGTCAAATAACGGTGGGGGTCGCACTGAATGTGGTATAACTTTTGTTCTGTTTGAGATGTTTTGATGAAATCTGGCCATCATGTGTACATATGAATTGCCTTTAAGCCTGTAAAATTTCATTTCGATATTCTTACTTTTGACCACGATATTGACCAGAATAATTCAATTGTTTTTTGCAACTTTTTGTAGCGTCGCGTTTTTGAATCGTCAAAAAACGGTGGGTGGCCTCACTAAAATTGATATAACTTTCGCTCCGTTTGAAATATTTTGTTGAAATTTCACCATTGTACGTAAATATGAATTGCCTTTAAGACTGTCAAGTTTCATTTTAAAATTCTGATGTTTGGCCTAGATATGGGAAAAAACCGTAGGGGATTACTTTTTTATGGCCCACCCTGTACATGCAGTGATGTCTTTATAGCCATCGCCTTCGCATACATCCGTTAATGTATGCGACTATAGTGTATACAAGAATTATTATATGTCCCTGAATTCAATCATGTGGAAATTTCGCATGTGTACTGAATAATGGAAGAAGCATATTATATCCCGGACTTCCACAGTTACTCTACTTCACACAGACGTCTATAATGTTCGTCTTGTGGAAGACATGTCACTTCACTGGACGAATATTTACGTGGACATCTTGAAATCAAATCCGTTCATGTCAGTTATGAGGACACGTATGACGTCCTTATATCCTGTCAACCGCAACCATCCAACGACCTTATCTGATCTGCTGAAAGATTGGACGAAGAAAAGATGGATCAAACATTCTTATCGGTCCAAATGCGATCTGATCATTTTAATATGATGATATCGGATCAACGGAGAGCAGGTCAAATTACATTGGATCTAATCAGATCTTATAATCCGCATCAATGTTTATAAGTCGTCAACTGACGTAAGAAAATCTCCAGTTATACTCTCAGAGAAAAAACGGCCACTGTAATTATTTTATCGAGGCTAAAATAAACAGAAAAAATGATGGAAAACGACATCAGATGAAAAAATTATGGAAAGCTACATCAGATACAAGAACATTTCGACTGTGAATTTGGATCGGATTCATAAGATGCAATTAAAATATCTAAATTAGAGATATTATATTCATGACTCTTATAATTATGTTTGTAGAATTATATCGCATCCAATTAGGTTAGTAATCCAAAGGAATCAAAACTGAATGCGAATCAGATGAATCCGACGAAATCTAGTCTGTGTGTTTCTTGTTTGTTAGCTACGCATGGTCACAGTTTTGAAGCAATCGACCCTAATCCTTCACAGGGGTCGGGGTCAACCCGGAGCAGGTCATTTGGGGGTCGGCGAATTTCTGCCACCATGGGGCCATGGTGGGGGGAAAACCCCTCATTTTCCATACCTTTTTCAGCCGTCGTCATGCATGGTTTCAACGTTACAACTACACAGATTTTTACACAGGCCACCTCGCCTCCACCAAACACACACCTCGGCCCGCATATGGTGGGAGGAGGGAGGGATGGATTGGCCGGTAGCGGCCGAATCCTAAAATCCCCGGGAAACGCCGGTTAAACGGTTACACCAGCTAGAGTTGTTTCATAAAAGCTATGATGCCTCCGGGGTTTTCCTTCAGAAAGCGACTCAGCTATTAGACCCTGCATGTAGTAAGATATTCCTTATGAAATAATTTTCCCATGGACAATGCGCATACACGCACGAACCGCATGTCTTCTTCGGTCAGCTTATCCCCATGTTGCGTGAGTTCGCATAGGTCATCTGAATATTATCATCATGCTGCTGCGTCAATTTCCCAACAGAAATCTGCTGCAAGTGACAGCCACATAAGTAATTGCTCGCAAGAGAACGACATGCATGCATGCACCAACGACGTTTTAAGGATGAATCGTATACGAATCCAGTGAATTTCGTCCTCAGAGTAACAACTGTAGCTCGATACTCGTCTTCTGCTGCAGATAAGAAACCCGTTCTCCGTCCAATCGCACTTAAAGTGGAGTGGGGGTGAGGTGGGTGGGTGGGGGTGGGGGAAAGAAGACCGTTCTGGTCGTCTGCATTTCGCACAGATAAGCCCGGCTTATAGTGTTTCCAATAATTTCTAAAAGCATTTTCTTGTTCCAGCATGCAGTCGTGACGAAATCAAAATTTACACGCGCGCCATCTTTACTCCATGCATCGTAATTAATTCATTGCTGTGTCTTAGACAGTAATTCAGAAAAGCGTTCGTCTATCTCTCTGTGCCGCCGCTTGTACATGGGGGACAGGGTTGGACATAAACCCTCTGAAGTAGGACAAAAAATTTACGTTTTCCAAAATTTATTTGTATCAATCCGGCTTCTATTTAGCGAGAAT
>OX243828.1:27821148-27849020 GCA_945859605.1 Lumbricus rubellus
CACCAGACATCATATGCATGCCACCAGACATCATTGTCTGACTGTGTTCAATCTAGATGTCTCAAGAGGGAGGAAAGTCCCCCAGGAATGCCATTACCCCCAGAAAATTTTGACAAAATGATTATAGTTTTCAATTGCTATTTACATAATTGTTTTACATAAGGTGTTATAATATATACCGTGTCATTATTTACCATTATATAATTATAAAACTATTGTTTGCTATTATAATATACATGATACTATCATATTGCAATGAGTATCACTTACTGTATATAGTTGTACAAATACTACTTTTGTCCAACTAAAATAACAGAGCGACACCCCTCCAGAAAATTTGACAAAATGATACACGTTTCTTGTTGCTGTTTACATCACTGTATTGCATGAACTGTTATAACATACCGTGACACTATTTATCATCAAATGATGTCAATTTATTATTTACTATTATAATTTATGATTACCATCATGTTACAATGAGTATAAGAAGTGCTCTTAAACTTGTATGTACAACCAAATGGCTTCTCTTCAGTGCTATCTTTCAAACTGTCAAATTTATAAAAATGTTCCTTGAACACCAAGTAAAAAATATCATTACTACATCGCTTCCCAATTTTGGTACCTGTAGTTTATTAGTTCTTGGTTGGTTTGTGTACCATTTGTTATGATTTCTGCAAAGTGTGTCCTGGTCAGCAATTCAGGACCATCTTGGGAAACAGCTATAGGGATAAGCTTATTCCAGTGCTGAAAAGTCAGCTGATATAATTATTATACTCAAGTCTGCAGTTATTCATTGTAATAACCCAGCAGCAGCAGAACTGATCTGGTGAACTCAATACGTAAAGAAATTTTTTACTGCAATTATAATTAAATGATATATATTGAAATCTTAAAACTCTTTTTTATCAGTACTGAAATAATTCAATAATCTTGCTAGAGTGACGTTTTAAAAGGGTACCATTACAATGTGGAATCTAAAAAAGTATAAGATAAGGTGTAAGGTAAGGTATAAAGAAAGAGGTATGGTAGGGTATAAGGTAAGGTGTAAGGTAACATGTAAGTTAGGGCATAAGGTACAGGAAAGGTAAAAGGTGAGATACAAGGCAATACTTAAAGTGTATAGAAAAAGAAGTGCCTGCTCATGAACGCCAAGTACCATTCCAGGCTGTGCTGACCTAATTATTGGCAGGACGGCGTTCAGATTCGAAAATAAGCTCCTGCATGGAAGCCGTCCATGACCGTCCAGCCACATTCCAAGCCCTTATATACGGTAAGACAAAAGGTAAGGTGTAGAGTAAGGTATAAAGGAAAGGTATAAGATGAGGTGTAGGGTAGGGTAAGGTAAAAGGTAAGGTTACAAGACAACAGGTAAGTACATACAGGGTAAGGAATTCTGAATTCTAAATGATTATTATTGGCAAAATATATGCAATCAATGTATAATGATATTGAAAACTATTAATATACTGCTAGGCATACGTTTAAAAAATGGAAGGCATACTGCAGGGACTCACTATGATAATCGGTGAAAGCACAAACAGGACAGCCAATCAGCAATCTATGTTTGCACCTGGAATCGAACCCAGCACATCAGGCTGAGGAGGACTTAGAAGGATGCTTGTTTTATATGTTATTGACGTTGTACTTCACTTTGTACAATGTACATGCATGCCTGCGTCGTCACTTCAAAGAACCTGCTGTACAAGTCTGCACGGTGCGTGTTTATACGATGTTCTCCAGTGTGCATTACAATAAGAAAGCCGTTCAAGATCCTCAGCAAACACTTGAACATTAATACTTCAGAGTGTATGAGCTTCTAAATACCATGCAGGCTTGCTTGTATGCTCTCAGTGGAAAGTATGCAATATCACGGATGCTAATATCAGACACTGCTGTCATTCTTAGCTCATTCGTGTATACGTAAGTTGCTGATTACAAAGAAAATCAGCCAGTTCAACTAAACACATCTCCAGCAATCATTCATTCGGGTGGCATAAATGGTCTAATCTTCTCGCTATACACTTAGAGTAAAGAAACGTTTCATTACAAACACTAGGCCTATATATGCTAAGTAAACAGAAAATTCATCAGAAAACAAAGGCTGAACTGATAAAAGAATTTCTTTTTTCTTATCAACTTAAATATGTTCTTGAAAATATGAATACTTACATTGCGATATTATTTACACAAAATTGAGATTATTACACAGATTTACACTGCAGCTCAAACTTAAACAGGACTTTCCAACTAATCAGCGTACTTATAACAGACACAGTGAAGAAATAATCGATTTAAAGCATATTCAAAACATTGATGTGAAGCATACTAAATAACTAAGCAAATTTTGAAAAATCAGAAATACACAAAACCAATATTTAGTATTGTATGAAAAGCCATCAAGTTATTTTGATATATGCTAAAACACATTTGACGGGTGAACCTTGGTAAGAAATACTTTCATGCCATACTAAACATGATATTTAAGAATTATATAGAAGATGGGCCAAAAAAGCGTTTTTGCCAATATATCTGCCAGAAGTAAGAATTTTTAAATCAAGTTTCACAGGTTTAAAAGAATTCATACAAGAGTCAATTTTCACCAAAAACAGAACAAAAGTGATTTCACTTTTAGCGAGTTGAGTTCACCCACTGTTCTTTGACAATCCAAAAACATAATGCAACAACAAATAACAATTTTTTGTTTAATAAGTCACATCTCAAATAATTTTTTATCAAATAAACTTGATATTGGTATATAAGCATCATCGTTATTATTATTTAAAAAAGAAGTGTAGCTTCACGTCACAGTGAGATCACTTGGCAAGATGATTGTCAAGTTGTAAACAAAAAGTTTTTAGATAAATAATTTTGCTACTAAAACAATGTAATAAAAATATCAATTTAAAAAATAAATTAAAATTCCAAGGGTCTCGGTGTCAGACAAAATGTGAACCATTCAGACACCTCACAAGCAAGGTCTTGGAGCTAAAGCTATAATCACAGTTTAGGCCTACTCTAATAAATAGTGAGTGCAGAGAAATTAAGAGTTAAGTTGAGAGTTAAGAAATATTCCGTTGATGAAGGGAGAGCAGCTCAGTGTCTGCTGGTTTCATTTAGAAGAGCTAATCTAATGGCCCTCAAATCTCCGATGGATTATCAAGTGTACATGGAGAGCTATAATGCTGGAGAAATAGAACAACATGTGGACAAAATCAAGATTAATAAGAGAATTGATGATCGCATTGGAGTTGATATGGGAAGATTTACCTCTGGAAATACACAGCAGCAAAAGTCATCAAGAACTGTACAAAAAGACTCATAATAACTTAATAAGTGTGAGCAGTGAGCACTGGTGTTGAACACATTGAGCACAAGTTGTGAAGCACTATCAAGTTCATTTGATAACAATTATTTGAAATGTGACTTTGAAAAATGGTTTTTTTGTTGATTCTGGTTGAATCATGTTTTTTGAATTGTCAAAAAGCAGAGGATGGACTCACTAACAGTTATTTAACTTTTGTTCTATTTCAAGTATTTTTGTGAAATTTGGCTATTGTACATACATATGAATTGCCTTTAAGCTTGTGAAACTTGGTTTAAAAATTCTTACTTCTGGCCAAGATATTGGCAAAAAACTTGGTGTGGTTCTTTTGGCCGACGGTGTAGATTCATCAACAATTCAGATCTAACATCAGATTAATAATAATGAATGTTTGATTTAAGCATGAAAAATAAATTATGTTGACTGTTCACGTTTCAAAAAAAAACACCAGCACTTCCTCAATGAGTTGCACATGTTCAATGTCTCTGCCACGAACATCATTTTCAAACAACACAGATAAACAGAATAAAATTCTAGCAGGGCACCAAAACTCTGCTGAAATAGAATCTTCAGAGCATGGAATGGGATAAACAAGTGCACAAAATAACGCGCTATACACAATTTTATGAAGAAGCTCCTTGACCATCCATGGGATTTCCAATGAAAATTGCTTAACGTGCACAAAAATACAATGACTTCACAACTGTCCACGAGGTTCGAACGAATGGAGAAAAAGTGAGAGAATAGCAAACAAGAACTAAATTTTATTTTGAGTATTATATAAGAAATGTTAATAATCAAGCAATAATGTTTCATTGGATTTTAGAAACATGGGCAATTGGGTATAAACAAAAGAAGTTTTTATTTTTTTCAATTTTGTAGCAAATTGAGTTCTAGTTTGGCCTAAATATCTGAAATTTTCATTTTTCAATTATTTGCCAAATTGTTCGAAGCAAACTGAGTTCTAATTCGTGTTCTGAGTATACAGTATAAGATCCACGTATATTGAAAAATCTCACATTGGTAGCACAAAAAGATAAGTTAAGAAAGTACTTATCTGTCGATCATGAGTCTTAAAGAAGGAATATCTCTTTTCTCCAGACAGATAATATGACACAAAACTCTTGGTGCGTGATCGGGAGATTTATGTTTATACTCCACAGAATTGACCGCATGCAAAGTTCACTGCAGCAGCACTGCAGGAGATTCTCAAACTATCATTCGAAACGCAGTTGCAGTTGCTGAGTGATGTCCCTGCAGCAACTTGTATACACACACAGTGTCACATATATTCCTGCGTCGCAAAGATTCGTGATGTGTCGATCGTATGAAGGTATAACCGTGTGAATCTCTTTACGCATCAACAAACAACATATATAATGTCCATGCAGATTGAGAATCAGAAAATGGATCAGCTGAACTCCATGAATGGACATGGGACGAAAAACAGCTGCGACGTATGCCGTGGTACTTTGGGATAACCTACTATATGATGATGAGGCGATTCTTTACTCTTTCCATGTACATGCATGTATAACATACTTATATCGTCAGATATTGTGCGTGCAAACGGCATGATGTGTTCACAAATCGAATTTAGCATTATAACCCACGATTCACACAGAAAGTATTCACGTAACATTCTCTATACATACATGCAGAAAAGATGAATCTCATCTGTGTGTTTGTGGAGTTTTAAGATAAAATGCGGAAAAACAGAAGTCAGATCATTATATACTTTCCGAGTTAGATATACCTATAATATATGAATCAGATTTGTGTATACGGCACCTCATGACGGTCATCATCACATATGTTGACCACCGATTGTAACCAACTCAAGTGATGTAAGACATTAATTATTATTATTATAGCGCCACAGTTTTTTGCAGAAGCAATCGATAATTAATTCTCCAGATCTATATGGATTTCGTGTATTCGCAATGAAATCGCAACGCCACCAACACACTCACACACACACACACACACATCTGTGTTGTCCCGGAAGTGCACGTATACTCGTTATGTAGTATATGGGTCACTGCACTCTGCATCATCCAATTGCCATTGTATAGAAGTCCAAGAGAAGGACGGATTCTGCAACATGCAAAGCCGTTAATTCTGAACGGTATATACATGCAGCAATGAACAATGTTGTTGTTTTGATTATTGACTGATCTGTGCAATGCAGTCTAGCATGACGAAGAACTAATTGCAAAGCAATGCATGACGGGATCATATTATTATTATCTCTCTGATCAGTCGCATCCATCCCTCTCTCCCCTCTCTCTTACTCAATAGAACAACTCTATGTATTGAATGTCACTGTTGGTCAGATCGACGTTTTCAGATCGAGGCAATCAATTTCATGTTCGTGTTCTTAATTCGAAGAACAACTCTGCCTTGATATCCATAATTTATATTTGTGTGATACACATACACGTGTATATACGTATACGTATGTGTGTGTATATATATATATAATTATATACTAGTATTATATGTGGATGCATAATGTGTTTGAAATTGGGTCGTCGAAATGCAGGGATGGTCAGTTGTTGTTCTGGGTGTTGTTATACTGAAGCTGCAGAAGTGATCGGACATTGCTGCTGGACATTGCTTGACCAGTGTGTTGGACGACATGCATATTACCCCCTGCCGCCGCCGATGGGTATAGGCCTAAGGATGGTCGGTGCTGCTGCTGGTGGTGCTGCTGCTGGTGTAGGTGATGTTGGTGATGGAGATGAAGGGACTGATGGATGGACGACGATGATGCGGTTGACGATGGGTCGGTAGAAGGTGGTGGTGCTGGTGGTGCAGTCGTCGGGTGAGAAGAAGGCAGAAGACCGCTGCCGCAGTCGGTGGTCGGGCTGTTGACGGCGGCGACCGAGGAATAGTGGCCGGACGACGACGAGAGTAGGTGGACGGAGGAGGATGAGGCGGCGGCTGGAGGCGATGCAGCAGAGGCAGACGGGGCAGGGGCAGCCGCCGCCGGGGCGGCACACGTACCCACTCCACCGCAGTTCAACGGAGAGTCGGAATGACTCGATCCACCACCGCCACCTCCTCCGCCTCCTCCTACTCCACCTCCCATGCCACAGTGAAGCGGACTGTCTCCCTCCGACCCACTGCCCGCTCCTCCCCCTCCTCCTCCACTTCCTCCAGGGATGACGAGGATCTCTCCGTTGGGACCGATGGGTCCAGCCGGCGTCATCCTCTTCTCCTTCTGCCTTCGGTTGCAGAACCAGACTCGCACGACTTCCTTCTCCAACTGCAACTCATCAGACAATCTCGCGATGTCTGGAGCAGTTGGCTTCGGTTGCTTCAGGAAGTGAGACTCGAGTGCACCCTTCACCGTCACTTCGATGCTTGTTCTTTTCTTCCGCTTCCGTCCTTGAGCAGCGATCTTATCGATACTCGTTGGAGATCCACTCGTTGAGTCCGCCTCCTCCAACCACTTCTGAAGAAGAGGTTTCAGCTTGCACATGTTCTTGAAGCTGAGCTGAAGAGCCTCGAAGCGACAGATCGTCGTCTGAGAGAAGACGTTTCCGTAGAGCGTTCCAAGGGCAAGTCCGACGTCCGCCTGGGTGAAGCCGAGTTTGATCCGACGTTGCTTGAACTGCTTTGCGAACTGTTCAAGGTCATCTGAGGTTGGAGTGTCGTCATCGGATTGACCTCCTTCTCCAGTCGGATCGAGGGAAGAGTCGTCCGGATTGAGTGCTCCCCTCCAGCATTGGTTTGGCGATGGATATCCGCCGTTGATCATGTATCCAGACAGACCGACGACGTCACCACCATTCGCTGCCCCAGCAGCTGCTGCTGCCGCCAACTGATGCGTGACCGGCTGCTGCTGCTGTTGCGATGACGACGATGGCGTTGATGACCAGAGGGAATGCATCGACGGCATCGTGCCCCCTCCTCCCCCTCCCCCTCCTCCTCCTCCGCTGCGGTGGTGCAGAACCTGCTGCGCGGCGGCGGCAGCGGCGGCAGAGTCGGTCTGGGATTCGACTCCTACTCCGTTGAGGTCTGCGTTCTTCCACGCTCCATGCATGGCCGACGAGTAGGAGGAGGTCAGACCCTGCAGCCACTGTCCTTGAACCCCCAGACCTCCTCCTCCTCCTCCTCCTCCTCCTCCTCCTCCACTGACGTTGCCACGGTAGTTGGCATTCGAGTATTGTTCTTGCATATATTTCATCTCGTCTTGTGTTAGATCCCGATGCTGCTGCTGCTGCTGCTGCTGCTGTTGTGACGTCTGCGATTGCTGTTGCTGCTGCTGTTGAGGCTGTAAGTGCTGAAGCTGTTGGTGGTGGTGATGGTGATGGTGGTGATAGGTTTGACCAAGCAGGTGCATCGTTGCCAGTCCATTCACGTCGTTGCCCGGCGTCGTTGTCCCATAGCAGGAAGGTCCGACTAAATACGGGTCGACAGAAGCTGCGGTTACGGCCATAATATCGTCGCCGCTCCTCGACAGCGGACCACAGACGCTGCTGCTGCTATCAACACTTAAAAGAATCTAACTTATCTGACTTGCAAAACGACCGAAACGACGCCGTCAGTAATAAACTCCACTTATCCGACCAACGCACGGCCACGCCGATCGCAACCGATGACGACCACGCCCCTGCATGCTGATTGGCCAGCTGACGCTTGATTGACTGGCCATCGGTGCCGCCGCACTTCAAGCCCAACCGCGGTTGCTAACCAAACGCCTTCGTTCGCCGCCCAACCGTCGCGCAATCAGAATTCTAAGCAGCACCACCAGCAACAGCAGCAGCAGCAGCAGCAGCAGCAGCGGAGGAGACAGAGCCCACCACCACCATCGTCGTCTCTCGTTCCCTCGTGACTACGCAAACAGACACCGACCGATCTCCTCATCCACTTCCTCCTCCTCCTCTTCCTCCTCCTCCTCCTCCTCCTCCTCCTCCTCCTCCTCCTCCTTCTCCTCCTCCTTCTTCTCCACGTTTTCCTCCTCTGCCACTTTCTCCTCTACCTCCTCCTCCTGCTCCTCCTTCTCCTCCTCTATAGCTATTATTCTTGCACCATCTCCTCTACTCCTTCTACTTCTCCAATTCGCGCTGTTTGTCCTCCTCATTTATATTTTTCTTTCTCCTCTTCCTCCTCCTTTCCTTCCTCTTCCTACTCCTCCTCCAACTCCTCCTCCTCCTCCTCCTCCCCTTTCTCATCGTCATTTCTCTTCCTCCCATATAGTCTCCAGAGATCATTCAGGCACGACCCATATGTATATATACGCGATGCATACATGGTCTTGTCGGCTGATATCATCTTGCTTTTACATATACCTGTCTGTCTGTGTATTGTCTGTCCGTGTATTGTCTGTCTGTGTATTGTCTGTTCGTGTATTGTCTGTCTGTGTATTGTCTGTTCGTGTATTGTCTGTCTGTGTATTGTCTGTATGTGTCTTGTCTGTCTGTGTCTTGTCTGTCTCTGTATTGTCTGTTCGTGTATTGTCTGTTCGTGTATTGTCTGTATGTGTCTGATCTGTATGTGTCTGATCTGTCTATTGTCTGTCTGTCTGTTTCTTGTCTGTATGTGTATTGTCTGTCCGTGTCTTATCATTCTTTATGACGGTCTGTTTGTCCGCCTGCACGCATGTATATATAGTTGTATACTGCAGTCCGTCCTCTCAGGAGATCCTGCGTGGCCGAGTGGGTGGTAGCCCGCTCGCCACGCAAGCGACCCGGGTTCGATTCCCGGTCGGTCGGTATCAGAGATTAATTTCTCGGATCTTTACTGCGGGTGGCTCGGTCGCAATATAAACGTGGAGTGTGAGGTTGTACTCTGCCTCCGACACTAATCATCATAGATATGAAACAGTTTCGTTAAGCCCGAGTACAACAACAAGTCCGTCCTCTTTTTCGTCCTTCGGTTCGTGTCCTGATTTGTCCTGCTTTGTCCTTTTGTTGGCAAGATAGAACAACGCGGCGGCTGTGCAATGTGCATGCAGTTGGTGGGTGGGAGTGGTTGGCGGGAAGTGGTCTGTGGTGGAGGGGGCAAGGCCGATGCTTTGGAGGGGGAGAGAGAGTAGGGGAGGCTGGAGATGCGCATTCGAAGGACTTTATGGTCGCTGCAAATCAGACTAATAATGCTTTTCAATTATATATATATACACAAACGAATACTCAAATTCATTTCAAAGACAACGCCGATCCTCTACTCCGCTTAAGTTTTGCTTAAGCGCTGATTGCGAGTCATTGTTGAGCGGTCGCATGCATGCAGTGACGCTGCTGCTGTGTCTGTTAAGCGCTGATGCAAAGCGACGACAACGCGACTCGTAATTCTAATTGCGGTTCTTCGTTGCTCGTTCATCTCTGTTCGGTCTAGTAACATGCAGCGTTAGTTGCCACTCTCAAAAAATAAAATAAAAACAAGTTGGAGCGTCGAAAAAACCCAAGAAAACCAGTCGAGAGTTGACTATCGGATAAAACACAAAAACACTTTACCAAGTGTAATTATCGGTAGGGTACAATTCCATCATTATTTCAAAAGCTTTACTCTTAATTAATAAACGCTGGGCATCAGCTTATCCCCGAGAGCTGCTGCCGGTCAACTTTAATATAGAGGAAGTGCAGCTGACGTGTGTCTTTCGCTTGTTCTGTTCTCATACTTCACGGCATCGGATGCATATGTTGTATCACACACATATATCTTATGTATCCGGTCGGTCTGCAGCGACGTTCCTCTGAGGAGATGGCTGCGTCGTTGGTGTCGGCTCCTCTCAGCAGCAGCAGCAGCAGAGGCAGCAGCAGCAGCATGGGCAGCAGCATGGGCAACAGCAGCAGGGTCTCTGCTTAGGAGCTGGGTGTCGTCGTCGTCGTCTTCGTCGTCGTGGGGCTGTGTGCAATTAGGAGAGAGGACGTCTACAGGACGAGCAGTGAATCTGAAATGACCTCAGAGGCGCCCTACACTGCAGCATCGCTCGCTTGCTGCAGGTCACCAGCTTACGAACGGAGACACGAGAAGGAGGACGAAAAAGAGGAGAAGGAGGAGGAGGAAGAGGAGGAGGAGGACGAAAAAGAGGAGGAGGAGGAGAAGGAGGAGGACGAAAAAGAGAAGGAGGAGGAGAAGGAAGAGGAGAAGGAAGAGGACGAGGAGGAGGACGAAAAAGAGGAGGAGGAGGAGAAGGAGGAGGAGGAGGACGAAAAAGAGGAGGAGGAGAAGGAGGAAGAAGAGGAGGAGGACGAAAAAGAGAAGGAGGAGAAGGAGGAGGAGAAGGAAGAGGACGAGGAGGAGGACGAAAAAGAGGAGGAGGAGGAGGAGAAGGAGGAGGAGGAGGACGAAAAAGAGGAGGAGGAGGAGGAGGAGGAGGAGGAGGAAGAGGAGGAGGACGAAAAAGAGAAGGAGGAGGAGAAGGAGGAGGAGAAGGAAGAAGACGAGGAGGAGGACGAAAAGGAGGAGGAGGAGCAGGAGAATGAGGAGGAGGAAAAGGAGGAGGACGAAAAAGAGAAGGAGGAGGAGAAGGAGGAGGAGAAGGAAGAGGACGAGGAGGAGGACGAAAAAGAGGAGAAGGAGGAGGAGGAAGAGGAGGAGGAGGACGAAAAAGAGGAGGAGGAGAAGGAGGAGGAGGACGACGAAAAAGAGAAGGAGGAGGAGAAGGAGGAGGAGAAGGAAGAGGACGAGGAGGAGGACGAAAAAAAGAGGAGGAGGAGAAGGAGGAGGAGGAGGAGGAGGAGGACGAAAAAGAGGAGAAGGAGGAGGAGGAAGAGGAGGAGGAGGACGAAAAAGAGGAGGAGAAGGAGGAGGAGGACGACAAAAAAGAGGAGGAGGAGGAGGAGGAAGAGGAGGAGGACGAAAAAGAGGAGAAGGAGGAAGAAGAGAAGAAAGAGGACGAGGAGGATGAGGAGAAGAAGGAGGACGAGGAGGATGAGGAGGAGAAGGAGGACGAAGAGGAGAACGAGGACGAGAACGAGGACGAGAAAGAGCAGGAGGCAGGCGGAAGGGGAAGAGGAGGAGGAGAAGAATAGCACTGGAGGAGGGCAGGATGAGGAGGAGCTTGGTAGGGTTCGACCGACTTAAACAAACAAACTGAAACAATTGCATGCTAACGAAACAAAGTGAGAATTATTAATTCGTCTGTTTTCTGTACCGTCCTCCTGCATGCAGGGTATACGGTAGAAATCTGGTTGCGGTATTTATTCCTTCTGTTATATATCTGTTCAGACTTGCGCCCATATTATATATACATATATATTTATATATATATATATATATATATTATATATATATATTATATAACCCTAAATTAGTGCATTGATCGTATAATTATACACACTGTCGGTTGGACGATGAATGAGGCACTTTTGAACTCTTGTGCAGCGCCCTTTCCTTCGGCCTCGGCTCACTTACGGCGCTATCTAAATCGTCTTATTATTATTAATTTTTTTAACCCGAGGTACCTAGGATCCCTCGGGATTTCAAAAAATTGTCCGTAGACTGTTAGTTGGTGGGTTCTGGAACGGCTACGCTTCATCCAATTCTGGTGAATCAATGGCAATGCATTCATTCACAGTCTGTTTAGTGAGTTTCTTTCTCTATTTGTAAATCTTCTTTTCATCTTGTACTGCACCTATTATTATTATTATTATTATTATTATTATTATTATTATTATTATTATTATTATTATTATTATTATTATTATTATTATTATTATTATTATTATTATTATTATTATTATTATTATTATCATTATTATTATTTTATTTTTTTTACCCGAGGTACCTAGGATTCCTCGGGATTTACAGAAATTATGCTTGGAGCTGTTTTTGTGTGTTTAGAAGATCAGGCCTCGTCCTTGGCAACAGTATTAAAAGTGCCACTAATTATTATTATTATTATTATTATTATTATTATTGTTATTATTATTATTATTATTATTATAATTTCAAGGGGATTATTATTATTATTATTATTATTATTATTATTATTATTATTATTATTATTATTATTATTATTATTATTATTATTATTATTATTATTATTATTATTATTACTATTATCATATATGCAATGTATAGAGAAACGTAGGCATATCTGGAGCGCCATCGGAAGGATGCAGTGATCATGAGCGTTCTTGACTGCCCAGGTCAAGGGATCGTTTTCCCCATATATATATATATATATATATATATATATATATATATATATGCGAAGCCCTTTGATGCAGCCCTATATGCATGTACTCTGAATTCCATTTCAAAATAGTTGCATGGGGTGAGTGGTGTACATGGGAGTGGGGAGTGTGTATATATATAAATATATATACGATATATATTATATAATGGGTTCAGTGTTGGGCGAAGATTTCAAGGGGATCCGTTGCACGATTCGCACACACACGTAGTCACACACAGACTGATCAACTACAGGGACAGCCGCCGACGCTAACAAACAATCGGCATCAAGTGGTATACACACACACACACACACACACACACACACACACACACACACACACACACACACACACACACACACACACACACACACACACACACACACACACACACACACACACACACACACACTCACACACACACACACACACACACACACGAGCACACGCACACACACACACACACACACACGAACATACACAGAATTAAGTGCGTATATACACGAGAACACAAACGACGAAGACGACGAGAAGAGAGGAGCGGGGTCCTGCGGGGAGGGGATGGGGAGGATAGGGGATGGGGATAGAAGGGGCCGGTGTGTAACTTCGCTACCGCAATTGCACGACCCCCTTCAACCTTCATCAGTTAACCAGCAACCTTCGAATGCAGAGACCGACCCCTCATCTCCATGCATGTATAATTTCATATGGACCTTCCTCGATGCTCATCGATATACAGGGTGGGCCATAAAAAAAGTAATCCTTTACGGTTTTTTGCCAATATCTTGGCCACAAGTAAGAATTTCGAAATGACATTTCACAGGCTTAAAGACAATTCATATCTACACATGGTGTCCAAATGCCGTCAAAATAATTCAAACGGAACAAAAGTTTTGCTACTTTTAGGGAGGTCACCCACCATTTTTTGACGATTCAAAAACGTAACGCAACAAAAGTAACAAAAAACGTGATTTTATTAAGTCTCTCTCAAATAACTGTTGTAAAATGAACTTGGTAGTGCTTCACAACTTGTGTTCAATGTACCCACCACCAGTGTCAACACTTCTTTTAAGTCTCTTTGCAAAGTTCTTGATGGACCTGTTGATTAATCTGACAGATTCCTTATTTACCAATTTGATTGTCATCTTGCTAAGTGACTTCTCAGTGACGTGCAGCTAGGCTGGCTCCCTGTTTATTTTTTAAATAGTAATAATAATGATCCTCTGGCAATATGAAGGCTATTTAATAACAATTATTTGAGATGAGACTTAATGAAATCGTGTTTTGCTACTTTTTGATGCGTTACGTCTTTGAATCGTCAAAAAACGGGGGTGGCCTCACTAAAAGTGGTGTAACTTTTGTTCTGTTTGAAATATTTAGATGAAATCTGGCCATCATGTGTATATATCAATTGTCTTTAAGCCTGTAAAATTTCATTTTGATATTCATACATTTGGCCAAGATATTGAGATTATTGACCCGAATAATTAAATTGGTTTTTTTATTACCTTTTGCTGCGTCGCGTTTTTGAATCGTCAAAAAAGGTGAGTGGCCTCACTAAAAGTGGTATAACTTTTGCTGCGTTCAAAATATTTTGTTGAAATTTTACCATTGTACGTAGATATGAATTGCCTTTAAGACTGTAAAACGTTAGTTAAATTTGCTTATGTTTGGTCAAGATATGGGCTAAAAACCGTAGGGGTCACTTTTTTATGGCCCACCCTGTATACGTGCAGGGTGGGCCATAAAAAGACCTCCTACTATGTTTTGCCGTTATCTTGGCCAGAAGTAAGAATTTCGAAATGAAACTTTACTGGCTTAAAGACAATTCGTAATAATTTACATATGATGGTCATATTTCATTGAAATAGTTCAAACAGAACAAAACTTATCACTTTTGTAAGACCGCCCACTTTTTGACGATTCAAAAAATGTAACGCAACAAAAAGTAGCAAAACACGATTTTATTAAGTACTGTTTTCTCTCAAATAACTGTTATCAAATGGGCTTGATAGTGCTTCACAACTTGTGTTCAGTGTGCCAACCACCAGTGCTCAAACTTATATATAATTAGCGTACCCGGCCACGCGTTGCTGTGGCTGAAAAGAGCATCCCCTCCCATCCCCTCCCTTCTCCTCCTTCCCCTCTCCCTCCCCTTTCCCTCCTTTTGTTGTAAAAGATTGCGCTATTTAAAAAAAGCATTATGCAAACCTAAACCGGTTTCGAATTCTTGAATGAACGGAAATCGATTATGACGTCACGACACGCGACCTCGTGCGATGCATCGTCTAATACGCGACGTAGGCGGTTGGCGTTAAAATCTATAGGTAAAATAGTGGACGAATTAAAATGATCACAATTGTTGTAAAAGATTGCGCTTTTTCACAAAAAAGCATTTTGCAAACCTCCGCATTGTCGAGCGGAACGTTTTGGTGAAAGTTTGAAAGCAATCGGTCAATCGGAAAGCAACTCGCCGAGATCCTTCCGGTCGACATAAACGCAGTTACATTTTTATTTATATAGATGAGTCTCTTTGTGAAGTTCTTGATGGCCTTGTTGATGTGTTCCAAAGGTAAATCTTCCCGTATATCAACTCCAATGCATACCCCATTCCCATATATCAACTCCAATCAATTCTCTTATCACTCTCTTAGTATTGGTTGCAGATTATATTTCTCCAGCATATGCCTCCGAAATTGGTCATCAATCAATCGGGTTCAAATCCGGAGATTTTCGACCATAATTGGCTTTCTCAATGAAACCAGAACAATCGACATTGAGCCATGCATTCTTTTTTCATTAATGGCATGCACGCAAAACTCTTAATTTCTGCGCTCTCACTGTTTAATTATCAGAGTAGGCCTATACGCGTTGCTTGAAGTTTTATATCTCCAGGATATTGCTCATGAATTGTCTGAATGTACATTTTGTCTGTCATTGACACCTTGGTCATTTTTATTTTTTAGATATATGTGAATTTCATTGCTTTAATTGCGAAATTATTAATCTCACCAGTTATTAACTCTTTTAAAAGTTCTGCAATTAGTGTGTGTGTCTGTGTGTGTCTGTGTGTGTCTGTGTGTGTCTGCGTGTCTCTGCGTGTCTCTGTGTGTCTCTGTGTGCGCGTGTGCGTGCGAGTCTGTGTGTGCGTGCGTTTGATGACTGTGGATGGCTTGGTGTGTTTTTTGTGTGCGTCCTGCATGTCTGTATGTTGGTCGTGTTTGTCTGGTGTCTCGCATGTGTATGTGTGTGCGCGTGCTACATGTGTGTGATGGGTTTGTTTGTTTCGTTGTCGAATGTCTGTTTGTTGGATGTCTTACGTTTGTTTGTCTATATGCATAGCATCGTCTTCTTCTTCGTCATGTCTTCGTCTCATGTCTTTGTGTTGCAAGCAGTTAAACTCAAGTCTTCAATGTCTTCTTCTTCTTCTGCTTTGCCCCCGCCGACGACGACGTATACAGATATGAAACAGATTGTCAAGTTACGAGGGGATGGGGGCATGGACGAGACATTCGGGGGAGGGTGGGTGTGGGTGGGAGTCGGCAGGTCGGTCAATCGGAGCCGACACGACTAACTTTCGAGCCGAGTGTGTTTGTCAAAGCGTGTGTAATTGATTGTAAGTCAATGTTTGCCTGCGCCGCTACTTAAAGACGGTGTAGACCCCCCTCCGCTTTGTTGTATGCGCCCTGACATGGCCGTTGCCGCCGCCGTTGTCTCTCCCGCTTACCATTTACAGGTAGGCATTGAGATATAGAGACAGACAGAGAGATATAGAGGCAGAGAGAAAAAGAGGTACAGAGACCGAGACAAAGACAGAGACACGAAGAGATTCATTGATGCAGTATATAGGAGAGAATGAGAGAGATAGAGAGACAGACAGACAGACAGACAGACAGACAGACAGACAGACAGACAGACAGAGACAGACAGACAGAGCAGAGACCGTTTAGGCAACCAGGCTGACAGAAAGAGACAGGAAGTGAGAATGGAAACAATAAGGGGCAAAGGAAGTGAGACAAAAAGAAATATTGGAGGACAGAAGAATGGACAGACAGAGGGAAAGAAGGAGGGAAAGATTAGAGCAGGAAAGAAGGAGAGAACGAGTGAGCGAAGGAAAGGAGCAAGAAAAGAGGAAAGAACAGAATGAAAGTTCAGTGACAGAATGGAAAGAGAATGGAAAGAAGGAATGAACGAAGGAACGGAGGAAGGAGAAAAGAAGGACAGAATGAAGGAAGGAAGAGTGAGAAGAATGGGAGGAACAACTGCGGTAGGAGTAGAGAGGGAGCAGTTGCAGAGAGTTGCGTCCATGTAATGTCGAGCAATCCAAACATTAAAAACGTTAACATATTAATGTACTGTATTATGTACATTCAATGTTTAATTGTTACCTTATTAAACGACGCAACAAACGAATATAATTATTATATACTAGGCTGTCCTGCCTGGTGGCTATCAAAGACGTAATTTTAGATTCTTATAGGGAGGCAGAACTTGGCCAGCCGGATAAGTTGCAAAGTTCGTGACCTGGCGAATGTACGAACGGACGAATGGACGAATGGATGAACAGACGAATGGACGACTGTGCGAATGAACGAATGAACGAATGTATGAATGAACGAATGAGCGAATGTGCGAATGAACGAATGTACGAACGGACGAATGTACGAACGGACGAATTTGCAAATGGACGAATGTACGAATGGACGAATGTACGAATGAACGAAGGGACGAATGAACGAATGGACGAATGTATGAATGGACGAACGGACGAATGTGCGAATGGACGAATGGACGAATGTGCGAATGTACGAACGGACGAATGTGCGAATGGACGAATGTATGAACGGACGAATGTGCGAATGGACGAATGTATGAATGGACGAATGTGCGAATGAACGAATGAACGAATGTACGAACGGACGAATGTACGATCGGACGAATGTGCGAATGGACGAATGTGCAATTGTACGAATGGACGAATACACGAATGTACGAATGGACGAATGTGCTAATGTGCGAATGTACGAATGTGCGAATAAACGTATAGGGAGTAATGGTGACATCTAGCGAGTTGCGCTGAATCTTTCGGCTGCCGTCGATTTGCGAGTAGGCCCTACATCGAAAATGTTTGGAGATCATAAAATAATGTCTCTACTGTGAATTTAGATAGAACATCTTTTTGACAGTGCAATGCATATTTAAAGCAATTATTATGAAGCTACGTGTAAGGTCAGCTGCAGAGCTTTGCTAGGCAAGGGTCGTTCAGGCATTTTCTTTTTACACTTTAAGCACTGAGTATAATACGCCTAAATACGATAATAATTATAGCAACACGTGCAGTATACAGGGTGGGCCATAAAAAGTAACCCCCTACGGGTTTTAGCCCATATCTTGGCCAATTATAAGAATTTTTAAATGAAACTTAGCAGTCTTAAAGGCAATTCATATTTACCTACAATGGTCAAATTTCAAAAATCTCTTCCAAACAGAACAAAAGTTATATCACTTTTAGTGAGGCCACCCACCGTTTTTTGACAATCAAAAACGAAACGCAAAAAATTAGGTTTTTTGCCAATATCATGGCCAGAAGTAAGAATTTCAAAATGAATCTTTACAGGTTTAAAGACAATTCATATTTACACAGGATGGCCAGATTGCATCAAAAATATTTCAAACAGAACAAAAGTTATACCACTTTTTGTGAGGCAACCCACCGTTTTATGACGATTCCCTTCTGAATCGTCAAAAAACGGTGGGGCCTCACTGAATGTGGTATAACTTTTGTTCTGTTTGAAATATTTTGATGAAATCTTGCCATCTTGTGTAGATATGAATTGTCTTTAAGCCTGCGAAATTTCCTTTCGATACTCTTACTTCTGACCAAGATATTGGCAAGAATAATTAAATTGGGTTTTTTGCAACTTTTTTGTTGCGTTGGGTTTTTGAATCGTCAAAAATCGGTGGGTGGCCTCACTAAAAGTGATATAACTTTTGTTCTGTTTGAAATATTTTGATGAAATCAGTCCATCATGTGTAAATGTGAATTGTCTTTAGGCCTGTAAAATTTCATCTCGAAATTCTTACTTCTGGCCAAGATATGGGCAAAAAACCGTAGGGGTTACTTTTTTATGGCCCACCCTGTATATCTTCAGCTACCAATGTATGCAGCTTCCTGGTGCTGTCTTGAAGCCATTTCGAGTCTAGAATTAAGTGAGGCTAAGAACAGATTAAACACACACACACACGCACGCACACACACACATGTAGTTACTTGTCTAACAGGCATTGGAAAGGCCAATGGGGTGTCGGTATACAAATAACACGAGACGAATTATATGCAAGACTGTAAACTGTCTTACACCGAATCAAGAACCTTCTACATGTTATGAGCTGATAATTCATAATCACCATAGGCTACAGATGGCGATGATAGAATTTAATTATAATATGAGATGTATACGTATTAAATCAAAGAAAGCTTTTACTGGTCTCAACCAGGGCTTAAAGTGTGGCAGGACGGTCATAGACGGCGTCCATGCACTTATTTTAAAATCTGAATGCCGACCTGCCACTTATTGGCCAGCACAGCCTGGAAAGGTAAGGAGCGTCCAGGCACTTCTTTTCCCGCACTTTAAGCACTGGTCTCAACGTCAGGCAATTACAAGACCACCTTAGTTTTTTAATTACAGTCAACAAAATGAAACCTATATCTTAAAATGTGTTTAATAAAACTATTTTAAAAGCACCGATTGGTGTAATTGTTTGTCGTCAGATTTGTTCTTCAATTAATCGTTAGAGAGACGTATGCCACTTGCCAACTTTATTCATTCGATCATTCTTTATTAGAATTTATATAGCACCTCTTCAAGAAACTACTCAGAGGCGCTTCCAGCCCAGCCACGGCTAAAGAAAAAGATTTAAGGGACTTGTGAAATAAAGATTGACTGGTCAGGTGGAGGAGATGGAGGTTTGGGGGAAGGTCATTCCAGATTGACGGCCCCACAACCGAGAAGGCTCGGCGCTGTCTGGTAGCTAAGCGAGCCCGTGGAACAAGCAGTTGTCCCTTCGCAGCGGAGCGAAGGGCCCGACGCGCTTAAATGTCAGAGACAGGACGACAGAGGACGCGCAGATAAGATGGAGCACAACCAAGAATACAGCGAGAAGCAAGGGCAGCAATTGGGTAATGGATGCGTTGCGCTATTGTCAACCAATATGCCGTATGCCAAAGAGTCGTCATAACAATAAAATGATGTTCGGTCGATGTACGCCGACACCTAGCGACTGATGTTGCGATGACTCCGTGCAGCAGCAGCTGAACTTACTGATCGAATCGATCAAATAAACACTGGAACACACTCGACAATATTTAAAGCCTACACGCTGTCAAATGTATGCTTAATGTAAAAGTATACACTACAGTGACTACACTATAGTAGTATAGGTCCATACGCAAGCTAGGCCTACACTAAAGTAAACTATAGGTCCATACGCAAGCTATAGGCCTACACTAAAGTAAACTATAGGTCCATACGCAAGATACACTAAACATCTTCTTCTTTCTGTTCTCTGCCCTTAGGCAGGTTCGAATGTTTGACGTCTCCATTCTTCCCTGTTCTGTGCATTTTTTTTCAGCTTCTGATAACCGTCTTTCATCATCCAGTCCAACAGTCTTTGTCTTGGTCTTCCTCTCGTTCTTTTCCCCTCCAATTTCCCCTCTATAGATTGTTCTTAGCATCGAGTCTCCTCTGAGTGTGTGCCCTATCCATCTTCTTTGTCTTTCTCTAATTGTGTGTATCATCGATCTCTTTTCTCCAACTCTTCTCAATACCTCCACATTCGTTAAACATAGGCCTAAATAATTATATTTATTATATATACATGTTATATATATATATATATATATATATATATATATATATATATACGATTTACACACATGAGCGAAATACATGAAAGAAATTAATTTATTCTTAAGCATTGAACTGGAGTGCATAATTTAGCGGCGTTTTCTGGGTTCAAAACCAAAATGAATAATTTAAGAATTTTTCTAGCTAATCTTGTTTTATGACCATTTTCACGGCAACCACAGTAACCACTCCATAATGAAAAACCCCGAAAATTACTTCTGGCTATCCTACAGATCTCAGCGCCAGAGCAGCAAGGTCGTTAAATAATTAGGAGGAGGAGGAGGAGAAGGAGGAGGAGCAGGAGGAGCAGGAGCAGGAGGAGAAGGAGGAGGACGAGGAATAGGAGGAGTTTGACCGTGTAAAGAAGGCTGATAGAGAATGGGTCTCACTCACGGATACGATGAAGTCAACACAAAATGCTGAAACGTGCGAATCAAAGGTCGGAGAAAATCCGATAAAAGCAAATATAATATAATATAAAAGCTGGTCTTCATTGCAGACGATTGAGATGCTGCTGTTGCTGCTGCTGCTGCTGCTGCTGCTGCTGCCGCCGCTGCTGAACAGTGTGTTATGTGTAATGGGTCCACAGCGTGCTAAGCAATAAACCTTCAATGCGACAGGAAAGAATGCTTGCGGAATTGCCATGCACTCATTCTGGTATAGCAATAATATAGCGCCCATGCATGGCCATGCATGATGTCTCCACCAGATGGCTCTAGTAGCCCCTCCATCCACCCTCCCTCCCCCACCATCCCACCACAAACCACCATTCGCATTCGAAGATGAAACCTTGGTCTGCTTATTCTTCGGCCGAACGCCATTCCTCTCTCTTGTGACGTTGCGCCATATAAATGCAGACGCATGCGCAGTGCCTCGATCAGACATAATCACAGCAGCACCTCAGACGACGAACAACACATAAACAGAGAGGCAGACGGACGCAGAGAGACTCAGAGAGAGAGAGAGAGAGACAGAGAGAGAGAGAGAGAAACGCACAAGGCCAACAGAACAGACGGAGAAGGACAGACAAGCGGACAGACGGGCATATCCCTTCGTAGTTTTCCTCGTGCATAGCAATGACGCCGTTGCCTGTATCTGTCCATCTTTGGCGACGGCTGTGCCCCTCCCCTATCTCCCCTATCTCCCCCATCTCCCCATCCCCTATCTCCCCCATCTCCCCATTCCCTATCTCCCCTATCTCCCCATCTCCCCATCCCCTATCTCCCCTATCTCCCCATCTCCCCATCCCTATCTCCCTTCTCTCCCCATCTCCCCATCCCCTATCTCCCCTATCTACCCATCTCCCCATCCCTATCTCCCCCATCTCCCTATCCCCTATCTCCCCTATCTCCCCATCCCCTATCTCCCCTATCTCCCCCATCTCCCCATTCCCTATCTCCCCTATCTCCCCATCTCCCCATCCCCTATCTCCCCTATCTCCCCATCTCCCCATCCCCTATCTCCCTTCTCTCCCCATCTCCCCATCTCCTATCTCCCCTATCTACCCATCTCCCCATCCCTATCTCCCCCATCTCCCTATCCCCTATCTCCCCTATCTCCCCATCCCCTATCTCCCCTATCTCCCCCATTTCCCCATCCCCTATCTCCCCTATCTCTCCATCCCCTATCTCCCCTATCTACCCATCTCCCCATCCCCTATCTCCCCCATCTCCCCATTCCCTATCTCCCCTATCTTCCCCATCTCCCCATCCCCTATCTCCCCTATCTCCCCATCTCTCAATCCCCTATCTTCCCCTCCCATATCTTCCCCTCCCCTACCTCCCCTCCCCTATCTCCCCTCCCCTATCTCCCCTCCCCTATATCCTCTCTTCTATATCCTCTCCCCTATATCCTCTCCCCTATCTCCCCTCTCCCTATCTCCCCATCACTGCAGCCAAGGCTGAGCACATCGCACTGACAACTGGTGGCACGCTTAGCATCATCGCACCGGGTGGAGGACTATTATACGTTTGAAGTACTATCACATGTCAATTCACTGTTCCGATTTGCTCTGTAGTAAGTTTCAAAACGTTATTTATAAATAAGTCATGTAAATCATTTATTTAGAGCTAGAAGATCAATGCAGACTTGTAGTCTGATTTATTCAGACTGCGACTGATGACTTCTATATAAGTTACCCTACATCATCCTTTCTAATTATCTCTGTGCCTTCATCTAACCATTTAAAAGTTTTTCCATTTACCCTAACTTACATCATATAGTTACATCATAGTTACATTGTAGTTACATCATAGTTACATCATAGTTACATTATAGTTACATCATATAGTTACATCATAGTTACATTATAGTTACATCATATAGTTACATCATAGTTACATTATAGTTACATCATAGTTACATTATAGTTACATCATAGTTACATCATAGTTACATTGTAGTTACATCATAGTTACATTATATAGTTACATCATAGTTACATCATATAGTTACATCATAGTTACATTGTAGTTACATCATAGTTACATTATATAGTTACATCATAGTTACATTATAGTTACGTCATAGTTACATTATAGTTACATCATATAGTTACATCATAGTTACATTGCAGTTACATTATAGTTACATTATATAGTTACATCATAGTTACATTATATAGTTACATCATAGTTACATCATATAGTTACATCATATAGTTACTTCACAGTTACATTGCAGTTACATTATAGCTACATTATATAGTTACATCATAGTTACATTATATAGTTACATCATAGTTACATTATATAGTTACATCATAGTTACATCATATAGTTACATCATAGTTACATTATATAGTTACATCATAGTTACATTATATAGTTACATCATAGTTACATTATAGTTACGTCATAGTTACATTATAGTTACATCATATAGTTACATCATAGTTACATTGCAGTTACATTATAGTTACATTATATAGTTACATCATAGTTACATTATATAGTTACATCATAGTTACATCATAGTTACATTATACTTACATCATATAGTTACATCATAGTTACATAATAGTTACATTGTAGTTACATCATAGTTACATCATAATATAGTTACATCATAGTTACATCATATAGTTACATCATAATATAGTTACATCATAGTTACATTATATAGTTACATCATAGTTACATCATATAGTTACATCATATAGTTACTTCACAGTTACATCATATAGTTACATCATAGTTACATTGCAGTTACATTATACTTACATCATATAGTTACATCATAGTTACATTATAGTTACATTGTAGTTACATCATAGTTACATCATAATATAGTTATATCATAGTTACATCATATAGTTACATCATAATATAGTTACATCATAGTTACATTATATAGTTACATCATAGTTACATCATATAGTTACATCATATAGTTACTTCACAGTTACATGTACATTGTACCTTTTCTTACATCATCGTCTTACCTTACAGAATAATTGATTTTTAAATAAATACTAATTATATTGAAATAAGTAGAGTAAAAAAATGCCAAAGGAAAAGAGAAGAAATTCTTTATCTTTGGTATACGCTTTAATTGTTCATGGGACTAACGAACGAATACAGTAGTCTAAGAAAGACTCTAAGTGTCTAATGATTCTAATCGTTGCTTCTAACTTAAAGTCTTAAAACGAAACTGCCTGCGATGTGTTATTACTCCACGCAGTGCGATCAGTCCTTTCCTATAGCATCGTCGGTGCGATGTGCCAGGCGTTGCTGGCAGCGACGAAGCGAAGAGGAAAAGAAATTGCTTATAGAGGAGGACGAGGAGGAGCAAGAGGAGAAGGAGGAGAAGGAGTAGGAGGAGGAGAAGGAGGAAAAGGAGAAGGAGAAGGAGGAGGAGAAGGAGAAGGAGGAGGAAAAGAAGGAGGAGGGAAAGGAAAAGGACGAGGAAGAGGTGGAGGACGAGGACGAGGACACGAAGGAGGAAGAGGTGGAGGAGAAGGAGGAGGAGGTGGAGGAGAAGGAGGAGGAGGTGGATTCAGCGACATTGGCGCCTGGCATCTCTTCGTATGAGTATGGACTAAACGAGCGCATCTGTCCTTCTTGCATCGATGCATTGCTAAGTATGCAATGTGTATGCGTGTATGCAATGTAAGTATGCAGAGTATGCGCTGCTGCAGCTGTGGTTGCTGCTCGACTCCACGACCATCATGTCGTATTGTGCGATGCGGATGCAGAAGAGAGAAAGCAGCAGCAGCAGCAGCAGCAGCAGCAGTAGCACAGATCGTGCGAGCAACTAGAACGACACCACAGATCGCGTGAACAGTAGACTGGCAGAAAAAGACTCGTGCGTGTGTGCGTGTGTGTGTGTGTGTGTGTATCACGACGATACGGATTAGATTCCCTAAGGCGAACAGGAGACGGTTTTGTTTTTTTGTCAGTAAAAAAGAAAAGTGTTGATTAAATTGTGAACTGACGACCTCAACCAGTCAGTGTGACTGGTTCTGTTCGACTTCTGCCTCATCCTCTGTAAACAAAAGGTCGGTAGATCATTGTCGCATTGCTACTTCAGAATATTTCTCATCAGCCACAGAACTAGTAACTTGCTATGCAGTGAAGTATCGGAGAACTTAATTAGAACGGATACTGGTTAATGAAAGCAGGTGATATCATAGAATTGCTGAGCAGTGTAATAAAGTGAAGAAGTCTAAAATTAATCGCAGCGGTTTCCAAAATAATTCTGACGACTTGTCGAGTTCAATTTTAGTAGGAATTATAAGTGCACTGCTTTCATAAATTGTCTTTTTAACTTTTACAGAAGAGAATTTCTACGAATTGAGCAGATTTCAACAAAAGGAATTTATGAGTTTTGATCAATAGTTCAATCCAACGATCTTAGAATGTAAAAAGTAAAGTAAAGTCCTATCCCGTTCCACGAGGAACATAGGGAGGCTCTCATCTCTTTTTCCATGGCCCTGAGCCAGCAATGGACGAATCCCAAGGTCCTGGACACGGGGTCAGCGTATCGCAGGACTTGCTGTTTACTTCCCAGCTTACGCTGGTACCAAACCAAATTATACTGCTTGGTGACAGAGGCACGTGTGCGTAAACAACTTGCCCATGCAAGGTCGTTACCCGGAGTCGAACCCACAACCTCCCGCTCCGTGAGCGGACGCGTTACCGGTCTGCCACTAGGTCGCAGATCTTAGAATGGCGCCATATAAATGTAATAATCTTCGCTTGATTTCAAACTAATGCAACGCAGAATGATTGCAATTCACAGTTTGACGGGTGATTAAAAATTGTAACAGGAGTCAAATTTAAATGTCGTCGGCAGCCAGCAGATCCTATAGCACTCATTTTTATACCATTACCAGTTGACGCCATAATTATTATTAAGCCGATTCAAGATTGGAAGGTTGAGTGGAGATTTGGGAGATTAGAGGGATGCGATCCCGCATTCGTGTGCTGTTTGTACCAGAATGTTAACCATTAGCCTGCCCTAAACCCCTCCTAGAATGGACCTTGCCATTACCCTAAATCGTAATCGTAATCTCGAGATTTCTACATCGCCCACAAAAGCGAAGTCACGGGAGCCAGCTCATTCACAGGCGCTCAATCAAAACAAAATCGATAGGCAGCGGGTCAAGTCCGAAGAGTCAGGCAGGCAGATAGACGGACGGCTAAGGTGGGTGATGCTTAGGGTTGAGATGACGAGGGATGTGAGGAGAATCAGAAGAATCAGGATAGGATTTGCGGAAGAGCAATGTTTTCAGTTTTGAGTGAAAGACCTGTGGGGAGGTAGCGAGCGGTGGAGTAAACCCTCCTCACCACAATGGACGTCATATTCGGTGATTCGTGATAAACATGTATACTAAAAAACTTCGTGCTATGTATACGAGCTTATAGCCCTGTTCTATTCGATTTTTAAATAGTCTATATATAATTTCTGTTGCTTTCTTCCTACACAAAACGTTGTTTCATATAAATATTCAATTGCATTAGATTACTCTTTTGCATGGTTATCAGGGGCTAGGGGCTAAGCCCCCTCCCCCAAGAAGGCCCAGGGAAAGAACTTTTTGAAGGATTGGCTAAAATCGCTAAATGGTAGGCCTATAGGCCTATGTTTTAATTTTCGCGAGATTTTGATCCGAAGAACTAAAAACGGTAATCGGAAATTTGGTCGATGAAAATATTGTCGGCGCCGCTGGTTATGATTTGAACCGAGCCTCCGCCCCGAAGCCCAAGTTATTTTTAGTCCCCCCCCCCCAACTGAAATTAAACTCCGCCCATGCTCGTTCGACCACCGCTTAAAGTGTAGAAAAATAATTGCCTGCAGGACGCCTCTTAATTACCTTTCCAGGTTGTGCTGGTCAATAAGATAGTGGCAGACTGGCAGGACGGTGTTGAGATTCGAAAATAAGTGCCAGGACGCAGTCCATGACCGTCCATGCAGTCACACTTTAAGCACTGCAAGGATCGACGTTAGTGTACGAATTAATGCTTTGTTCGCTGCTCAGATTCGTTGCGACATTCTCAACACGTCGTTCGGATGAATGCGGATAACTGCGTGAAAAAATATATTTAATAATAACAGAGGAAGAAGGAAGGAGAGCAATGGTTTTACACGCACACATATTTATATTGAAAGAGTCAATGTCTCTTCCGTCAAGCGCATGCTGACGATGAAGCCTTTACAAGACGTCTTCAAGTTGTTCTGTCTCTGGTCTTATCCACCACTCTTCGTATGTTCAAGCCCTTCATTTCTAGGTCCTCCATCACGTTGAAAGAGTATTATAATAATACGTATAATAATTATGCACACGGACCATCATCTTTCTATGGATATACAAGTGTGAAGTGAAGTGTCGCTTGTTCACACATCAGCATTTCGCTTCTTTCATGCAGAGCTGCAAAGACAAAAATCACTGTCTCATAATTATACGACCAATTAATAAAATCGTCGCCTCTAAGAGGAAGGCGCCATGAAAATATCCTGCCGCAATTACAGTGGCACTTGAAAAACTGACTGTCTGTCTGTCTCCATGTCTGTTCAGACTGTCTGTGTGTCTGTGTGTCTGTGTGTCTGTGTGTCTGTGTGTCTGTGTGTGTGTCTGTCTGTCTGTCTGTCTGTTTGTCTGTCTGTCTGTCTGTCTGACTGTCTGTCTGTCTGTCTGACTGTCTCTCTGTCTGTCTGCCTGCCTGCCTGCCTGACTGTCTGTCTGTCTGTCTGTCTGTCTGTCTGTCTGTCTGTCTGTCTGTCTGTCTGTCTGTCTGTCTGTCTGTCTGTCTGTCTGTCTGTCTGTCTGTCTGTCTGTCTGTCAATATGCGACGCTTGGTCAGCGGGCGAGTGATCGACGACGTGGCTGATATTAGACAGATCCGTGGTCTGGATATATTGTGTGTAATATGTAATATCGGCTGTTCACACAACACCCCTCTGGCCACCGGCTGTTCCATCAATCTAATGCTGCTATAACATTTTTATAGCGCAATTCAACAACTCTTCACATTATTATACGTATACATACAAGAATACACACGTGTGCAC
>OX243828.1:27849220-28046720 GCA_945859605.1 Lumbricus rubellus
TGAAGTAGAAGTAGAAAGGCTAATAGGTATTTGACGAAGGATAACAGGGAGCTCATTCCAGGTCGCAGGGCCAGCCACGGAGAAAGCACGGCGCTGCCTGATTGCAGTCCGTGAGCGTGGAACAATAAGTTATTTATAATGAGGGATTTCTAAATAGTAAAAATAGTTTGTAGGCCTACAGCCATTTGGCAGGTTAAAATAAGGCACTGGTAGGCCTAATGTATGTTTATAGTTTGAAACAGCATTTTGAATAAATTATGAACAAGAACTCGAATAATTTCACAATTTTAAATAAATAACTTAATAAATTATAATTTATTTTTCACTCTCAGACTTCTTCGCGGACCGGTGATCAGGACTCCGCGGACCACCAATTTGAGAACCACTGGTCTATAAGACTGTAAAATTTTATTTTGATATTCTTATTTTTGGCCAAGATATTGGCAAAAAACCTTAAAAAATTGCGTTTCGTTTTTGAAACATCAAAAAACGGGGGTGACCTCACTAAAAGTGGTGTAACTTTTGATGTGTTTGAAATATTTTATAAAATCTGGCCATCTGGTGTAAATATAAATTGTCTTTAAGACTGTAAAATTTCATTTCAAAATTCTCACTTTTGGTCAAGATATTGGCAAAAATCTTAGAAGGGTCTTTTTTGGCGCACCCTGTACATCACTTCGTCTACCATACACTGCCTCTGCTGGTAGGAGAGTGCAAAGGTGTGCCGAATACAGGTTGGGTATGGGAATAAACTGACAAAGAAAATGCTAACAAAGTAGGCCCATATAGCAGTGCTGTGATTCCTGTGAAGTGTGCAAGAAAACAGTTTTTATGAAGAATTCGCACAGGAACGGAAGCAACTTGCAATAACTCGAGAACCACCAACCATTGGCTGCCGAGAACAATGACATAATTTCTAGTTTCACGTTCATTGTTGATATATCTACATGACTTTCGATATTGTCCAGAAATGAATGCTTAATCTTTTGCTGTATTACAAAATCAGCAATCTAAAATCAAATTCAACGGTTGGAATCTATGGCTCTGGGTGGTGGTAACCATCGCCTTGATAGTTCATGTCACAAAAAGCTTGGTAGTCTGAGGGTTAACAAAAACGTTTCTTAAAATTATAATATTATTATAATTATAATAATTAAATATAAATATCCGATAAGAAACAGGTACCACAGCAAAGAAAAACAGAGAACACTAATAAAACCAGGTAAGCTTCAGTGGGCATAATAACACGCATAAAAGAAAAAAATGACACTAAACAATTAATACTGAAGGATATGACCAAGGTCCATACTCACTGGTCACTCGAGTGAAGTTTTGAACACTGCTCCATGGTGTGACAGGCTTTGCGTTCTATCCGTTCAGCTACCTTATTCATCTGTGAAAGATAAGTACAGTCATTAGAAGGCACTTGCCAATCGCACTTTATATAAACTAACATGAAAGTTGACTTGGAAATCGTTTGTTAATTTACTAATCTAAAATCAAGTTTCCTGTCACTAAAGGTATACACAATGTTATATAAAAAAATGCTAGCGAAAAATTGGCAAAAATAATTCATATATAACACTAACAATTAATTCATTTCCGATAAGCAGTGACAACTCTCGAATGCTGGCTGTGAGGCGCTGCATGCATCATGACCTGTGATTTCATGAAAGGTCAGCGCTCTGGAAATATGCCACTCGAAGTTGACAAACGGTCCTTGCAGGTGAGACACATTTCTGCTAGACCTGCCACTTTGATCAAACTCAGTTGCAACGAATACCCTGAGCTACACTGTAATATAACCAAATTGTAACTTCACCTTTGGATATGCTCCAGCACACCCTACAACTCCATCGATGCACAGGAAGAACTCAACACCAGTCATCCCATTAGATTCTGGGGAAAAAAACACAATTCGACACTCAGTATAAAACCAAAATTAGTGTAATTTTAGCATTTAAACAAATATAGAAATGTTCATAGATCTGGCCTCAATAAATCCCAATTGACTCTTAGCAGTAATGTAGGCAAGTCCAATTAAGCTGAATTTGTGTCTAAATAAGCCGAATCCGGGTTTAAAATAGAGGGCCAATGGAGTAAACTCAGACCTATCATGATCAACAGAATAGATTTCAGATAATAGAGAAAGGAGACCGCCCTCAGTGGAATGATGGACCCCAAAATCGGACTGATTTGCAGCAAAGAGACCAGATAGCTCAAGGTAAGGTAGAAACTGCAGAGAGACAAGTCGTTGAAGAGTCTTAGAAAGAAAGGAGCAATTTGAGATAGGTTGATAATTTTGGCAAATGTTGGTGTCAAGGTTAAGCTTTTGAGGGAAGAAAAAACAAGGGTCCGGTTCTGTGAGAGAGGGATGCAACCTTAAAAGATGGACCTATTAAACAGACAAATCAAAAGTGATGAAGTCATCCAAAATGTCATCAATAACAAATCAAACATAACATATCAAAGACAGTTGTCATTGAGATAAACGTTGTAGGCGCGTCAGCAGTTTAAGCTCTAAAGCAGTCAACCTTTGTTGGCAGAGCAGCGACTGCAGGTGTTTCAGTGGAACGAGATGTCCTGCCAGCAAGCCCCATCGATCGACGATCACATTTTGTCAGAGATTCTTGGCGCTGCGTCCGACCAGTTATCCACCTAATAAACAAGAAAATAGTCCTAAACTGTTTTCATCACGAGTGAAAGTGAGTCAAATCCGGGTCTAAAACAGCAAAAAATCTCACTATACGCGTGAAGCGTCCCACCCCAATAATAATAATTATCAATAATAATAATAATAATAATAATAATTATCATAATAATAATTATAATTATTATAATAATTTCATAATAATTATTATAATAATAATAATTATTATTATTATGATAAGTATTATGATAATTATTATTACAATTATTATTATAATTATTATAATAATAATAATTATTATTATTATAATTAAAATGACCTTCATTTATTTGCGTTACAAACTGAGCAACGCCAAATGGCTGTGCTTGCTGAATAGTGAACGCCTGACAAAACGCTAAAATAATGCACTAATAGTTAGCCTACAACAACATACTAAAAATTAATGTATAATGCATCTAATTTTTATTATAATTATTATAATTATAATTATTATTATAATTACTAGCTGTACCCGGTCACGCGTTGCTGTGGCAGAAAAGACCGTCCTACCATCCCCTCCCCTACCCCTGCCCCGCCTTTCTTCACCTCTTCCTCCACCCTCTCCTCCTTCCCTCCCGCCCCCAGTTTCATTGCCCTTCCCTCTCTCCCTCCCTGTGCCTCCCTGCCTTCTCCATCCCTCCCCTACGGTCCCTCCCGTCCCACTTCGTCCCGCTCCCTCTTTCTTCTTTCCTCCCTCACACCGTTCCTTCCCCACAGCGATAAAGTTGGTCATTCGCGACTTTTGAGCGACTTTACAACGTGATTTCGTGTTTCCGAAATCTCGCGCCTTTTGGGCGACTTTACATGATTTCGGGACAAAGTGTTTCGCAAATCTGGTAACCCTGCGGTTTTGTTGAAGTTGCAAATGGCGGTCGAATGGAATGCAAAGTTCACTTTTTGTGGAAAGGATTGCGTTTTTCGGGAAAAAGGCATCTTAAAACACGATCCTATTGGAATGGAAGGTTTGGGTAAATTTTCAGAACAATCTGTGCGTAACATTCCGAGAAAACTTATTACAAACTATTGGAAAGTTTCATTTTTATTTATATAGATAACAATTATAATTATTATTATTAATTAATGATAAAGAATAATAATGAATAATTATAATAATAATTACCGGTCACCAGTGTCGTGAATAAAAGTCCCTCTAAACGCTATTGCGTTGTTATTATTATTACTACTACTATTATTATTATTATTATGATTAATATGATTATTATTACTATTATTATTATTAATATCATCATCATTATTATTATTATCATTATTATTATTAATTTTCTTTAATTGAGCGCCTGCAAAGCGCACAGCGCTTATCATAATAATAATAATAATAATAACAATAATATCGAGGCACTTTAGCTGAGTCTCAGATCCAGTGGAGTTTTAATTACTGGCACTTTTATCGTCCTTTAAATCAATAGCTACTGCTTCGTTTGTTTATTCTACCGTATGTTACTGATGTTTGTTTGATATTATTATTATTATTATTATTATTATTATTATTACTATAAACACATATTTATTCTATTTAACAAAAATTCCAAACAAACAGATTAATTTCAGTGAGACCAAGCACCCTCAGTGAGACCCTTGATTCATGTGAGTTAGGGGCTTAATAAACGTGTTAAATTATTATTATTAATATTATTATTATTATTATAAAACATTTATTTCTTCAAAAACTAACACACAATCATGTACAGACGAGTTATTAATATTTTATTATGATAAAATTATTTTATTATTATTATTATTATTATTATCATTATTATCATATTAAGCGACTGATGAGAGTCCAAAAGGATGTGTCATCGCATTCACAGCTCGGGGAGCAATGGCAATGTTATATTATTATTATTATTATTATTATTATTATTATTATTATTATTATTATTATAAACAACTTCATTCATTGAGAAAACAGACAACTTCCTATTCTAACATCAACTCCGAAGAGTGATAATTGCTACTATTGTTCTTGGTCCTCGTCACCGGTGTCGTGAATAAAAGTCCCTCTAAACGCTATTGCGTTGTTATTATTATTATTACTATTACTATTATTTTTATTATTATTATTATTATAAGGAACGTAACACAAGACGTGTGACTGTCTTTTTCGGCCGACACGGTCTCATCTGCTGTAGGATGCTTCCTCCTGTCGTTCCACGGCTCGTTTTGCCGGATTGTAAATCTCCTTCTCAGGTCGATCAGGGAGCGGTGGCAATGTTCCGGAGAGGCAGATGGCGTTCCCATGTTGAAGAGCCACCGAAATCCGCTGGAAAACAGATTATTATTATTATTATTATTATTATTATTATTATTATTATTATTATTATTATTATTATTATTATTATTATCATCATCATCATTATTATTATCATCATCATTATTATTATCATTATTATTATTAATTTTCTTTAATTGAGCGCCTGCAAAACGCACTGCGCTTACATACATGTATAAGTTATGCAGTAATCTTAATTAACGTCAAACTTAACTACTAACTGAACAGACAGTCTGTAATACACGGCGCTAATAGCAGTCTACAAAGCATGCCCACCCAACGGGGACTCGAACCCGTTACCTCTCGCTCTCTACGCTAGCGTGCGTAGATCTATCTACTACGCTACCGGGAAAACAAAACAGACAAATCTGTCAGGTTTACTATATTTTTTATCCTAAAAGGCTTTCCATGCCGAATGTAAATTGCAGTAGCTAAAGTGAATATCTAACTAACTTGACGTACATGAACATTTGAACACGCTTACCCGTCGGAATCCACACCGAACGTTACGGAACGTACCTGAGGTCGTCCGATATGAATAACACACGAACTTGACACACACACACACACACAACACCCTTACCAGTCGGAATACATCTGTATAATCCAACATTTATATGCCGGTGTCCGATTCTTTTCATTCAAATTGTTCATCAACCATAGACTCTTTTCAACTTGCTTTCAAATCGCGTAAAATAAGTCGTCCGTTTTAACTGTTAATCGAAATGTTTACGCCTTAACTTCCCTTAAGTTTATAAACCGCCGTTATTTTGATTTTTGATTTTGCTCCTGCGAGGCTGTGATTGGACCATTTGGATGCGACGCGTCACGTGCGTCGGATCTTGGCTCAGCGCATCACTATGAAGCATGATGCCTGGCTGGCTGCAGGCTATGAAAAGGGGAGAGAGAGGCTGGACCTATTCTGCAGTACGGAACCCCATAGGGGACATGCGATATTGTTTATTTATCTTTCATTCATATTATTCATTTGAGACATTTATTTAGCGCCTCTTCGAGAGTAGCTACCCAGAAGCGCTCCCGACCCAACCACGGCTAAAGAGAACAGTCTTAAGAGAAGAGTAGAACGCAGTCTCAAAGGCTCGAGGTATTAGACGTAGTTCCACATGGTGCGTACATGGTGCGAACATGGCGCGTACATCTAGTTCTAATGCGCACTAGATAAGATCTTGTGCACACTAGATAGTTTCCTGTACTAGATATTATGTAGTATGCACTCGATATTATCTAGTAGGCCTACGCACTAGATAAATAGGGCCTAAAGATAGTTATTATCTAGTATGCACTAGGTAAATAAAAATATCGAACGTCCCCTATGAGCTTCCGTACTGCAGGGCGCGCAGAGACAAAATTAAAATTATATAAGTAATTAGGTAAGTAAGCAGTCTTTATTTGCATCTGATCAGTTCATAGGCTATAAACTACATAGTAATACAACGATTACATAATTATATGTTAAAATAAGCTACAGCAGGAGCAGATCTAATATAAATTAGGAAAACTTGTTTTAAAAGTTAGAAGGACAGAATAAAGGGAGGCCTCTCTTAGCTAAACGTGATGCCGCTTATAAAGACTATCGTGACACCTATTATTTAAAATAGTATAGTAATTAATTCGTTATATAGGCCTACGACAGTAATAAAAAAGACTTTTGATAATAACAAACGTCTTATAGGCTTAGACAGCGTATAGCCTACAATCATAGATAGATGCCATGGGGCCTAGGGCCCTAGGCTATCCCTCAAATAAAATCTTGTCATCAGTAGCCAAGCTCGCTGTTCCTTCAGTAACCTTGTGATATCAGATCAATTGATTCTTTCGATCTGAAATTTATTAAATTGTTAAATCACATCAAATCGTTTACTTTATTTCAGACAAATTTTCGTTTTCATAACCAATCTTGATTTGAAGCGCACGTGCTTGAGTGGAAATGGTTGAATATGGATTGATGGGTGGGTGGTGAATGTATGCAGACCGTATGCCGACCGACCGACCGACCGATAGATAGATCGATCGATTGGTTGATTGATTGATTGATTGACTCAAGGATAGACGAAAAAGGACGGACAAACGGACGGACGGACCGACTGACTGACTGACTGACTAACTGACTGACTGACTAACTGACTGACTAACTCACGGATTGAGGGACCGACTAACTGACTGACTGACTGACTGACTGACTGACAGACTGACCGACTGACTGACTGACTGACTGACCGACTGACCGACTGACTCGCCGATTGAGAGACTGACTAACTGACTGACTGACTGACCGACCGACTGACTCGCGGATTGAGGGACCGACTAACTGACTGACTGACTGACTGACCGACTGACTGACTGACCGACTGACTCGCGGATTGAGGGACCGACTAACTGACTGACGGACTGACTGACTGACTGACCGACTGACCGACCGACCGATCGACTGACCGACTGACTCGCGGATTGAGGAACCGACTAACTGACTGACTGACTGACTGACCGACTGAATGACTGACTGACTGACTGACTGACTGACCGACCGACACACCGACTGACTGACTGACCGACTGACTGACCGACTGACTCGCGGATTGAGGGACCGACTAACTGACTGACTGACTGATTGACTGACAGACTGACTGACTGATTGACCCGCCGACCGACCGACTGACTGACCGACTGACTCGCGGATTGAGGGACCGACTAACTGACTGACTGACTGACTGACCGACTGACTGACTGACTGACCGACTGACTCGCGGATTGAGGGACCGACTAACTGACTGACGGACTGACTGACTGACTGACCGACTGACCGACCGACCGATCGACTGACCGACTGACTCGCGGATTGAGGAACCGACTAACTGACTGACTGACTGACTGACCGACTGAATGACTGACTGACTGACTGACTGACTGACTGACCGACCGACACACCGACTGACTGACTGACCGACTGACTGACCGACTGACTCGCGGATTGAGGGACCGACTAACTGACTGATTGACTGACTGACAGACTGACTGACTGATTGACCCGCCGACCGACCGACTGACTGACCGACTGACTCGCGGATTGAGGGACCGGCTAACTGACTGACTGACTGACTGACTGACTGACTCGAGGATTGAGGGACCGACTAACTGACTGACGGACTGACTGACTGACTGACTGACCGACTGACCGACCGACCGATCGACTGACCGACTGACTCGCGGATTGAGGAACCGACTAACTGACTGACTGACTGACTTACCGACTGAATGACTGACTGACTGACTGACCGACCGACACACCGACTGACTGACTGACTGACTGACCGACTGACTGACCGACTGCCTCGCGGATTGAGGGACCGACTAACTGACTGACTGACTGACTGACTGACTGACTCGAGGATTGAGGAACCGACTAACTGACTGACTGACTGACCGACTGAATGACTGACTGACTGACCGACCGACTGACTGACTGACTGACTCGAGGATTGAGGAACCGACTAACTAACTGACTGACTGACCGACCGACCGACACACCGACTGACTGACTGACCGACTGACTGACTGACTGACTCGCGGATTGAGGGACCGACTAACTGACTGACTGACTCACTGACTGACTGACTCGAGGATTGAGGAACCGACTAACTGACTGACTGACTGACTGACCGACTGAATGACTGACTGACTGACCGACTGACTGACTGACTGACTGACTGACTGACTGACTGACTGACTCGAGGATTGAAGGACCGACTAACTAACTGACTGACTGACCGACCGACCGACACACCGACTGACTGACTGACCGACTGACTGACTGACTGACTGACTCGCGGATTGAGGGACCGACTAACTGACTGACTGACTCACTGACAGACTGACCGACCGACCGAATGACTGACTCGCAGATTGAGGGACTGACTGACCGACTGAATGATGGACGGCTGGATGAATTGAAGGTTCAGATTACAACGAACTTTGATACACTCACACAATGCTGCGTTTGACCGGTGCCTCACATACACAAAGCCAGCGGCAAGGGGTGGGGGAGCCGGATAAGGAGAAGCGACAGACAAAGCCGATCAGGCTTTATAGGGCGTAAGCCACGAGATTTTGGCGCGGAAATTTAATGACTGAACTCTAGCGCTCTCTTCTTGTTACTGTCAAAGATCTGTCTGTCTGTCTGTCTGTCTGTCTGTCTGTCTGTCTGTCTGTCTGTCTGTCTGTCTGTCTGACTATCTGCATGCCTGCCTGTCCGCTTGCCTGCCTGTCCGCTTACCTGTCCGCCTGCTTACCTACCTGATTGTCTGCACACCTGTACGTTCGTCTGTCTGCCTGACTCTCTGAATGCCTGTATGCATGACTGTTTGTCCGTCTGCCTGCCTGTCTTTATATCTGTCCGTCTGTGTGTCTGTTTGTCTGCTTGATTGTCTGTTTGTCTACGTGTCTGACTGTCTTCCTTCCTGTCCGTCTGTTTGTCTGTCTGCTTGCCTCTCTGTTTGCATGCGTGTATGCCTGTCTTCCTTCCCGTCCATCTGCCTGCCTGCCTGTCAGCCTGCCTGCCTGCCAGCCTGGGTTTTCTCAGGTCGAGAAAGGTTAAGAGACCGAGGAGATTCTGAGTATCTGATGAGTCACGCTATAGGATTCTTTCGCCCGCCCGATAGACGCTGGCATTCCTCTTCATCGAAAGTTGCACAATATAATGTGCACCCTGTATTAACTGTGACAGACTTGCACAATACAATGTGCTTATTAGGTTACTTAACTACACAGTTTTCACCTGCACATTAATTGTGCTGTTTAAACTCCACAATCTTTACCAGCGTGTACATAGGCCTACGGTAAGACAAAAGGTAAGGTGTAGAGTAAGGTATAAAGGAAAGGTATAAGATGAGGGTAGGGCAAGGTAAAAGGTAAGGTTACAAGACAACAGGTAAGGTCATACAGGGTGAGGAATTCTGAATTCTGAATTATTATTGGCAAAATATATGCAATCAATGTATAATGATATTGAAAACTATTAATATGCTGCTAGGCTTACATTTAAACAATGGAAGGTATACAGGGACCTACGGTACTATAATAATAGGCGAAAGCACAAACAGGACAGTTAATCAGCAATCTATGTTTGCATCTGGATTCGAACCCAGAACATCATAAGGCTGAGGAGGACTTAGAAGGATGCTTGTTTTATATGTTATTGACGTTGTACTTCACTTTGTACAATGTACATGCATGCCTGGGTCAGTCACTTCAAAGAACCTGCTGTACAAGTCTGCACGGTGCGTGTTTATACGATGTTCTCCTGCAGTGTGCATTACAACTAAGAAAGCCATTCAAGCTGCTCAGCAAACACTTGAACATTAATACTTCAGAGTGTATGAGCTTCTAAATACCATGCAGGCTTGTATACGCTCTCAGTGGAAAGTATGCAATATCACGGATGTTAATATCGGACACTGCTGTAATTCTTAGCTCAGTCGTGTATACGTAAGTTGCTGATTACATAGAAAATCAGCCAGTTCAACTATACACATCTCCAGCAATCATTCATTCGGGTGGCATAAATGGTCTAATCTTCTCGCTATACACTTAGAGTAAAGACAGTGTTTAATCTAGTCCCCGTCCTCTGGGGGGGGAAATTCAGGTTTCTGGGGGGGGGGGGGGAGACAATTGAGCGTCCGAAGGACGCTCGTGAGGCGCGTAGCGCCGAGAACGGGAGGGGGAGGGGTATGGGAAGGGGGATTTCCCCTCCCCATCAGAAATTTTTGGAATTTCCACATTGCAATGGCAGCATTTTATGGTGTCTTCTTAACAAAAACCTGTACTTTTTAGAGCCTCACCAGAAACTTTTGGAATTTCCACATTGCAATGGAAGCATTTTAAGGTGTCATCTTAACAAAAACCTGTACTTTTTAGAGCCTCACCAGAAACTTTTGGAATTTCCACATTGCAATGGAAGCATTTTAAGGTGTCATCTTAACAAAAACCTGTACTTGTTCAGAGCCTCATGAGAAATTTTTGGAATTTCCACGTTGCAATAGCAGCATATTATGGTGTCTTTTTAACAAAAACCTGTACTTTTTGAGAGCCTCACCAGAAACTTTTGGAATTTCCACATTGCAATGGCAGCATATTATGGTGTCTTCTTAACAAAAACCTGTACTTTTTGAGAGCCTCACCAGAAACTTTTGGAATTTCCACATTGCAATGGCAGCATTTTAAGGTGTCATCGCAACACTCGTTTTAGCAGGATTGTGTCACATAATATGTGACACAATCATAGGCGTAGGGGACATTTCAGCGTTGGGGGGGGGGCAAAAATGAGACTTTTGCCCGAAAAATGTTTTCATCCGGCCGAAATCTTGAGAAAATTTCCGTTACGTTTGTCCGAAAATTCTGACGACCTTTTTCTAGTCATCCGGCCAAAATCTTCTGAAATTTCCCGTTACTTTTTGCCCGAAAGGTTCTTTGTTCGGGCAAGTCTGATTTTTCGGGCAAGAAGACCCGGAAAAATAAAAAAAATAAAAAATTTTAAAAACTTTTTTTATTTTCCCGGGTCTGCTTGCCCGAAAAATCAGACTTGCCCGAAATTTGGGGGGGCATTTGCCCCCCTGGACCCCCGCCTCCTACGCCTATGGACACAATATATTATATGGTTATAGTAAATATTTACTATTATAATATTATTATAATAGTAAATATTTACTATAACCATATAATAGTAAATAATATTACGGTATATTATATTATAACAGTTAATGTAATGCGATGATGTAAGCAGAAGCTAAAACTATTACCATTTTGCCAAATTTTCTGTTTTTAGTTAGACAAAAATAGTGTTTATGCAAACATATACAGTAAGTTATACTCATTGCAACATGATAGTATCATATATTATGTTAGTAAAATTAATAATGTCATTATTTATAATCATAATTGTAATAGTAAATAATATCACCGTTATATTATAACACTTCATGTAAAACAATGATGAAAACAGTAAAAAAAACAATATCATTTTGTCAAATTTTTCTGGAGAACTTTCCCCCCCAGAGACGTCTAGATTAAACACTGGAGTAAAGAAATGTTTCATTACAAACGTTATAATACACTAAGTCAACAGAAAATTCATCAAAAAACAACGGCTGAACTGATAAAAGAATTTCTTTTTTCTTATCAACTTAAATATGTTCTTGAAAATATGAATACTTACATAGCGATATTATTTACACAAAATTGAGATTATTACACAGATTTACACTGCAGCTCAAACTTAAACAGGACTTTCCAACTAATCAGCGTACTTATAACAGACACAGTGAAGAAATAATCGATTTAAAGCATATTCAAAACATTGATGGGAAGCATACTAAATAACTAAGCAAATTTTGAAAATCAGAAATACACAAAACCAATATTTAGTATCCTACGAAAAGCCATCAAGTTATTTTGATATATGCTAAAACACATTTGACGGGTGAACCTTGGTAAGAAATACTTTCATGCCATGCTAAACATGGTATTTAAGAATTATATAGAAGATGGGCCAAAAAAGCGTTTTTGCCAATATTTCTGCCAGAAGTAAGAATTTTTAAATCAAGTTTCACACGTTTAAAAGAATTCATATGTACATGTACATACAAGAGTCAATTTCACCAAAAGCAGAACAAAAGTGATATCGCTTTTAGCGAGTTGAGTTCACCCACTGTTCTTTGACGATCCAAAAACATAATGCAACAACAAATAACAATTTTTTGTTTAATAAGTCACATCTCAAATAATTTTTTATCAAATAAACTTGATATTGGTATATAAGCATCATCGTTATTATTATTTAAAAAAGAATTGTAGCTTCACGTCACAGTGAGATCACTTGGCAAGATGAAAGTCAAGTTGTAAATAAAAAGTTTTTAGATAAATAATATTTCTTCTAAACCAATGTAATCAAAATTTCTTTTTAAAATAAATTAAAATTCCAAGGGTCTCAGTGTCAGACAAAATGTGAACCATTCAGACACCTCACAAGCAAGGTCTTGGAGCTAAAGCTATAATCACAGTTTACTCTAATGAATAGTGAGTGCAGAGAAATTAAGAGTTAAGTTGAGAGTTAAGAAATATTCCGTTGATGAAAGGAGAGCGTCTCAATGTCTGCTGGTTTCATTTAGAAGAGCCAATGGCCCTCAAATCTCCGGATAGCAACCCGATGGATTATCAAGTGTACATGGAGAGCAATGCTGGAGAAATACCTCAACATGTGGACAAAATCAAGAGCAATAAGAGAATTGATGGTCGCATTGGAGTTGATATGGGAAGATTTACCTCTGGAATTACACAGCAACAAAAGTCATCAAGAACTGTACAAAGAGACTGAGAACAAGTGTAGCAGTGATCACTGGTGTTGAACACATTGAGCACAAGTTGTGAAGCACTATCAAGTTCATTTGATAACAATTATTTGAAATGTGACTTTGAAAAATGGTTTTTTTGTTGATTCTGGTTGAATCATGTTTTTTGAATCGTCAAAAAGCAGAGGATGGACTCACTAACAGTAATTTAACTTTTGTTCTGTTTCAAGTATTTTGGTGAAATTTGGCTATTGTACATACATATGAATTGCCTTTAAGCTTGTGAAACTTGGTTTAAAAATTCTTACTTCTGGCCAAGATATTGGCAAAAAACTTGGGAGGTTCTTTTGGCCGACGGTGTAGATTCATCAACAATTCAGATCTAACATCAGATTAATAATAATAATGAATGTTTGATTTAAGCATGAAAGATAAAGTATGTTGACCGTTCACGTTTGAACAAAAAAAACAGACACCAGCAATTCCTCAATGAGCTGCACATGTTCAATGTCTCTGCCACGAGCATCATTTTCAAACAACACAGATAAACAGAATAAAATTCTAGCAGGGCACCAAAACTCTGCTGAAATAGAATCTTCAGAGCATGGAATGGGATAAACAAGTGCACAAAATAATGCGCTATACACAATTTTATGAAGAAGCTCCTTGACCATCCATGGGATTCCAATGAAAATTGCTTAACGTGCACAAAAATACAATGACTTCACAACTGTCCATGAGGTTCGAACGAATGGAGAAAAATTGAGAGAATAGCAAACAAGAGTAAATTTAATTTTGAGTATTAAATCAGAAATGTTAATAATCAAGCAATACTGTTTCATTGGATTTTAGAAACATGGGCAATTGGGTATAAACAAAAGAAGTTTTTATTTTTTTCAATTTTGTAGCAAATTGAGTTCTAGTTTGGCCTAAATATCTGAAATTTTCATTTTTCAATTATTTGCCAAATTGTTCGAAGCAAACTGAGCTCTAATTCATGTTCTGAGTATATACAGTATAACCTATAAGATCCACGTATATTGAAAAATCTCACATTGGTAGCACAAAATGATAAGTTAAGAAAGTACTTATCTGTCGATCATGAGTCTTAAAGAAGGAATCTCTCTTTTCTCCAGACATATAATGTGACACAAATCTCTTGGTGCGTGATCGGGAGATTTATGTTTATACTCCACAGAATTGACCGCATGCAAAGTTCACTGCAGCAGCACTGCAGGAGATTCTCAAACTATCATTCGAAATGCAGCTGACGAGTGATGTCCCTATAGCGCTGCAGCAACTTGCATACACCCACAGTGTCACATATATCCTTGCGTCGCAAAGATTCGTGATGTGTCGATCGGATGAAGGTTATTATACCGTGCATGTCTTTACGCATCAACAACATAATTATAGCCTACTGTCCAGTGTCCATGCAGATTGAGAATCAGAAAATGGATCAGCTGAACTCCATGAATGGACATGGGACGAAAAACAGCTGCAGCGACGCTGCCGTGCTGCTTGGGGATAGCCTACAATAATTATGATGATGAGGCGATTGCAATTCGTGTGTGTGCTCTTTGTACTCTTTCCATGTACAGGGTATAACATAATGATATCGTCAGATATTGTGCGTGCAAACGACATGATGTGTGCACAAGTCGAATTTAGCGTTATAACCCACGATTCACACAGAAAGTATGCGCGTAACATTCTCTATACATAGGCAGAAAAGATGAATCTCATCTGTGTGTTCGTGAACTGTGGAGTTTTAAGATAAAATGCGAAAAAAACAGAAGTCAGATCATTATACTTTCCGAGTTAGATATACCTATATGAATCAGACTTGTATTATACACGGCACCTCATGACTGTCATCACCACCGATTGTAACCAACTCAAGTGATGTAAGACATTAATTATTATTATAGCGCCACAGTTTTTTGCAGAAGCAATCGATAATTAATTCTTCAGATCCATGGATTTCGGGTATTTGCAATTAAATCGCAACGCCACCAAAACACACACACACACACACACACACACACACACACACACACACTCACACACACACACACTCACACACACACACACTCACACACACACACACACACACACACACACACACACACTCACACACACACACACTCACACACACACACTCACACACACACACACACACACACACACACACACACACTCACACACACACACACTCACACACACACACACTCACACACACACACACACACACACACACACACACACACACACTCACACACACACACACTCACACACACACACACTCACACACACACACACACACACACACACACACACACACTCACACACATCTGTGTTGCCCGGAAGTGCACGTGTACTCGTCATATAGTATCACTCTGCATCATCCATTTGCCATAGTATAGAAGTCCAGGAGAAGGACGGATTCTGCAACATGCGCCGTTCTGAACTGTAATCTTATACAGCGACGAACAATGTTGTTGCTATGATTATTGACCGATCTCTGCAATGCAGTCTAGCATGACGAAGAACTAATTGCAAAGCAATGCATGACGGGATCATATCTCTCTGATCAGTCACATCCATCCCTCTTCATCTCTACATCTCTCTCTCTGTCTGTCTATAGAACAACTCTATGTATTGAATGTCAATGATGGTCAGATCGACGTTTTCAGATCGAGGCAATCAATTTCATGTTCGTGTTCTTAATTCGAAGAACAACTCCGCCTTGATATCCATAATATTTATATTTGTGTGATACAGATACATACACGTGTATCATATGTTTATATATGTATATATATATATATTTATTTAATTCTATATGTGGATGCATAATGTGTTTGAAATTGGGTCGTCGAAATGCAGGGATGGTCAGTTGTTGTTCTGGGTGTTATACTGAAGCTGCAGAAGTGATCGGACATTGCTGCTGGACATTGCCTGATGACCAGTGTGTTGGACGACATGCATATTACCCCCTGCCGCCGGCGCCGTCGGGTATAAGGATGGTCGGTGCTGCTGGTGCTGCTGCTGCTGATGCTGATGCTGCTGGTGGTGGTGATGGAGGTGAAGGGACTGATGGATGGACGACGATGCTATCGACGATGAGTCGGTAGAAGACGGTGGTGGTGGTGGTGGCGGTGCAGTCGTCGGGTGAGAAGAAGGCAGAAGAAGACCGCTGCCGCAGTCGGTGGTCGGGCTGTTGACGGCGGCGACCGACGAATAGTGGCCGGACGACGAGAGTAGGTGGACGGAGGAGGATGAGGCGGCGGCTGGAGGCGATGCAGCAGAGGCAGACGGGGCAGGGGCAGCCGCCGCAGGGGCAGCACAGGTACCCACTCCGCCGCAGTTCAACGGAGAGTCGCAATGGCTCGATCCCCCTCCACCTCCACCACCTCCCCCTCCACCTCCCATGCCACAGTGAAGCGGACTATCTCCCTCCGATCCACTGCCCGCTCCACCCCCTCCACTTCCACTTCCACTTCCGCCTCCTCCAGGGATGACGAGTATCTCTCCGTTGGGACCGATGGGTCCGGCCGGCGTCATCCTCTTCTCCTTCTGCCTTCGGTTGCAGAACCAGACTCGCACGACCTCCTTCTCCAGCTGCAGTTCATCTGACAATCTCGCGATGTCTGGAGCAGTTGGCTTCGGTTGCTTCAGGAAATGCGACTCCAGAGCGCCCTTCACCGTCACCTCAATGCTTGTTCTTTTCTTCCGCTTTCGACCTTGAGCGGCGATCTTGTCGATACTCGTTGGAGATCCACTCGTTGAGTCTGCCTCCTCCAACCACTTCTGCAGCAGTGGCTTCAGCTTGCACATGTTCTTGAAGCTGAGCTGGAGCGCCTCGAATCGACAGATCGTCGTTTGTGAGAAGACATTCCCGTAGAGCGTTCCAAGCGCCAGACCGACGTCCGCCTGGGTGAAGCCGAGTTTGATCCGACGTTGCTTGAACTGCTTAGCGAATTGTTCAAGGTCATCTGAGGTCGGAGTGTCATCATCGGATTGACCTCCTTCTCCAGTCGGATCGAGGGAGGAGTCGTCCGGATTGAGTGCCCCCCTCCAGCATTGGTTTGGCGACGGATATCCGCCGTTGATCATGTATCCAGACAGACCAACGACGTCACCACCATTCGCTGCCCCAGCAGCTGCTGCTGCCGCCAACTGATGCGTGACCGGCTGCTGCTGCTGTTGCGATGACGACGATGGCGTTGAGGATGACCAGAGGGAATGCATCGATGGCATCGTGCCCCCTCCCCCTCCTCCTCCTCCTCCGCTGCGGTGATGCAGAACCTGCTGCGCGGCGGCGGCAGCGTCGGTCTGGGATTCGACTCCTACTCCGTTGAGGTCTGCGTTCTTCCACGCTCCATGCATGGCCGACGAGTATGAGGAGGTGAGACCCTGCAGCCACTGTCCTTGAACCCCCAGACCTCCTCCTCCTCCACTGACGTTGCCGCGGTAGTTGGCATTCGAGTATTGTTCTTGCATATATTTCATCTCGTCTTGTGTTAGATCCCGATGCTGCTGCTGTTGTTGTGACGTCTGCGATTGCTGCTGCTGCTGCTGAGGCTGTAAGTGCTGAAGCTGTTGGTGGTGGTGATGGTGATGGTGGTGATAGGTTTGACCAAGCAGGTGCATCGTTGCCAGTCCATTCACGTCGTTGCCCGGCGTCGTTGTCCCATAGCAGGAAGGTCCGACTAAATACGGGTCGACAGAAGCTGCGGTTACGGCCATAATATCGTCGCCGCTCCTCGACAGCGGACCACAGTCGCTGCTGCTGCTATCAACACTTAAAAGAATCTAACTTATCTGACTTGCAAAACGACCGAAACGACGTCGTCAGTAATAAACTCCACTTATCCGACCAACGCACGGCCACGCCGATCGCAACCGATGCAGACCACGCCCCTGCATGCTGATTGGCCAGCTGACGCTTGATTGACTGGCCATCGGTGCCGCCGCACTTCAAGCCCAACCGCGGTTGCTAACCAAACGCCTTCGTTCGCCGCCCAACCGTCGCGCAATCAGAATTCTAAGCAGCACCAGCACCAGCAGCAGCAGCAGCAGCAGCAGCAGCGGAGGAGACAGAGTCCACCACCACCATCGTCGTCTCTCGTTCCCTCGTGACTACGCAAACAGACACCGACCGATCTCCTCATCCACTTCCTCCTCCTCCTCCTCCTCCTCCTTCTCCTCCTCCTTCTTCTCCACGTTCTCCTCCTCTACCACTTTCTCCTCTACCTCCTCCTCCTCCTCCTTCTCCTCCTCTAGCTCTTATTCTTGCACCATCTCCTCTACTCCTTCTATACTTCTCCAATTCGCGCTGTTTGTCCTCCTCATTTATATTTTTCTTTCTCCTCTTCCTCCTCCTTTCCTTCCTCCTCCTCCTCCTCCTCCCCTTTCTCATCGTCATTTCTCTTCCTCCCATAGTCTCCAGAGATCATTCAGGCACGACCCATATGTATATATACGCGATGCATACATGGTCTTGTCGGCTGATACCATCTTGCTTTTACCTACCTGTCTGTCTGTCTATTGTCTGTCTGTCTGTGTCTTGTCTGTCTGTCTATTGTCTGTCTGTCTGTGTCTTGTCTGTCTGTGTATTGTATGTCTGTGTCTTGTCTGTCCGTGTCTTATCATTCTTTATGACGGTCTGTTTGTCCGCCTGCATGCATGTATAGTTGTATACTGCAGTCCGTCCTCTTTTTCGTCCTTCGGTTCGTGTCCTGCTTTGTCCTGCTTTGTCCTGCTTTGTCCTGCTTCGTCCTTCGGTTCGTGTCCTGATTTGTCCTGCTTCTTCCTGCATGCAGTCCGCTTTGGTCTTTTGTTGGCAAGTTAGAACAACGCGGCGGCGGCTGTGCAATGTGCATGCATTTGGTGGGTGGGTTGGGTGGGAGAAGTGCATGCAGTTGGTGGGGTGGGGGCAAAGGCCGATGCTTTGGAGGTGGAGAGAGAGTAGGGGAGGCTGGAGATGCGCATTCGAAAGACTTTATGGTCACTGCAAATCAGACTATTAATGCTTTTCAATTATACACAAACGAATACTCAAATTCATTTCAAAGACAACGCCGATCCTCCGCTTAAGCGCTGATTGCGAGTCATTGTTGAGCATGCAGTGACGCTGCTGCTGCTGTTAAGCGCTGAAGCAAAGCGACGACATCGCGACTCGTAATTCTAATTGCGGCTCTTCGTTGCTCGTTCATCTCTGTTCGGTCTAGTAACATGCAGCGTTAATTGCCACTCTAAAAAAATAAAATAAAAACAAGTTGGAGCGTCGAAAAAACCCAAGAAAACCAGTCGAGAGTTGACTATCGGATAAAACACAAAACACTTTACCAAGTGTAATTATCGGTAGGGTACAATTCCATCATTATTTCAAAAGCTTTACTCTTAATTAATAAACGCTGGGCATCAGCTTATCCCCGAGAGCTGCTGCCGGTCAACTTTAATATAGAGGAAGCGCAGCTGCATGACGTGTGTCGTTCGCCTGTGCTGTATACGTCATATTTCACGGCACCGCGGATGCATATGGTGTATCACACACTATATCTGATGTGTATCACAATATATCTGATGTATCCCACTATATCATCTGATGTGTATCATATATATATATATATATATATATATATATATATATAATGTATCACAATATATCTGATGTATCCGGTCTGCAGAAAGTCGGTCTGCAGCGACGTTCCTCTGAGGAGATGGCTGCGTCGTTGGTGTCGGCTCCTCTCAGCAGCAGCAGCAGCAGAGGCAGCAGCATGGGCAGCATGGGCAACAGCAGCAGGGTCTCTGCTTAGGAGCTGGGTGTCGTCGTCGTCGTCGTCTTCGTCGTCGTGGGGCTGTGTGCAATTAGGAGAGAGGACGTCTACAGGACGAGCAGTGAATCTGAAATGACCTCAGAGGCGCTCTCCACTGCAGCATACAGCATCGCTCGCTGCAGCAGGTCTCCAGCTTACGAACGGAGACACGAGGAGGAGGAAGAAAAAGAGGAGAAGGAGGAGGAGGAAGAGGAGGAGGAGGACGAAAAAGAGGAGGAGGAAAAGGAGGAGGAGGAGGACGAAAAAGAGAAGGAGGAGGAGAAGAAAGAGGACGAGGAGGACGACGAAAAAGAGGAGGAGGAGGAGAAGGAGGAGGAGGAGGAGGACGAAAAAGAGGAGGAGGAGGAGGAAGAGGAGGAGGACGAAAAAGAGGAGGAGGAGAAGGAGGAGGAGGACGAAAAAGAGGAGAAGGAGGAAGAAGAGGAGAAAGAGGACGAGGAGGATGAGGAGAAGAAGGAGGACGAGAAGGATGAGGAGGAGAAGGAGGACGAAGAGGAGAACGAGGACGAGAACGAGGACGAGAAAGAGCAGGAGGCAGGCGGAAGGGGAAGAGGAGGAAAAGGAGAAGAATAGGACTGGAGGAGGGCAGGATGAGGAGGAGCTTGGTCGCGTTCGACCGACTGAAACAAACAAACTGAAACAATTGCATGCTAACGAAACAAAGTGAGAATTATTAATTCGTCTGTTTTCTGTACCGTCCTCCTGCAGGGCAGAAATCTGGTTGCGGTATTTATTCCTTCTGTTATATATATATCTGTTCAGACTTGCGCCCATATTATATATACATATATATTTATATATATTTATATATATATATTATATATATATTATATAACCCTAAATTAGTGCATTGATCGTATATACACACTGTCGGTTGGACGATGAATGAGGCACTTTTGAACTCTTGTGCAGCGCCCTTTCCTTCGGCCTCGGCTCACTTACGGCGCTATATAAATCGTCTAATTATTATTAATTTTTTTAACCCGAGGTACCTAGGATCCCTCGGGATTTCAAAAAATTGTCCGTAGACTGTTAGTTGGTGGGTTCTGGAACGGCTACGCTTCATCCAATTCTGGTGAATCAATGGCAATGCATTCATTCACAGTCTGTTTAGTGAGTTTCTTTCTCTATTTGTAAATCTTCTTTTCATCTTGTACTGCACCTATTATTATTATTATTATTATTATTATTATTATTATTATTATTATTATTATTATTATTATTATTATTATTATTATTATTATTATTATTATTATCATTGTCATTATTTTTTTTTACCCGAGGTACCTAGGATCCCTCGGGATTTACAGAAATTATGCTTGGAGCTGTTTTTGTGTGTTTATAAGATCAGGCCTCGTCCTCCGCAACAGTATTAAAAGTGCCACGAAATGCTATGGCGTTGTAGCGCTGGATACAGATAGAAAGGCGCTGGAACAAAAATGTCACCTCCCGCGACTCACCAGTATATTATTATTATTATTATTATTATTATTATTATTATTATTATTATTATTATTATTATTATTATTATTATTATTATTATTATTATTATTATTATTATTATTATTATTATTATTATTACTATTATCATAATTTTTTATATGCAATGTATAGAGAAACGTAGGCATATCTGGAGCGCCATCGGAAGGATGCAGTGATCATGAGCGTTCTTGACTGCCCAGGTCAAGGGATCGTTTTCCCCATATATATATATATATATATATATATATATATATATATAATTATATATATATATATATATATGCGAAGCCCTTTGATGCAGCCCTATATGCATGTACTCTGAATTCCATTTCGAAATAGTTGCATGGGGTGAGTGGTGTACATGGGAGTGGGGAGTGTGTATATATATAAATATATATATATACGATATATATATATATATAATGGGTTCAGTGTTGGGCGAAGATTTCAAGGGGATCCGTTGCACGATTCGCACACACACGTAGTCACACACAGACTGATCAACTACAGGGACAGCCGCCGACGCAAACAAACAATCGGCATCAAGTGGTACACACACACACACACCGCACACACACACACTCACACACACACACACACACACACACACACACACACTTCTGTAAGCCTGTCTTTAAGCGCTGTCTTTCGGGTGTGGCCCCTGTCTATTTACAGGAACTCTGTTGCTCCACCCTGAGCGTCCAGCGCCGTGGCTCTCTCCGCTCTTCTAAGCAGGCTGAGCTTCTTGTCCCCCGGTCGCGCACTTCTATTGTGCAGCGCCGTGCCTTTTCTGTTGTTGGCCCTGCAGTGTTGGGCGAATGGGCTCCCTGTGGAACTACGTCTAATGCCTCGAGCCTTTGAGACTACGTTCTACTCTGCTCTTAAGACTGTTCTCTTTAGCCGTGGTTGGGTCGGGAGCGCTTCTGAGTAGATTTCTTGAAGAGGCGCTATATAAATGCCTGAAATGAATGAAATGAATGTAAAATTTCATTTTGATATTCATACATTTGGCCAAGATATTGACCCGAATAATTAAATTGGTTTTTTATTACCTTTTGCTGCGTCGCGTTTTTGAATCGTCAAAAAAAGGTGAGTGGCCTCACTAAAAGTGGTATAACTTTTGCTGCGTTCAAAATATTTTGTTGAAATTTTACCATTGTACGTAGATATGAATTGCTAAGACTGTAAAATGTTAGTTAAATTTGCTTATGTTTGGTCAAGATATGGGCTAAAAACCGTAGGGGGTCACTTTTTATGGCCCACCCTGTATACGTGCAGGGTGGGCCATAAAAAGACCTCCTACTATGTTTTGCCGTTATCTTGGCCAGAAGTAAGAATTTCGAAATGAAACTTTACTGGCTTAAAGACAATTCGTAATAATTTACATATGATGGTCATATTTCATTGAAATAGTTCAAACAGAACAAAACTTATCACTTTTGTAAAACCGCCCACTTTTTGACGATTCAAAAAATGTAACGCAGCAAAAAGTAGCAAAACACGATTTTATTAAGTACTGTTTTCTCTCAAATAACTGTTATCAAATGAGCTTGATAGTGCTTCACAACTTGTGTTCAGTGTGCCAACCACCAGTGCTCAAACTTATATATAATTAGCGTACCCGGCCACGCGTTGCTGTGGCTGAAAAGAGCATCCCCTCCCATTCCCTCCCTTCTCCTCCTTCCCCTCTCCCTCCCCTTTCCCTCCTTTTGTTGTAAAAGATTGCGCTATTTAAAAAAAGCATAATGCAAACCTAAACCGGTTTCGAATTCTTGAATGAACGGAAATCGATTATGACGTCACGACACGCGACCTCGTGCGATGCATCGTCTAATAATGGCGACGTAGGCGGTTGGCGTTGAAATCTATAGGTCAAATAGTGGACGAATTAAAATGATCACATTTGTTGTAAAAGATTGCGCTTTTTCACAAAAAAGCATTTTGCGAACTTCCGCATTGTCGAGCGGAACGTTTTGGTGAAAGTTTGAAAGCAATCGGTCAATCGGCAAGCTACTCGCCGAGATCCTTCCGGTCGACATAAACGCAGTTACATTTTTATTTATATATATGAGTCTCTTTGTGAAGTTCTTGATGGCCTTGTTGATGTGTTCCAAAGGTAAATCTTCTCGTATATCAACTCCAATGCATACCCCATTCCCATATATCAACTCCAATCAATTCTCTTATCACTCTCTTAGTATTGGTTGCAGATTATATTTCTCCAGCATATGCCTCCGAAATTGGTCATCAATCAATCGGGTTCAAATCCGGAGATTTTCGACCATAATTGGCTTTCTCAATGAAACCAGAACAATCGACATTGAGCCATGCATTCTTTTTCATTAATGGCATGCACGCAAAACTCTTAATTTCTGCGCTCTCACTGTTTAATTATCAGAGTAAGCGTTGCTTGAAGTTTTATATCTCCAGGATGTTGCTCATGAATTGTCTGAATGCGCATTTTGTCTGTCATTGACACCTTGGTCATTTTTATTTTTTAGATATATGTGAATTTCATTGCTTTAATTGCGAAATTATTAATCTCACCAGTTATTAACTCTTTTAAAAGTTCTGCAATTATTGTGTTTGTGTGTGTGTCTGTGTGTGTCTGTGTGTGTCTGCGTGTCTCTGCGTGTCTCTGCGTGTCTCTGTGTGTCTCTGTGTGCGCGTGTGCGTGCGAGTCTGTGTGTGCGTGCGTTTGATGACTGTGGATGGCTTGGTGTGTTTTTTGTATGCGTCCTGCATGTCTGTATGTTGGTCGTGTTTGTCTGCATGCAGTGTGTGATGGGTTTGTTTGTTTCGTTGTCGAATGTCTGTTTGTTGGATGTCTTACGTTTGTTTGTCTATATGCATAGCATCGTCTTCTTCTTCGTCTCATGTCTTCGTATCATGTCTTTGTGTTGCAAGCAGTTAAACTCAAGTCTTCAATGTCTTCTTCTTCTTCTGCTTTGCCGCCGCCGACGACGACGACGTATACAGATATGAAACAGATTGTCAAGTTACGAGGGGATGGGGGCATGGACGAGACATTCGGGGGAGGGTGGGTGTGGGTAGGAGTCGGCAGGTCGGTCAATCGGAGCCGACACGACTAACTTTCGAGCCGAGTGTGTTTGTCAAAGCGTGTGTAATTGATTGTAAGTCAATGTTTGCCTGCGCCGCTACTTAAAGACGGCGGAGACCCCCCTCCGCTTTGTTGTATGCGCGCCCTGACATGGCCGTTGCCGCCACCGCCGTCTCCCCCGCCTACCATTTACAGGTAGGCATTGAGATATAGAGACAGACAGAGAGATATAGAGGCAGAGAGAGAAAGAGGTGCAGAGACCGAGGCAAAGACAGAGACACGAAGAGATTCATTGATGCAGTATATAGGAGAGAATGAGAGAGATAGAGAGACAGACAGACAGACAGACAGACAGAGACAGACAGACAGAGACAGAGACCGTTTAGGCAACCAGGCTGGCAGAAAGAGACAGGAAGTGAGAATGGAAACAATAAGGGACAAAGGAAGTGAGACAAAAAGAAATATTGGAGGACAGAAGAATGGACAGACAGAGGGAAAGAAGGAGGGAAAGATTAGAGCAGGAAAGAAGGAGAGAACGAGTGAGCGAAGGAACGGAGCAAGAAAAGAAGAAAGAAAAGAATGAAAGTTCAGCAACAGAATGGAAAGAGAATGGAAAGAAGGAATGAACGAAGGAACGGAGGAAGGAGAAAAGAAGGACAGAATGAAGGAAGGAAGAGTGAGAAGAATGGGAGGAACAACTGCGGTAGGAGTAGAGAGGGAGCAGTTGCAGAGAGTTGCGTCCATGTAATGTCGAGCAATCCAAACATAAAAACGTTAACATATTAATGTACTGTATTATGTACATTCAATGTTTATTTGTTAACTTATTAAACGACGCAACAAACGAATATAATAATTATTATATACTAGGCTGTCCTGGTGGCTATCAAATACGTAATTTTAGATTCTCAGAGGGAGGCAGAACTTGGTCAGCCGGAGGAGTTGCAAAGTTTGTGACCTGGTGAATGGACGAACGGACGAATGTGCGAATGGACGAATGAACGAATGAACGAATGCATGGACGAATAAACGAATGGACGACTGTGCAAATGTGCGAATGTACGAATGGACGAATGTGCGAATGGACGAATGAACGAATGAACGAATGTGCGACTGGACGAATGTGCGAATGGACGAATGTGCGAATGGACAAATGTGCGAATGGACGAATGAACGAATACACGAATGTACGAATGGACGAATGTGCGAATGTACGAATGGACGTATAGGGAGCAATGATGACATCTGGCGAGTTGCGCTGAATCTTTCGGCTGCCGTCGATTTGCGAGTAGGCCCTACATCGGAAATGTTTGGAGATCATAAAATAATGTCTCTACTGTGAATTTAGATAGAACATCTTTTTGACAGTGCAATGCATATTTAAAGCAATTATTATGAAGCTACGTGTAAGGTCAGCTGCAGAGCTTTGCGAGGCAAGGGTTGTTCAGGCATTTCTCTTTTTACACTTCAAGCACTGAATAATAATAATACGCCTAAACACGTGCAGTAGGATTTATCTTCAGCTACCAATGTATGCAGCCTGAGCCTCTCGAGCTGTCTTGAAGCCATTTGGAGTCTAGAAGTGACAATGAGAACAGATTCAACCCACATGTAGTTACTTATAGATCTAATAGGCATTGGGATTTGGGAAGACCAATAGGGAGTCCGTATACAAATAACACGAGACGAATTATATGCAAGACAGTAAACTGTCTTACACCGAATCAAGAACCTTGTAGGCCCTACATGTTATGAGCTGATAATTCATAACCACCATACAGATGGGCGATGATAGAGTATATTAGATGTATAGCCAACGTATTAAATCAAAAAAGCTTTTAGGGGAAGACGGGGTAATACCGGCCACGGGGTAAATTCGGCCAGGGTGATTGCAAGAGAACCAGAGGGTAAGGGAAGATTTCAATGCTACCATCCAGTGCATAATATCATATTACGTATGTTTATCGAGATAATTTTGTTTTTATTTGAGAATAATTCGCTAAAAACGAAAAAAACGAGTTCGAGCCTAATCGACTTCTCTATGCTGTCTCCAATAAAAGCTAAAAAGTGAAGGTAATCTGGTTCAAATGTCGATTATTGGCTTTTTATTGTGCAAACCACAACATTATTTTCAATTTGATTATCCAAATCCATTGTCCAAAAATGGCGGCCCCTGCTCGGTAATTTTTTTATGGAGGGTGGGTGGGTCGGGGTAAATTCGGCCATGTGGTCGGATTTACCCCGAGATGTTAGAAATGGTACATAGTGCCAATGTTAATTAGTGACTTTGTATGTTGCACCAATATACTCAGTTTTAATTTAAAATATAATTATATTGCGTCATTTGTTGCAGATATTGGCGATGCATACATACATAAATACATATACTTTCAGGCCTACATACATACATGCTTACATGCATGCATGCATGCCTATGTACATGCATACATACATGCATACATACATGCATACATACATAAATACATATATACATAAATATATACATACATAATTATAAATACACATGTTCAAAACACACAGAATATAATATTTTTTCATGCATAAGTACACGTTTGTGAAATCGAAGGGTCCCCATGTGAAAAATGTTATAATTTCGAGGTAGATTCATATATTTTAGACCTAAGTATACCATTTTGTGCCGAAATGAATGCTCTGTCCAATGATGTATTGCACGTTATGATATCTCAAACCAAACCCAAAATCCAGGGGGTGATGACCACCCCCTTATCACCACCGCCTTGATAGTCCATGTCACAAAAACTTGGTAGCCTGAGGGTTAAGATAATAATAAAAACTTTTGTTACTTCATATTAGCGCTTCAGTGATATCGCCTAATACATTTGTGCATTATTATATCGTCCGGTTGGTTGCAAAAATCAATTTACCTGTGCTGGCCGAATTTCCCCCGATGCTGGGGTAAATCCGGCCAAAAATTCACTTTTAAAATATTTTTTCCCCCAACAAATCTTCTTCTCAATCCCAAAAAGTAACCTTGCAGTATATTGTCCCTATCTTACTTTATTTAGTTGTAATTTTGTTTAATTTTAGCAGTCAACCATTTTCAATTTATTAAAAAAATTAGAAAAATGGCCGAAATTACCCCGTCTTCCCCTACTGGTCTCACCAATTAACGGACACATCTATTGTCAACAAAATGAAGCCTATCTTAAAATGTGTTTAATAAAACTATTTTAAAAGCAGGTCATGAAAGCACTGATCAATGATCATGCCGATTGGTGTAATCACATACCGGTAATATAATTATGTGGTGTAATTGTTTGTCGTGAGATTTGTTCTTCAGTTAATCGCTAGAGAGAGCCACTTGCCAACTCTACGAAAAAAAGAGTCATAATAATAAAATGATGTTCACGGTCGATGTACGTCGACACCTAGTGACTGATGTTGCGATGACTCCGTGCAGCAGCTGTACTTACTGATCGAATCGATGAAATAAACACTGGAGCTGCACCTCTGCTGGATTTACACTCGACAATATACACGCTGTCAAATGTATGCTTAATGTAAAAGTATACACTACAGTGACTACACTATAGTATAGGTCCATACGCAGGCTAGGCCTACACTAAAGTAAACTATAGGTACATACGCAAGATACATTAAAGTAAACTATAGGAGTATAATAGGTCCATACGCAAGATACACTAAACATATATATATACATGTGTGTATATCACTGTATATATATATATATACATATATATATATATACGACAATATACGATTTACAGACATGAGCGCAATAAATGAAAGAAATTAATTTATTCTTAACCATTGAACTGGAGTTGCATAATTTAGCGGCGTTTTCTGGGTTCAAACCCAAAATGAATAATTTAAGAATTTTTTCTAGCTAATCTTGTTTTACGGCCATTTTCACGGCAACCACAGTAACCACTCCGTAATGAAAAACCCCGAAAATTACTTCTGGCTATCCTACAGACCTGAGCGCAAGAGGAGCAAGGTCGTCACATATAAGAAGGAGGAGGAGGAAGAGGAGGAGGAGAACAAGGAGGAGGAGGAGGACGAGGACGAGGAGGAGGAGCAGGATGAGCACGAGGAGGAGGAGGAGGAGGAGCAGGAGGAGGATGAGGAGGATGTCATATGTATAGATATGCATGCACTGCTAGGGGCGTGTCATTCACTATATATATGCCTGATTAACTTATGTATGTATGTGCACTTGTTATAGCGCCCCTTCAAGCTCTCTCTACTCAGAGGCGCTCCCGATGTAGAGCGGACACTGCATCGGAGTTTCACGCCGAAGCGCTGACTCGCCGCTGAGCAATTGTAAGTGAAGGACTTGCCCAAGGTCCTTACGCGGGGAGGTGGATTCGAACCTCGGACCTTCCGGCTCCAAGGCAACGACGCCACCACTAGACCACCGCGCCCCACACTGAGTATATTAGATATACACCGTGAGGCATAAAAAAGGAAGCCCCTAGCAAAATCTTTATTATTTTAACAATTTTCAAACAATGTCAATGAAATTCAGGGAAATTATAGCCAAGTGGCAAGCAATGTAAAAAAATTAAAGTTTTTACAATTTACTGTCCGCATTTAGCTTCTACGCATGCGCGAAGTCGCTTGCACCATTCACGCACCGCCGAGTCAATAATTCGCTGGTCAAGATCGTTCCAAGCTTGGAGTCGCCTTTTTTGCGTCGCTACCCAGCCTGCCTAGTGCGTTTCATCTGGTTCACGGACGAAAAATTATCCACAGTTTCTTCTCGTATAGCAATACTCAAAATGTAGCAGTTGGAACTCGAAAGAGAGATATTGCAACCTACCGCGTTTTACGCACACGTCCGACGTTTATCAAATCCCTTATGGTGTCGGTCGGTGTTTCTTCTCTGGGGCGCACGTCAATTCACTTGTTAAACCGGGGGTAAAAATCAACGGCCAACATTAGGCATACAGAGGCGTTTTATTCATGGAAGGCCTACCTGAAATTCGAGAACACTCTGAATTTTATATTTTCCTGCAAGATGGTTTCCTGCACACAGAGTTCGAGAAACGGTTGCACTTCTGACGAATGAAACTCCTGACTTCATAATTCCTACATTACGGCCCCTAACAGCACATGCCTGAATCCTGTCAATTAAAAAATATGGGGATGCATGCAGGAAATGGTGTACAAAGCAAAGGTCCGTGATGTTGATCTTCGTAAGCGAATCATGCAAGCTTGGAACGATCTGGATCAGTGAATTATTGACTCGGCGGTGCGTGAATGGCGCAAGCGACTTCGCGCATGCGTAGAAGCTAAAGACGGACAGTAAATTGTAAAAACTTTAATTTTTTTACATTGCTTGCCACTTGGCTATAATTTCCCTGAATTTCATTGACATTGTTTGAAAAATTGTAAAAATAATAACGATTTGTCTAGGAGCTTCCTTTTTTATGCCTCACGGTGTATATCATGTCATAGCTTATGTAATGATTGGGCCTCAGAACATTATAAGGACATTATCATTGGCCAATCAAACTATATGTAGGAGGAGTTACCTTTGTTTGTTTGTGTATAAATATGTCTGAATATACATAATAAAGTTTGTTAGACTCTGATCTTCGTTGGGGTGCTAACTCGTGGTGCAGTAAGCTGTCGCAGAGGCGGCTGAGGCTTACAGAGGAGGAGCAGGAGGAGGAGGAGGAGGAAGAAGAAGAGGAGGAATAGGAGGAGGAGGAAGAGGAGGGGCAGGTTGACCCTGTGAAGAAGGCTGAGAGAGAATGGTTCTCACGCATATATAATATACATTATAGTATATTATGCGATGAAGTCAACACAATGCTGAAACGTGCGAATCAAAGGTCGGAGAAAATCCGATAAAAGCGAATATAATATAATATAATATAATATAATATAATATAATATAATATAATATAATATAATATAATATAATATAATATAATATAATATAATATAATATAATATAATATAATATAATATAAAAGCTGGTCTTCATTGCAGGCGATTGAGATGCGGCTGCTGCTGCTGCTGCTGCAGCTGCTGCTGTTGCTGCTGAACAGTGTGTATGACATTTAATGGGTCCACAGCGTGCTAAACAATAAACCTTCAATGCGACAGGAAAGAATGCACGCACGCGGAATTACCACTCACTCATTCTGGTATAGCAATCATATAGCGCCCATGCATGATCATGCGTGGTGTCTCCACAAGACGGATCTAGTAGCTCCCCCATCCCCCATCCCCCACCATTTCACCACAAAACCATTCGACTCCGAAGATGAAACCTTGGTCTGCTTATTCTTCGGCCGAACGTCCTTCCTTCCTCTCTTCTGAACGCGGTGGCTGTCGTCGTACTGCGCTATATAAATGCAGACCGCATGCGCAGTGCCTCGATCAGACATAATCACAGCAGCACCTCAGACGACGAACAACACATAAACAGAGAGGCAGACGGACGCAGAGGGAATCAGAGAGAGAGAGAGAGAGAGAGAGAGAGAGAGAGAGAGAGAGAGAGAGAGAGAGAGAGAGAAAGAGAGAGAGAGAGAGAGACGCACAAGGCCAACAGAACACACGGAGCAGGACAGACAAGCGGAGTCCAGCGGACGGACGGACAGACGGGCATATGGACGACTCACTATACGGAGTCTTCGTCGTAGTTTTCCTCGTGCATAGCAATGACGTCGTTGCCTGTATCTGTCCATCTTTGGCGACGGCTGTGCGCCTCCCCTATCTCCCCATCTCCCCATCCCCTATCTCCCCTATCTCCCCATCCCCTATCTCCCCTATCTCCCCCATCTCCCCATTCCCTATCTCCCCTATCTCCCCATCCCCTATCTCCCCTATCTCCCCCATCTCCCCATTCCCTATCTCCCCATCTCCCCATTCCCTATCTCCCCTATCTCCCCCATCTCCCCATCCTCTATCTCCCCTATCTCCCCATCTCTCAATCCCCTATCTTCCCCTCCCCTACCTCCCCTCCCCTATCTCCCCCATCTCCACATCCCCTATCTCCCCCATCTCCACATCCCCTATCTCCCCCTTCCCTATCTCCCCATCACTGCAGCCAATGCTGAGCACATCGCACTGAAAACTGGTCGCATCCTTGCCTCATCATATGACAACATCGCACCGGGTATGAAGAGTAAACATGAATTCGAACTATCACATGTCAATTCACCGTTCCGACTTGCTCTGCAGTAAGTTTCAAAACGGTATTTATAAATAAGTCATGTAAGTCGTTTATTTAGCGCTAGAAGAGCGATGCAGAATAATATTGAGCTTAGTCTGATATTCAGACGTCGACTGATGACTTATGTAAGTTACCCTACATCATCCTTTCTAATTATCTCTGTGCCTTCATCTAATGATATTCTAACCTGTTTAAACTTCTTTTCATCTACCATAACTTACATCATAATATAGTTACATCATTGTTACATTGTACCTTTTCTTACATCATAATTATAGTTACATCATAGTTACATTGTACCTTTTCTTACATCGTCGTCTTACCTTATAAAATAATTGATTATTAATTTAATACTAATTATATTAAAATAAGTAGAGTAAAAAAATGCCAAAGGAAAAAAAGAAATTCTTTATACTTTGGTATACGCTTTCTTCATGGGACTAACGAACGAATACAATAGTCTAATAATTCTAACCGTTGCTTCTAACTTAAAGTCTTAAAACGAAACTACCTGCGATGTGTTACTCCACGCAGTGCGATTATTCCTTTCCTAGCATCGTCGGTGCGATTGTGCCATGCGTAGCTTGCAGCGACGAAGCGAAGAGGAAAAGAAATTGCTTATAGAGGAGGACGAGGAAGAGGTGGAGGAGTAGGAGGAGAAGAAGGAGGAGGAGGAGGAGGAGGAGGAGGAGGAGGAGGAGGATCAGGACGAGAACGAGAAGGAGGACGAGGAGGAGCAAGAGGAGAAGGAGGAGAAGGAGGAGAAGGAGAAGGAGAAGGAGGAGGAGAAGGAGAAGGAGGAGGAAAAGAAGGAGGAGGGAAAGAAAAAGGACGAGGAAGAGGTGGAGGACGAGGACGAGGACACGAAGGAGGAAGAGGTGAAGGAGAAGGAGGAGGAGGTGGAGGAGAAGGAGGAGGAGGTGGATTCAGCGACATTGGCGCCTGGCATCTCTTCGTATGAGTATGGACTAAACGAGCGCATCTGTCCTTCTTGCATCGATGCATTGCTAAGTGTGCAGTGTGTATGCGTGTATGTAAGTATGCAGAGTATGCGTTGCTGCAGCTGTGGTTGCTGCTCGACTCCACGACCATCATGTCGTATTGTGCGATGCTGCTGCATTAGAGAGAAAGCACCAGCAGCAGCAGCAGCACAGATCGTGCGAGCAACTAGAACGACACCACAGATCGCGTGAACAGTAGACTGGCAGAAAAAGACGCACGCGTGTGCGTGTGTGTGCATCACGACGATACGGATTAGATTCCCTAAGGCGAACAGGAGACGGTTTTGTTTTTTGTATGTGAAAAGAAAAGTGTTGATTAAATTGAGAAGTGACGACCTCAACCAGTCATTGTGCCTGGTTCTGTTCGACTTCTGACTCATCCTCTGTCAACAAAAGGTCGGTAGATCCTACATTGTCGCATTGCTACTTCAGAATATTTCTGCATCAGCCACAGAACTAGTATTACTTGCTATGCAGTGAAGTATCGGAGAACTTAATTAGAACGGATACTGGTTAATGAAAAGCAGGTGATATCATAGAATTGCTGAGCAGTGTAATGTAATAAAGACTAGTGAAGAAGTCTAAAATTAATCGCAGCGGTTTCCAAAATAATTCTGACGACTTGTCGATGTATTCTCCTGGTTCAATTTTAGTAGGAATTATAATTGCACTGCTTTCATAAATTGTCTTTTTAACTTTTACAGAAGAGAATTTCTACGAATTGAGCAGATTTCAACAAAAGGAATTTATGAGTTTTGATCAATAGTTCAATCCAACGATCTTAGAATGTAAAAAGTAAAGTCCTACGAGGAACACAGGGAGGCTCTCATCTCCTTTTCCATGGCCTTGAGCCAGCAATGGACGAATCCCAAGGTCCTGGACACGGGGCCAGTGTATCGCAGGACTTGCTGTTTACTTCCCAGCTTACGCTGGTACCAAATTATACTGCTTGGTGACAGAGGCACGTGTGCGTAAACAACTTGCCCAAGGTCGTTACCCGGAGTCGAACCCACAACCTCCCGCTCCGTGAGCGGACGCGTTACCGGTCTGCCACCAGGTCGCAGATCTTAGAATGGCGCTATATAAATGTAATAATCTTTGCTTGATTTCAAACTAATGCAACGCAGAATGATTGCAATTCACAGTTTGACGGATGATTAAAAATTGTAACAGTAATCAAATTTAAATGTCGTCGGCAGCCAGCAGATCCTATAGCACTCATTTTTATACCATTACCAGTTGACGCCATAATTATTATGCCGATTCAAGATTGGAAGGTTGAGTGGAGATTTGGGACAGCAGAGTGTGCTGTTTGTACCAGAATGTTAACCATTAGCCTGCCATAAACCCCTCCCAGAATGGACCCTGCCATTACCCTAAATCGTAATCGTAATCTCGAGATTTCTACATCGCCCACAAAAGCGAAGTCACGGGAGCCAGCTCATTCACAGGCGCTCAATCAAAACAAAATCGATAGGCAGCGGGTCAAGTCCGGAGAGTCAGGCAGGCAGATAGATGGACGGCTAAGGTGGGTGATGTTTGAAATGACGAGCGATGTGAGGAGAATCAGAAGAATCAGGATAGGATTTGCGGAAGAGCAATGTTTTCAGTTTAGAGTGAAAGACCTGTGGGGAGATAGCGAGCGGTGGAGTAGACCCCCCTCACCACAATGGACGTCATATTCGGTTATTTTGTGATAAACATGTATAGGCCTACTAAAAAACTTCGTGCTATGTAAGAGCTTATAGCGCTGTTCTATTCGATTTTTAAATAGTCTATATATATATAATTTCTGTTGCTTTCTTCCTACAGAAAACGTCGTTTCATATAAATATTCAATTGCATTAGATTACTCGTTTGCATGGTTATCAGGGGCTAGGGGCTAAGCCCCCTTCCCCCCCCCCCCAAGAAGGCCTAGGGAAAGAACTTTTTGAAGGATTGGCTAAAATCGCTAAATGGTAGGCCTATTATAGGCCTATGTTTTAATTTTCGCGAGATTTCGATCCGAAGGACTAAAAACGGTAATCGGAAATTTGGTCGATGAAAATATTGTCGGCGCCGCTGGTTATGATTTGGCCCGAGCCTCCGCCCCGAAGCCCAAGTTATTTTTAGTCCTCCCCCCAACTGAAACTAAACTCCGCCCATGATCGTTCGACCAGCGCTTAAAGTGTAGAAAAATAATTGCCCTGCAGGACGCCTCTTAATTACCTTTCCAGGTTGTGCTGGTCAATAAGATAGTGGCAGACTGGCAGGACGGTGTTGAGATTCGAAAATAAGTGCCTGGACGCAGTCCATGACCGTCCATGCAGTCACACTTTAAGCGCTGCGAGGATCGACGTTAGTGTACGAATTAATGCTTTGTTCGCTGCTCAGATTCGATGCGACATTCTGAACACGTCGTTCGGATGAATGCGGATAACTGCGTGAAAAAATATATTTAATAATAACAGAGGAAGAAGGAAGGAAGGCAATATGGTTTTACACGCACACATATTTATATTGAAAGAGTCAATGTCTCTTCCGTCAAGCGCATGCTGACGATGAAGCCTTTACAAGACGTCTTCAAGTTGTTCTGTCTCTGGTCTTATCCACCACTCTTCGTATGTCCAAGCCCTTCATTTCTAGGTCCTCCATCACGTTGAAAGAGTATTATAATAATACGTATAATAATTATGCACACGGACCATCATCTCTCTATGGATATACAAGTGTGAAGTGAAGTGTCGCTCGTTCACACATCAGCATATCGCTTCTTTCATGCAGAGCTGCAAAGACAAAAATCACTGTCTCATAATTATACGACCAATTAATAAAATCGTCGCCTCTAAGAGGAAGGCGCCATGAAAATATCCTGCCGCAATTACAGTGGCACTTGAAAAACTGGCTGTCTGTCTTCATGTCTGTTTGTCTGTCTGTCTGACTATCTGTCAGTCTGCCTGTCTATCTGTCTGTCTCTATGTCTGTTCAAGTTGTCTGTCTGTCTGTCTGTCTGCCTGTCTGTCTGTCTGTCTGTCTGTCTGTCTGTCTGTCTATCTGTATGTCTGTCTGTCTGTCTGTCAATATGCGACACTTGGTCAGCGGGCGAGTGATCGACGACGTGGCTGATATTAGACAGATCCGTGGTCTGGATATTGTGTGTAATATTATGTAATATCGGCTGTTCATACAACTGCACCCCTCTGACCACCGGCTGTTCCATCAATCTAATGCTGCTATAACATTTTATATAGCGCAATTCAACCACTCTTCACATTATTATACGTATACATACAAGAATACACACGTGTGCACGTATTATGTATACGCACAGGCGCACGCATGCATCATGATGTATGTATAATGGGATGAAATTAAATTAATTGGAGTTGCAACCTGGGAAAATATTTCAAAGGAAATACGATTATCCTCAGCATTTGAATTTTCAAAATTAAAATTATAAGCACATTTATAAAAGAAGGAACCGAATGAAAGACAAATGACCTTATCATTCAACCCGCACCTCTCTTGCTCTATCACTATGTGCTTTGTCATAGTAGGCGTTTAATATGGTCTCTCTGGTAGTTTAGTATTTTTTTTCTTCTATACTCTAAATAATTTTTTATATTGACTCGAGAGTACTGATTGTTTAATTTTCCTTTTCAATGTTTGCCTAGCCTTAGTTGTTTATGTAGCTTCTTTTTGCTTTGTCTTTTGAAAACTTTATTTGATACATGTGTATAGTAGCCCATTTTGCGTATGCTAAAGTTCAATTTGGTTGACCCTAGCCAGCGGGATTTTTATCCTTTATGCACCTCCTTCTTTGTGACTAAGATATGTTGATATTGCAATGAATTGTAGACATGGAAGTAAGAGGCGGGGTCCAGAGGGGCAAAGGCTCCTCCAACTTTCGGGCAAGTCTGTTTTTCGGGCAAGGCAGACCAGAGGAAATGGTTTGAAAAAACTAGAAATAGTATTTTTCACGAGATTTCAACCCAATGACTAAAAAAGGTCCTCAACTTTTTGTATTTTCCACCACGAGAACCTGAGATGACTTGTGACCGTCGGTGAAGAGAGAGAATGAGAGAGAGAGAGACAGACAGACAGACCGACAGAGAGAGAGAGACAGAGAGAGACAGACACACAGACAGAGAAAGAGAGAGAGAGAAAGAGAGAACGAGAGAAAGAGAGAATGAAAGAGAGAGAGACAGACAGAGAATGGATGATCTGATAGAGCGGGTTGTTGCAGGGTTGCAGAGGGATGAAGAATTCGCGAAGATATCTTGGCTAAGATATCTGCTGCAAGGAGTTGTATGTTGGCAACAGAAAGTGGCAGTTGGTCTCTTTTGCACTAACAATAGTTGACGTGTTGCGTCAGTGCCAACGGACTAACGGCCGACGCTCACTTGTCAGCCTATTGCTACTGTGTTGCTGCTGTGTTGCTATTGTGTTGCTACTGTGTTGCTGCTGTGCTGCTGCTGTGTTGCTATTGTCATCTTATTGATTTCCGTTTAATTTAGGTCGACAGAACAAATTGTCGACTTGACTGCTTCGACGGCGACGACGACCGAATCGGACGGATTGCCCCCACCACACCCCCACCCACACTCACCCTCGCTCCCCTCGCTCCCTCGGCCTTTCTTTATCACCATCACCGACTCTGTCTGCCAACTCATCCGTCAAAGCACCTGCAGTAATTTGCCAGGACACCTGCCAATATATATATATATATATATATATATATATATATATATATATATATATATGAATATATGAATGGATGGATGGATGTACATGTATATGCCATTCTCTCCTTTTCTCTCTCTCTCTCTCACACACACACGCACTCACCTTATATTTATGTATAGTCTATATGTGTATATGTGTGTATATATTTGTATATACACTGTATATATTTTATATATTTGCAAGTTTTCAAGTGTGTGAAAAACTGTGCAAGTGCATGTGCATGTATGACATTAGTGCGTGGGCGTATTATACGTGGTGTATATATATTTATAGTCTATGTATGTATGTATATACACTGTGTCCCAATAAATCGGGCACCCTTTTTATAATGTGAATAAAACAGGCAAATCTTAATCGATTTTCAAAATTTCAAAACTGTTTTTATCCTGAGATAATTATCTTCCACTGATTCAAATATGAAGTTTCTGGCATGAATATTTACGTCACAACTGCGTCATTTGCATCAGAGAATTCATCTGTTAAGTACCGAACACAACGTTTTCGGTACTTAACATATGAATTCGCTGACGCAAATGGCGTAGTTGTCACGTCAATATTCATGCCAGAAACTTCATATTTGAATAAGTGTAAGATAATTATCTCAGGATAAAAACAGTTTTTAAATTTAGAAAATCGATTAAGATTTGCCCGGTTTATTCACATTATAAAAAGGGTGCCCGATTTATTGGGACACAGTGTATATGTATGTGACTTTTGTGTGTGCATACTATATATATGCAAGTAACCTATAATATGTAAATATATATATGCATATATATGTGTATATAAGAAAATATATAATGTCTGTTAATCCTTTGTATTGTATTGTATTTAAACATTTATAAAGCGCCTCTAGTAGGGTGAACCGTTCAGAGGCGCTCCCAGTGCGCAAGGCCCAGCGAGAAGAAACAGGTTTTGAGAAGAGACAAAGCAGAGGAGAGAGTATACCAGAAAGAAGTGTAGAGCGAACAGAAGGAGAGAGGGCATTCCAAAGAGAAGGACCAATTGAGACAAATGATCGAGACTGAGCCATAACAGTTCTAGACCGAGGAACCAAGAGGTCAAATCTGTTGGATGAACGAAGTGGACGGTGGGAGGAAGCTGAGTGAGGACGAAGTAAAACATTAGTGAGATATTTTGGGGCAAGACCCCGTTGAGCCTTTACGATCAGAGTGAGGATCTTAAATTGTGTGCGAGCACGGAGAGGAAGCCAGTGAAGTTCATTAAACATAAAGGTAGAGATGTGAGAGTACTTGGGAAGGCAGGCAATCAATCTAGCAGCTGAGTTGAGAACCGACTGAATCGGTGAAGGACGAACTTTAGAAAGACCAATGGGGAGAGCATTGCAATAGTCAATTCGTGAACATATAAAAGCATGAATTAAGGTAGTGAAGATGGAGGAGGAGACAGAGCGACGAATGGCTCTGAGACGTCTTAAATGGAAATATGACGAGCGTGTCACATTGGAAATATGCTCAGTAAAGGTAAGTGAGCTATCAATTACAACACCCAGATCCCGAACACTTGAAGAGAAGGAAAACAGCGGAAATTTTTCAGAGAGCAGAATGAAATCAAGCTTCTGGAGCTGCTGCAGCGTATATCTCCCCCACGTTAATTCCTCACGTTCTCTGTCCCTCGGGTTTTCCATTAATCCCCCACCTGCCTTTCTTCTTCTTCTTCTTCTTCTTCTTCTTATTCTTCTTCTTCTTCGTTCTTTTTTCTTCTTCTTCTTCTTTTTCTTCTTCGTTCTTCATCTTCATCATCATCTTCTTCTTCATCATCATCTTCTTCTTCTTCCTCTTCGTTCTTCTTCTTCTACTTCTTCTTCTTTTTCATCTTCATCTTCATCTTCGTCTTTTTCTTCTTCTATCCATCGCCTTATCCAATGTTTGTTGCACTTATACTTTTATTTTCTCCACTTTCCTTTTCTCTTTCCAACTATCTGTCTGTCCTTCTCTCTGTCTGTTTGACTCTCTGTGCCTTATCCATCCATGGGCGTCCGCAGGAATTTTTCTAGGGGGTCGCAAACTTTTAAATAATTGTCACATGGTCTAAATTTATTGCGTGACAGTTTGAATTTCCATATTACTACGAGAGAAATCTATAGCCTACCTATAAGTTATGCGCCCAAAGAAATATACAAATGTTCAACTTGTAGAACGAATCGATAATCACATTTAAAATCGTGTTGTAACAATCACAACCAAATAATCTAAATTTATGTGCAACTATTCGAAAAATCCAGAGGGGCGCACTTGCGCCCCCTTGCGCCCCGCTGCGGACGCCCATGTATCCATCCATCTGTCCATCGATCCATCCATTTATCCATCCATTTATCCATCCATTCGTCCACATCTATCCATACATTCATGCATCCATCCATCCATTCATCCACACATCCGTCCACATCTATCCATACATCCGTCTATCCATCCATACATCCATCTATCCATCCATTCATCCATTTATCCATACATCCATATATTTATTTCTATTTACCTGTTTATCTATCTGCCTGGTCTCTGCGCTTCCTTGACCTATTAATTTATCAATTCAATTAATCTACAAGGTAATATCGTTTCATCTGATGTCATCTCATCTTATAATATAAAGTCAATCCATGATAATTTAGCCCATCTCACCACATATCTTTTTCATGTCATATCTTCTATGCTCACCTCACTCATCTAGATCATAATTTTTTATTCTTCTTCATCTTATATCCCATCTCAATGAAGATAATCTAATCTTTGATCTAATCTAATCTCTGATCTAATATCTGATCTAATCTAATCTCTGATCTAATCTAATCAATCCTCATTCGTCTCTCCTTCCTTCTTCCAATCGCAACTATCTACAGAATGCGTCTTATATATTACCATTTATAGCCTATATCAGTGCTGTCCAACGTGCGGCCCGCGGGCCGCATGCGGCCCGCGAGATGATTTCAAGTGGCCCGCCAAGGCTCACTAGATTTTTCCCTTTTTGTAAAATGAAATAAACTTAAGCTCAGTAAATGACAAAGTCACTGGTCGAATTGAGCGTTTATTTTTTGTCATTGGTTTTGAGACAAATGCCGATTTGGAATGCTACCAGGAAGACCAATCCGAGAATTAAATATCTTCTTTCTTTTCATGGTGTTACGTTCCCGTAGACGGCGTAGCGCCGTAGTCTATCTGGAGAATGATACATGACTTCTGATTTTAACAACTCCTATTACTGTACTCAATTAAACAGACCTCACGAACCGTTTCAAACCGTTCACTTCTAGTGAGTCCCTGAGATATGTAGGCTACAGAGTTCAAGCACGTCTGCAAGACAGTCAATGCGACCATTCCTTCGAGAGATAGCCGAGTTCTAGTTCTAAGGCTCAGAAAGAAACAACCGATAAGAGACACAGGGCCGACGAATGGCGATGTGTTTGCTCTTTCCGGTTCGACGACTGTGACTGCCAGTAGCCTAGCTCTTTAGACCGAGACTTTGGCTTCGAAGATATTTTATGGAAGCCAGAGCAGGAGGATGGAAATTCGCCCCAGTCATAAAGTGGATCTTAGCCAAAATAAATTGCTGGGCGACGTAGGCCTAATGAAGAGCAGAGCTGACCAAACTGTGTCTGGGCGACGGAAATGAGTGAAAGTCAGAGATAAAGCCACCTTGCACATTTTAGTGCTCTACTATTATGAAGCATGATAATCGTGGTTTGTGTATAGTCCACATGCTACTATTCATTATTATTCCCGTGGACTTGTCGAACTCTTTCCACAAACTGCTCAAGACTTTTCTCTTTGACAATTCCTCGGTCGGGAGCATCTCCGAATCTTGAACCGGCGGTATTTAAATTTCATATATCAATAGTTTGATTGATGGATAGATTATAATCATTCCATTAAATTTCAATATGCGTTTCAAAGGTGTATCAATAAATTTTAGCCACTACTTTGAGTTTACTGTTGCGGCCCTCGGCTTCAAGAACCTTGCTTTTGCGGCCCGTGGTACCAAAAAGGTTGGACAGCACTGGCCTATATGTTCATTTTTGGATGCACCACATCCGATACGAAATGTTTGGTCAAAGCTATACGTAATGAATTGCCTTAGATCCGATGAGTCATCACCAGACTGGTATAGAACACACAATTGTCTGGAATACAACGGTCAGCCACACTTAATGTCTGTCGACTGTGACTCGACCTCATGAGTCTCTGTATAACTATTGGCGACAATGTATTAAAGAAAGAGGGTTCGATCATCAGAAAGCAATTAATTTCGTGCTTGGAAATTCTCGACAGTTAATCTGACTTAAAAGCCGAGGAGATTCACCCCTCCCCATTCACCCTCCCCATTCTTTACCCCATTCTTCACCCCATTCTTCACCCCATTCGCTGATCACTTGGGAAGCGTTGGCGACTTAGACGACATATGGCGCTAGAAAAAAGACTGCACTAAGCTCGCTCGCTCTGTAAGCCTATATGCAGCGTTGCTAAGGTTTATACAGCTGTTTCTGATAGTAAAACAGGGCTATTTTAAAAGGAATTGTTAGAACTGCACAACCCCTTCCTTTCTTTCCTATACTCCATGGTAAATTACTCCCAATCGGAGAAAAATTACCTTTTTCAACTACTTTTTACTGCACAGAAGTGCTTCTAAGACTGCACAAATCCATTTAGAACTGCATATTTTGTGTACAACTGCATGTTAACAAATCCCTGCAGTAAAATAAGTTAATTTTGGTGTTGGTGGTGTTGGTGGTGGTGTTGGTGGTGTTGGTGGTGGTGGTGTTGGTGGTGGTGGTGGTGTTGGTGGTGTTGGTGGTGGTGTTGGTGATGGTGGTGGTGGTGGTGGTGGTGGTGGTGGTGGTGGTGGTGGTGGTGGTGGTGGTGGTGGTGGTGGTGGTGGTGATGGTGGTGGTGGTGGGATGATTGCAGATGTGCGAGGCATGTTAGCCGATTTATTTAGAGCGCTTGATTTGTACTGAGGAGAGTTTGGGTTCTCCCTCTCTCAAACGAGGAACCTTGAGGAACCTTCAGCAAGTCCAACATAAGGTCAGAGTTCGATTTGCTGACTTGGCGCGAGAAATGGATGGAATATCTAACGATAAGAATCGTAACAACTGCAGCATATTATGATAATGGTAGCGATGTCGCTAATGATGATGATGATGATGATGATGATGATGATGATGATGATGATGATGATTATGATGATGATGACGATGATGATGATTATGATGATGATTATGATGATGATGATGATGATGATGATGATGATGATGATGATGATGATGATGATGATGATGATGATGATGATGATGTTGACGAATAATTATACTAATCCTGATAAGTTGACTTATTTCTTTCACTGCGACGTTCTCTAACACAGTTTTCAGTCTCGCTTTCCTTTAGACAATTGTTCTTCGCCGACCTCAACTGCATTGTCCTGCAATGCATTTTCTCAATTCTACTAAGTGACTTTACGAGTAGTTAACTAAGCGCCAGTTTTACCTCTTAATGACCCCGTGATGAGTCATTAAGCGCAAAGGTCAAAGGTGATGACGTAGGCTTAAATCAGCGCTTAGCTAACTACTGCTCAGCGATTGTCGATTTACATAGGTAACATTCGACAAAGTCATCAGACATTAAATTATTTCAACTTACCGATTCAACATAAACTCAGCTTCATAAAACAATTGCCTTAACGCCACCAGCACAGCATAATATTCCACGATGTCTGTTTATTTTATCTATTATATCTAATGTCAAATCTAATATCAAATCTAATATCAAATCTAATATCAAATCTAATATCAAATCTAATATCAAATCTAATATCAAATCTGATATCAAATCTAATATCAAATCTAATATCAAATCTAATATCAAATCTGATATCAAATCTAATAGCAAATCTGATATCAAATCTAATATCAAATCTAATATCAAATCTAATATCAAATCTAATATATTATATAATATCAAATCGCTGACATCAGTTAAGCTTTTCGCGACCAACCATGTATATAGTCGGTGGCCGACCAGAGGTGCATTCATTCACAGCAAAGCATTGCAATGGTGTGACAAGTGTGGCGTCATGACCTATTGACCCTGTCAACACCAAATGACGGGTGCATGTCAAATGTCAAGTTCAGGTCGTCACTGCTGATTGGCTGAATAATCCGGTGGGAAACTAAAGCATGCATGCGAGGTGTTGACCTAGATATAAAATTATTCCAGACGATGACAGCATATCAGATGCGTGCATAGAATCTTAGTTTTTTTCTAACCGATATATCGGATGGTACCACATCGTAACTACAGTAATAATAGTAATGATAATAATAATGATAATGATGATGCTGATGATGATGCTGATGATGATGATGATGATGATGATGATGATGATGATGATGATGATGATGATGAGGATGATGATGATGATGATGATGATGATGATGGTGGTGGTGGTGGTGGTGGTGGTGGTGGTGGTGGTGGTGGTGGTGGTGGTGGTGGTGGTGGTGGCAGCAGCAGCAATAGTAGTAGTTGTAGTAGTGACAGTAGTAAACAGTGATAACAAGATAGTTACCGACTATTAATACAATTCGCCCGACATCACCCATTGCCCTCACCCGTCCACCCTCCCCCCCCCGTACAAATGCAGTTGGACTATCATCCGTATGAAGTAAGCGGAATCCTCCTCCTTCTCCTCCTCCGCCGTATAGTTTGGTCAGTTGCAAATGCCGCGCATGCGCATGACCTCATATACATCTGACCTCTGTCCTCTGACCCATATCCGGTCGGCTTTCATTGGACGGAAATCCTAGAAATGCAGCAACAACAGCAGCTGCTGAAGAATATGTCGAAGAGGAAAATGAGATTAGACTACGTTCATATTAGCTGTCATATTATAGCATAATAAGCTGCTGCCATTCATGGCGTCTCTAACACATTGATTCAGTTATGTATGTATGTATGTATTTATGTATGTATGTTTGTATGTATGTATGCATGCACGCATGTATGTATGTATGTATGTATGTATGTATGCATGCATGCATGTATGTATGTATGTATGTATGTATGTATTGATTGTATGTATGTATGTATGTATGTATGTATTTATGTATGTATGTTTGTATGTATGTATGCATGCATGCATGTATGTATGTATGTATGTATGTATGTATGTATGTATGTATGCATGCATGCATGTATGTATGTATGTATGTATGTATGTATGTATGTATGTATGTATGTATGTATGTATGTATGTATGTATGTATGTATGTATGTATGTATGTATGCATGTATGTATGTATGTATGTATGTATGTATGTATGTATGTATGTATGCATGCATGCATGCATGTATGTATGTATGTATGTATGTATGTATGCATGCATGCATGTATGTATGTATGTATGTATGTATGTATGTATGTATGCATGTATGTATGTATGTATGTATGTATGCATTTATGTATGTATGTTTGTATGTATGTATGCATGCATGCATGTATGTATGTATGTATGTATGTATGCATGCATGCATGTATGTATGTATGTATGTATGTATGCATGCATGCATGTATGTATGTATGTATGTATGTATGTATGTATTGTATTTATGTATGTATTTATGTATGTATGTTTGTATGTATGTATGCATGCATGCATGTATGTATGTATGTATGCATGTATGTATGTATGTATGTATGTACTATGTATGTATGTATGTATGTATGTATGTATGTATGTATGTATGTATGTATGTATGTATGTATGCATGTATGTATGTATGTATGTATGTATGTATGTATGTATGTATGTATGTATGTATGTATGTATGTATGTATGTATATGTATGCATTGAAACGAAGAAGTAAGTCACAGTTTTCACAGGCCTCATTTGTTGTTTGGCTTTGGTTGTCTTCGTTCGGGGGGGGGGTGAGTGGGGTCGACTCCTTTAGTTAAAGCTGATCGTTGGGTTATGACTCCAGCAGCAGAAAGCAAACGTGGCAAGGATTGTCACGACGCAGAGTATAGTATTACATGATTGTAGTTCACTGAAAGTCAAATGATACAGGAGCGATACGGTTATAAGATTGAGGTCAAGTGAACTGGGTTTCGTGTGTGATTATAAAACACATAAATGTGGCTGCCTAAAACGTTTTTTCGTTTTTTAAATATTATTTTCAAAACGTCGTTCTTTCGTTTTTTTATTTTTCGTGTCGTTTTAATCGGTTTATTATTTTATGTAACGTTATTTATTTATTTAATTGTCTGTTATCATTTTCTTTTCCTTTTGTCTGATATTTCTAACGATTTCACCGAAAAAGGGTTTAATGATAATTATAGACTCCAAGACTCGTCTAACTCATTGGCAGGATAAATACATTCATGAAGTTTGTTGAAGGCATTAACCAAACCATGGTTAATTTCTTCATGTATCTGTAAGCATTTACCATAATATATTATGTTGAGCCGACTGTCGAGTCCTCCCTCTGAGCTCCGATCTAGTTCTCCTCATTGTTGTCCTCATCGGCATTGTTGTCCTCGTCCTTCTGTATATCCGTCTTTGTTTTTGTCAGGATCTGTAGCCAGAGCAGCAGCAGCAGCATCAGCATCAGCATCATCATCATCATCATAGGCATCACAGCAATGTCTTTGTCTCCGTGGGACTTGAGTGCCAACATCAGTTTCGACTTCTCTCTCTATCGACCTCGTCGTCCAAGCTACGTCTTCGCCACACAGACAGCCAGGCAACGCAATGAGAGCTACCGTCACGCCACGAAGCACGGCAGCTCGTCCACCGACCCCACAACAACAGGTGACCCAGCAGACCGAGTGGATATCATCGAAGGCATTGCTCGTAAGAAGCGCAAGGAGAGCTACCGTGCTGCCACCCAACGAACGGACGACATCGAGGTTGAACCCGCCTCATCGTCACGTGACTCCAACCACGTGACGACCGGAAGTGATGGATCGGTGGCAGGGGAGGAGGTGGACGACGTGAGGAGGTTGGAGGTATCGCGCAGAAGATACACGAAGAACCTGATCGTCATGTCGATTGGATTCGTGCTCGTCCTCACCGCATTCAGAGCCATCCAGAACCTTCAGTCGAGTCTCAACGCTGCTGATCGTCTCGGTATTGTTGCGATGACGTGTGTCCACTGCACCATGTTCCTCACGTCTCCATTCGCTCCGTCTCTCATCGATAAACTCGGTTCCAAGTGGACCATTGTTCTCGGAATGCTCTTCTACCTGTTCTGGATAGCGGCCAACTTCTGCCCGCACTTCTACACGCTCGTGCCGACGTCGATTGGCGTTGGGTTCGGGCAGAGTCTCGCTTGGAGCGCACAGATCTCCTACATGCGCCACCTCGCCTCCGACTACGAACGCCTGGCTGGTCCTGGGGTCAACCACCGAACCCTGTACCGCTTCAACGGGGTCTTCCTCGCCTGCTTCCAGACCTCGCACGTCTGGGGAAACCTCGTCTCTTCGCTGTCGCTGAGAGAGGAGCCACGACCAAGGAGCAGCAGTTCGGAGTTGCTGGAGGAAGAGGGAATACTGGACGAGGGAGCGACGTGTGGAATATACGATGCCTGCCATGAGAAGATACCTTACACGTGGAATATGACGGCCACAGGTCAGCCATTGCATATACGTTGTTCAAGTAACTCATTCACCTTAGTATACATGCAAAGTATATTCCTTAATACACTTTGGCATACATGCACAGTATACAAAAATGGTTTTTGCACTGTTGCTACTCCTTTCCTATCCATGAAAATGGTCAACCAAAATTATGGCTCTTTGTGGACAATTTTTAAAAATTCTCTGTCATTTATTTATTTGAAGAGTTTTTAGTCAGAACTGATCGCTGTCATTTTGTGATTTTATAGCACGGCTAACAAGAGAAATTCCAGACGCATAGGCAGAGATGTAAGGCTACTAAGCTATCCTACGTGTAAGGCTTCATGAGAAATCTTTTAAGAAACTAATTTGTGAGTGCACTTGTTATGGCGTCCCTTCAAGTTCTTCTACTCAGAAACGCTCCCGAATGCAGCGCGGGTGAAGGACTTGCCCAAGGTCTTGAGGTGGATTCGAATCTGCAACCCTTCGGCTGCAAGGCGACGAACATACCCACTACACCACCGCGCCCCACAAATTGAAATAATAAATATGATATTATGTTTATATTATTTATACAATTTGCTTTTATTCAGCTGTTAAATTGAAGTTTATCTTCCGTGAATTTTTTTATCTAAAAAAATCATAAACGTTGCAACGGTTGTATACATGCATAGCTATCTAGCCAGGACTCATAAAAGTTGCCGCGGGCAATGAAGCCCATTCCCCTCTCCTTCTCGTCACCCTGTTTTATGGCGTTGGTACTCTGTCAATGAATGATTTGCTACTACAACTACTACTCTTATGCTACTATATTAACGTGGGGGGATGTAGGGGAATGTGTGGGCAATTAATTTTATATACTACAACTGGTGCTTATGCTAACCTGGAATGAGGCGAGTGACTGAGAATGGGTGAAAACGGGATGGAGCGTATGGAATAGAAGGAGTGTAGACAAGAATTGCCTAGATGTGGGGAGATGTGGAGATGTGGGGGAATGTGGGGTAATGGTTTGTTGGGTTGATCCGATCTGGATGAAGACGTACAAAGGTATAAGAGTATAGATTATAGATGTTTGACGTTTGCACCATCTGACAACCTCATTAAAACTAGACAGATATCTTTTTAATATATATCTGTCCATTCACTGTCTATTCGTGGAATTGGCGTTAGATGGCGATGAATGAATTAGTGAATGAATTAGTGAATGAATTAGTGAATGAATGCGTGAATGAATCGATATAATTCAATTCAATTCACTTTATTGCAACCAGAAAACAAGAAAACAAGTACATAATAAATTTAATCCCACATACATACATATTACACCCATGATTGAATCATTATTTACTTGCTGCATATATTTGCGTATACCTTCATCCATCCATCATACATCCATCCATCCATCTATCCATCTATCATTCATACATCCATCCATCCATCATCCATCCACCATTCATCCATGCATCCATCCATTCATCCATCTATCCATTCATTCATCCATTCATCATCCATCCATTTCTCCTTCATTCTTCGCTTATTCCATCTTCTTTCCTTTCCCCTTTTCCTCTCTTTTCCAGTTTTCCTTCCATCAACCTCAGTTCTCTTCCCTTCTTTCCCATTCTCCAACCTTTCATGCGCTCATGATTCATGATTCATGATTCATGATTCGTGATTTATGATTCATGATTTATGATTCATGATTCACGATGTATGATTCATGATTTATGATTTATGATTTTCCAATATTCGCTTTTTCCACACTCGCTGATTTTCCTTATTCCACCGCAATATCCGGTCTACACTTTATGGCACCTCAGCAATCAACATCTAATATACATTTATTATTATTTGTGACTGTGTGTGATGCGTGCGTGTATGTGTGCTTGTGCGTCGATTTTTGTGCGTCTCTGTTGTGTGTCTACTCAAGCGTGTGTGTATGTGCGCTTGCGTGTGTGTTTGGGGGGCTGTAGTATATATATATATATATATATATCATCATCATCATCATCATCATCATCATCAAGAACCGAGGGACCAGTGCCCGTAGGTGCCCGCTGCCATCCTCATTATTCCTCGCCATTTTTGTCGTTCCATCGCCGCATGTGTCAGATCTTGTATTGGCGCTCCGCACCAGTCGGTTATGTTGTCCAGCCATTCCTTGTATGGTCTACCTCTTCTGTTGGTTCCCTCCATTCTTCCAAACATCACCCTCTTTTTTTCTGTCCTCATTCATTCTACATATGTGACCAAATAGCTCCAGCTTCCTGGTTATTAATATCTGCATAAGATTTTCTGTGGCTTCTATTTGCTCATACAGTACTGAGTTTTTCATCTTCTGCATCCATCCAACTCTCAACAATCGTCTGTAGCATTTCCTCTCGAAGGCTAATATCTTTGACTCCATTTCTTTAGTTACTGTCCAGGCCTCGCATCCATACATCATACTGCTGAATACACAGGTTCTCAGTACTTTTAACTTTGTTTGTAGATGTATGGATTTGCTCTTCCAGATTTTATCCAATGCCTTTAGTGCTGTCATTGCTTTCGCGATTCTCGCCCATACTTCTTTCTTGTTGTCTAAGTCGTGTGTTTTGATGCATCCTAAGTATGTGAATTTTTCCACGTTTTCTATCTGGTTTCCATCTATTTCCATCTTCTTAGACAGTTCTTTTGCTCCAAACACCATCGTTTTGGTCTTCTCAAAATTCATGTCAAGGCCATACCTTTTTCCTTCATCACTTAACTTCTGAGCTGTGCTCTCCAACCTCTGGATGTCATCGTCTATCAGGTCGATGTCGTCCGCAAAACATAGATTGTTGATATGCTCTCCGCTGATCTTTACTCCTCCTTCTTCCTCCCTGGTCTTGTCTAGTATTCTTTCCAAGAGAGTAATGAATATGTCTGGTGATATCGGGTCACCCTGTCTTGTGCCTCTGCCGATGCTGAACCATGGGCCAATCTCTCCGCACACCCTTACCGCCGCCTTTGCATTGCATGAAACTGAAACTGAAGCGTGGAGAATATGTAGGCCGACATACAATGTATGGCCATATCACTGTTTATCACATAAATTAAACACTGCCCGTGTGTAGACCTATACTGTATGCATAATATGTGTTTTGTGTATTTTAGATTTAAGGGAATGAAAAGAAAAGAATGAGAACCTTTTTGTTTCTTTCTTCGATAGCTTTGCACATTCGATTTATCCGCATAATAATTATGATGACAAATATAATTATTGATCTTTCTTTATTTCAATGCTTCTCTCGATTCCAATGCATCTTCCATTTCATGCGTGCCTTGCTATAGTCTGCCTCCCTGTTGGTTGGTCTGTCTGTCTGTCTGTCTGTCGTTGTGCTATATATACATGTATATACACGGTGTCCCAATTGAACTGATACCCTTTTTGTTTTGGCGATATACTTGTCAATTCTAATTGAAACTCTATAAAATTTCAGAGAATGTAAGAGGGATAAATTATCAATGTTTCCTGAAAATTTTATACATTTCTACGAACAGAGTTCGAAGTTATGCATGTTCAAATTTGGGCAACGAAAGTTTTAAGTTTCCAACATGTAAAAGATAGGAAATTGTGGTGTTAGCGTTGTTCTTCAAAGCTCATGTTCAAAATCTCCGCCATTAGCTCGAATGCATGCTCTAAGGCGCTTTCGCCATTCATTGGCTGCATTGTTAAAAATCCCTTGATCAAAACGATTCCATTCTTCCACATTTCGCTGTTTGAAGTGGTCACTGTTCTACGTCACGTATTCGAGTTTCATAAGGCTGCAATGAGCCAGTTTCTGTTAGAAAATTCCTTTAAAAACCTTTTGCACCGTAATGTTTTTCTTCCATTAAATTTTGTATTAAACTCAAGTCATCTTTGCTGAAAACCATTTTTATTATTGTCCCCTAACGTGGAAATGACGGAAATATGACGGAAATATTTATAAATTTCAAAAGTAAGGCGTGCAGTTGCAAACAATAATTTCCTATCTTTTACATGTTGGAAACTTAAATTTTCCGTTGTTCAAATTGGAATGTGCATAACTTCGGACTTTGTTTGCAGAATTGGATACATTTTTCAGTATACATTGATAATTTATCCCTCTTACAATCTCTGAAATTTTATAGAGTTTCATTTAGAATTGACAAGTATATCGCCAAAACAAAAAGGGTATCAGTTCAATTGGGACACCGTGTATATATATAATTATATGTATATATAGTATAGAGAGTGATGCTGTCTGCATGTCTATGAGAGATAAAGGGAGCCTCGCGTGATGACAAGCGATCCACTTACTGCACGAGGGCAGTAAGTGGATAACAATTATATATATAAAATTATATATATAATATATAATTATATATATATATATAATTATATATTATATATATAATTTTATATAATTATATATGTGTGTATATTATATATATAATTATTATTATTATAATTGTACGAGGATTCAAGCCAATGTTTATTGCGAGGAGTGAATATAAGATTATATAGCCTAATGATGGTCACGATTGTCAATACCATCATTATAAAAATAATCGCTTCAACTATTACTACAAATGTAAAATAAATAATACAGAAAGAAATATGAATGAACTGCACATTAAAATACGCGAGTGTTTTAATGTGCAAGAGAGAGAAGTTTGTTTCAAAGTTCATCACAACGATTGCAAATTCCATCTATACAATTGTACATGTAGATGTCACTGATCACGTGATCCAGTTTAATGCTGATTAGGGTTGTGGTTTCAATATGCATGCCATGGCATGAGATATTTTCCCTCCAAAATGTATCACGTGACCTAATAAAATATCTCATACCGACCGCACTCCTTTAATATACTATACTTGAGACTTCTGTTTAATTAAGATGCTCTCAACAGCCAACGCATTCGTCTGAACTTGTTGTTTGTTTGAGCTGTATCTATACGATAAAAGAATTAATTGAAATTAAACTGAAATCAACCGCTGCAAATGTTTCAGTTTATTATAAGTTTCCAATGTGTTGCCTGTTTCTACAACGACCAGATAAACAGAAACGTTTTGCAATCAATGAATGAAAGCCTCTGATCGGAAAATACAGGACATTTGTTTGGAAGCTATTTTATGAAGGAAGATTTTCATCCACGACAGGAAGCTTTAATTTCTCTTACAGAACTACTGCATCAAAATCACAGTTATCAGCATTCTAAGTGTTGCAAAACAAACTTATATGAAATGGCATACAGTTTACAACTGCAGTCCAATCTTATTTAATGTCCAACATATGTCATATGATATCAATGGCCGTAAACTAAATGAGGTTTTCATAAAGCGTTAAGTCCTTCCACTGTCTGAATAGAGAAGGGTTTTCGAAATGTATGGATGGTCCTCAGTTTCATGTATTTTATAGATGGTCTTCAGTTTCATATATTTTATAGATGGTCATCAGTTTCCTGTATTTTATAGATGGTCCTCTGTTTCATGTATTTTATAGATGGTCCTCAGTTTCATGTATTTTATAGATGGTCATCAGTTTCATGTATTTTATAGATGGTCCTCTGTTTCATGTATTTTATAGATGGTCTTCAGTTTCATGTATTTTATAGATGGTCATCAGTTTCATGTATTTTATAGATGGTCCTCAGTTTCATGTATTTTATAGATGGTCTTCAGTTTCATGTATTTTATAGATGGTCCTCAGTTTCATGTATTTTATAGATGGTTCTCAGTTTCATGTATTTTATAGATGGTCCTCAGTTTCATGTATTTTATAGATGGTCCTCAGTTTCATGTATTTTATAGATGGTTCTCAGTTTCATGTATTTTATAGATTGTCCTCAGTTTCAAGTTACTTATGTGCTAGAAATTCTCAGTTACACGTATACAGTGCATGCAACTATGCATTGACCAAATTAATTAGCAATAATTTATGAATGGCCCATTCAGCTTCATGTAATATAAATCCATACATATATTATATATTTTATATATATACATACATACATGGAAAATCGTTGGAACGCCAATGGTGTGGGTGTGTATATAAGAGATATTGACGACGAAAAAATATAGAGAGATAAAATCTTCATCATCAGACGATTGGTCGATGCGAAGTGCTATCCGCCTGGAATGCATCTTCAATAATCCACTGTTGCTGAGTCAGAATCAGCAGCTGCAGCAGCTGCAGCAGCAATAGCATCTCAAGTCCATTGGAGTGTTTGTCCGTCTTGCCCCCATATTTCCTGCTTGCCCCTCTCTCCCCTGCTTCTGGTCGAAGCGGCGGATGTGATCGATTGGAGCGACCTCTGGAGACGGAGGAGGAGCAATCGAAGAAGAGATGCGGCACTCGACTGCAGCAACAGCAGCACATATACATATATATGTATATATATACATATATATGTATACATATATATACATATATATGTATATATATATGTATATATATATATGTATGTATATATATATATATGCAGCAGATGGTCCTCCAACCGAATAACATCACCAACACTTCTTCTTTACGATTCATCCTCTGCTGCAGTCACAGCAGCTGCGTCTTCACCAACCAAAGCGCAACTACCATCACCATCACCACCACCTCCACCACCACCACATCCACCACCACGTCTACCACCACTATCACCACCATCACCGCCACCATCATGGTCATCATTAGCGCCCGTGAATAAGCTGGTCTCCTTGACGTGACTTTTGTGGGCGTTGAGAATTTTTTGAAGATTTACATTACATTTACATCACCACCTCCACCTCCACCAACACCACATCAACACCTCCACCACCAACGCCACCACCGCCGCTAACACCACCACCACAACCACCACACCACTCCCACCACCACGACCACACCAGCAATCAATACCACCACCACCACGAATACCGACACAATCACCACTATAGATGTGATCGATTGGAGCGATCTCCACTGCCACCACCACCACCACCACCACCACCACCACCACCACCACCACCACCACCACCACCACAACGAACAATTCCACCACAATAGCTCTGGACGATCCATTGATCCCTCTTTGACACTACACACACAACACCGCTCGTGAATAAGCTGATGCCCTGCGATTGGCTTCGGACAAGAAGACATGGACAGGTAGCAACTCAGCAAGGCATATAGTTATGACGAAGAGAAGTACAAGGAAGAGAAGAAAGAGGACAACGGAGAAGAAGGATAGGAGAAGGAGGAGAATAAAAAAGAGAAGGGGAAAATATAGAAGAGAAGGAGGAGAATAAAGCAGAGAAGGAAGAGAATAAAGAAGAGAAGGAGGAGAATAAAGAAGAGAAGGAAGAGAATAAAGAAGAGAAGGAGGAGAATAAAGAAGAGAAGGAGGAGAACGAAGAAGAGAAGGAGGAGAATAAAGAAGAGAAGGAGGAGAACGAAGAAGAGAAGGAGGATGAGTACAAATAAAATTCGAACGAAGATAAGGTGAGAATGCGGTTCTATGCATGAAAATAATATGAAAGCCGATAGGAGATAAATTAAGAATATGAGACGGAGGAGGAAGAGGCGTGGCTGGAAACGATATTGGAAACGTGCAAGTGATGGAAGAATCTACCAGATTCGACCTCGGGCAAGAATCCGCGGTGACCAGGAGATAGGCAGCTAGGGCAGGGATGGGGGTGAGGTGAGAGAGGGAGGGAAGGGAGGCAGAGAAATAAAGGCAGGAGACATAAAGGCAGGGAGGAAGAGGACAAGGAAACAGAGATGGAAAAGAAAGCGAGGTGGAAGACTATGATAGTGGTTGGCATTGTATGATGCTGCATGGTTGCAGTCGTCTTCCATTATTATTATTATTATCCGTGATTATGGATTGATGTGTTGGCACCGCAGCGGATATCATCCATGCAGATCTCGGTATGAGACATCAGTGTCATCAATGATTTCTGGAAGAAGAGACAAACAGACAGACAGACAGAGTGAGAAAGAGAGACAGGGGGAGAGACAGAGAGAGGCCGACAGACAAAGACATGCAGGCAGACAGACAGAGTGAGACAGACAGAGAGACTGACAGACTGCCACACAGAGAGAGAGAGAGAGAGAGAGAGAGTGAGACAGAGAGAGAGAGAGACAAAGAGACAGACATAGAAAGACAGACAGACAGAGTGAGACAGACAGAGTGAGACAGACAGAGAGACTGACAGACTGACACAGAGAGAGAGAGACAGACAGACAGACAGAGACAGAGACAGAGACAGAGACAGAGACAGAGACAGAGACAGAGACAGAGACAGAGACAGAGACAGAGACAGAGACAGAGAGACAGAGACAGAGGGAATATAATGAGAATGAGTGAGTGAGAATAAGTGAGTAGAAGAGAAGGCAAGAAGCGACGAGAAGGAGAGAGAGGGGAATGGAAGGAGGTGAGGTGGAAAGAGAGAATAAGGAGCGGGAGAAGATGGAAGAGAATGAATGGATAACATCAGAGAATATCTGAAGGAGAAAGGCACACGTCAGCTCACATGTCAGCTTAGCTGAGATCGGTGAAACAATCAGGAACAGAGAAGTTTGGAGAAATTTCGTAAAGGCATCATCATCATAACAATGACGGATAGAAGAAAGGAGAAAAAGATACAGGCCTATAATTCATGATAATACGCTAATAATTATTGTTTCTTGCAGTCAATACGTTTGCATGCACCACATGTGTCCTTAATTGGAACATGTTTAGGACTGCGCACAAGAGTTTAAGCACTTGCTTTCAAATTCAATTATCAACTGCAATTCTATTCTTCCCCCACCCCTGTCCGTCTCTCTGTCTCTCTGTCTATCTGTCTCTTTCTCTGTCTCTTTGTCTCTTTCTATCTGTATCTCTAAGTTATGCTGCTTCACCTTTTCTCTCTTATAATCATCTCGCTCCGTCTGTTCTGTCTTCCTCTCTTCTGCTGACCCTGCATCAGCGTATTGCCTCAGCGTATTGCCTCAGCCTATTGCCTCAGCGTATTGCCTCAGCGTATTGCCTCAGCGCATTGCCTTAGCGTCCGTTCAATCGAAGACTTTTAACTTAAGAAATAATTTGTAACAAGCAAATGAATTTTCAAGCGATAGGCTGTAAATTGTGTAAAAGTCAGTCGCATGCAGACAATGACTGAAGCACTGCTGCAGTAGGCGGCGAAGTTCTACGATCCTCAGCATAATTATTCAGCAGCAGTTGGCCGAGTTTTTCGTCAGCATCCACAAGACAACCACCTGCGGAATGAAGTTGGCGGTATTCCTGCTGATCGGCCTAACAGCCGTCGTTATCATTGCGCTCGATGGTGTCATTGCGGGTGGTAATGGCTTTGGTAAGTTACTTCTTCATTTAAGCATCAATTATTGCGTCTGTGGTTAACTGGACTGAGTTTGTTTTAGCTCAACTCTTTGTCTCCACCCTGACTACTTCGGCCCTTCCCCTTATATGCACTAATGGTACTTCTATTCTATTCTGTGTTTTCCTTTTCTCTGTTTTTTCTTCTTTTTCATATTTTTTTAAAGTTAAGGTTTAATAGTTTTACAAAACCGTGATATCTTAACTTTGGATGTGTGTTTATAGTTAAGACCATGATGGGTAAGCAACTTGCCCAAGGTCGCTCCGCAGGAGCTTTCACCCCTGCGTCCCACACGTGCTAGCCCGAGATATCTAAATTTCTGAATGTCAACTCCCAGCCTGGGGCTTGAACCGCAGTCCATTGCAACCAACAGACGAATGCCGCTCTCGCTTACCGGTGTAGCTAACTAGGCCAGTCTGCTATACATAAGCCTACAGTAATTATAATTAATAACTATAATATGTATATTGCAGCTAATCCGTGTATTAATCCGACCAGACGTATTTACGAATATCCTGAAGACTGCAGCAGGTTCATCGAATGCAGTAATGAGAAGATTGTCGTCAAGTATTGTGGACCAAATACTTACTACGATCCAGAGATATCCAACTGTAATTATATGGGGGCGATGAATCCACGAAGACGACTGCTTTGCCTCCTTTGGATGATCATTCACCGTTAATTATCCAGCATCATCGATGGACATCAACTGCATTCCAGTGGATATGTCCTTTCGCCATCATTATATTCACAAAAGACGTGGATGACTTAACAAACAACACTGAGACTTTGAAACTTTATTAAGGAACTAATGTTACTAGACAACAGTTTGAAAACACCTGAACTAGCAATACGTCGTTCAGTTCAGAGCTATAGTATTATCAGAAAATAATGACATGCATATGCACAAAAACGCGTTTTCTCCTCCTCCTCCTCCTCCTCCTTCTCCTCCTTCTTTTCATCCTATTCCCCCTCCTCCCCTTCAAGTTCTCTTCATCCTCTTCTTCGTCTTTTCCTCTTCCTCCTCCTCCCGTCATACTCCTTCCCTTCTTCTCTTCCTCGTTCTCTTCCCGTCCTCTACCTCCCATCCTGCTCCTCCTCCTCCTCGTCCTCCTCCTCCTCCTTCTCAACACAACCTCACTTCCTCGCAGCATCCTCATCTCTATCCTCATTCAGTGTTCCACCTCGAGCGCCATTCCGACGTTTCATCTCCTCTCTATCTCCATGGCAACGATGACTCATCTCCTCTCTATCTCCATGACGACGTTTCATCTCCTCTCTATCTCCATGACAACGACGTTTCATCTCCTCTCTATCTCCATGGCAACGATGACTCATCTCCAGTTGATCCGACGACGGCTTCCCGCACCATCCACCATCCAAACCATCCGCCGTATCATACTGCACTGCAGCTATATAAATACCAAATTAAGCGAGATTTATATAGCGCCAGTGTAGCGACGTCGCAAAGAGACGTGGCCGGATATTCCATATACGTCATGAGAAACGGAAATGACGCAGATTTGACTGACATGGAGGAATAGGAATATACTGTTACTCGAATATATCGTCATATATCCGCCGGCCACGACCAACTGCCATCGTCATCCATGGTGAGAGAGTGATGAAGATTTGTGGGAATCTTTTCACATCACTGCATTCTAAACGTGAAGAACGGTTGGCCGTTTGAACGAAGATCTGTCAAACCACGAAGACGATTCTCTACCCCCCTCTCTTAGGACTTACCCTCCATAAGTCCAGATATATTATGCTCTTTATAGTCATCTCTGGAAGAGGCAGACACTACGATGGCAACAGAAGTCGCAAGGAGCGGAACCAGCTGCAGCAGTCAACCTACTTGAACCTCAACCTCAATTAGATTAGTTTTGGCTGCTATACTGCTTGCCACATGTGCAATTGTGCAATTGTGCATGGGTCTCTGGAAGAATGATTCATAGTTAATCTGATGCTATTGCGCAGACTGCATGTCTGCTGTAACGTTGCCATGGGAAAAAGATGAGGACTAGGAGGAGGAATATAGGAGGAAGAGGAGGAAGAGAAGGAAGAGGAAAAGGAGGACGAGGAATAGGAGGACGAGGAATAGGAGGAGGAATAGGAGGACGAGGAATAGGACGAGGAATAGGAGGAGGAGGAATAGAAAGAGGAGGAATAGGAGGACGAGGAATAGGAGGACGAGGAAAAGGAGAAATAGGAGGAGGAATAGGAGGAGGAGGAATAGGAGGAAGAGGAATAGGAGGACGAGGAATAGGAGGACGAGGAATATGAGGACGAGGAATAGGAGGACGAGGAATAGGAGGACGAGGAATAGGAGGACGAGGAATAGGAGGACGAGGAATAGGAGGAGAAATAGGAGGAGGAGGAATAGGAGGAGGAGGAATAGGAGGACGAGAAATAGGAGGACGAGGAATAGGAGGACGAGGAATAGGAGGACGAGGAATAGGAGGAGGAGGAATAGGAGGACGAGGAATAGGAGGACGAGGAATAGGAGGACGAGGAATAGGAGGAGGAGATAACAGTAGAGATGAATGACGAATAATGATGAGGAAAGATGGATGAAAAGAAGGAAGAAAAGAAAGAGGAGGAAATGGAAGAGAGAGAGAGAGAGACAGGCAGACAGACAGAGATACATACAGAGACAGAGATACATAAAGAGACAGAGACAGAGAGACAGAGAGACAGAGAGAAAGACAGACAGACAGACAGAGAGAGAGTTGGGTAGAGGATCAATGGTAGTCGGAGTTCATAATTAGACTTGCGAAGATTATTGATGTTGTGCATCTGCAGCATATAATTAAATTTAAGACATCTATGCATAATAGAATAACAGTATGCATTGAATAAATCCGAGTTCTTATATTATTGCAATGCAATGCGATGCGATGCGATGCAATGTAATGCGATGCAATGCGATGCAATGCGATGCGATGCAATACAATGCGATGCAATGCGATGCAATGCGATGCAATGCAATGCAATGCAATACAATGCGATGCGATGCAATGCAATGCGATGCAATGCAATGCAATGCAATGCGATGCAATGCGATGCAATGCGATGCGATGCAATGCGATGCAATGCAATGCGATGGCTTAAGAAGTGGTTATATATGCAGGCAAGAAGCTGAGAACGAATCGGATTCGATACCAGCTAATTCAAAAAAGAGATTCAATCAATCATTCACTCTCAAAATGAAATTAACAGTCGATAGATGGAACGTTGCAAGCTGCCAATGCAATTAAATTCCACTCTTGCTATCATGTAATCATTATACTGTGTACTTGTCAGTTTGAATTAGTAAATGATTTTATCATCATCATCATCATCATCATCGTCGTCATCATTAACATCATCGTTATCATCTTCATCGTCGTCGTCGTCGTCATTATTCCTTTGTATTTTCACCATTGTTTAACTTGTCTGTTGTCTGCAATCTTCCATCCATCAATTAATACATCCATCCATCCATCAATACATCCATCCATCAATCCATCCATCCATCCATCCATCCTTCCATCCATCCATTCACCCATCCATCCATTCATCCATCCATCCATTCATCCATCCATCCCTCCATCCCTCCATCCATCAATACATCCATCCATCCATCCATTCATCCATTCATCCATTCATCCATTCATCCCTCCATTCATCCATCCATGAATCCATCCATCCATCCAACCATCCATCCAACCATCCATCCATACATCCATCCATACATCAATCCATCCATTCATCCATCCATCCATCCATTCATCTTGATGATTGACCATGCAGTTGGTCTTCTTCTGTGTTGAAGCAGTGAATTCAGCATCGAGTGGTGTCGTGAGGATGATGGGAACATATCTCATCTTCGCTTTCGTTGGTCTTCTCTTCATCCTCATCTTCCTTGAACGCATTCCGTCGTCAAAGGATGATGAACCAGACAAACCATGCATCCAGGTCAGACACACACGCGCATACATATACATGTACGCACCTCTTTCTGTCTCTCTCTCTGCCTCTGTCTGTCTGTCTCTCTGTCTCTGTCTGTCTCTCTCTCTGTCTGTCTCTGTCTGTCTCTCTGTCTCTGTCTCTGTCTCTGTCTCTGTCTCTGTCTCTGTCTCTGTCTCTGTCTCTGTCTCTCTCTGTCTCTCTGTCTCTCTGTCTCTCTGTCTCTCTCTCTCTCTCTCTCTCTCTCTCTCTCTCTCTCTCTCTCTCTCTCTCTCTCTCTCTCTCTGTCTCCGTCTGTCTCTCTTTCTCTGTTTTTCTCTGCCTCTGATTGCGATCAAAAAATATATGTAGCCCTATATAGAGCTTATATATAGGCTTATATATATATATATATATATATCTATATATATATATATATCTTACGTTTATAGTCTGTTACTAAAAAATAACAGTAGAATCGCTCTAATACTTACAAATAGGCTTACATTTTAGCTGTCGCATAATCGCATTCTTATTATATGCATCTATTATTTAAAGCCGAGAATATCGATAGGCCTATATAATAAAATTTATGGTGATAACAGGAAAACACGTATAATTATATATTTATAATAATTGTAACGCGAGCGAGCGATGTTCCAGACTTCCAGGATACGACTCTCGTCTTCATACTGTTCACCGCATGCATAGAATAATTAATAGCTGCAGGAGGAGACAGAGATCATACGTCGTCGTCGTCCGTCGAATCCTCTCATTCTGATTGGTCGATGCTTGTGGTCGCCGCCATGACAGTGCGATGCGCTAATGACGCCCGAGAGAAATGACGCGTATGGCATGGATATGACAGCTGATGATGCTGCTGTAGTGCAAACACGTGACTTTTCGATAGAAGCATTCACAGCGAAAGATGATAATAATAATAATAATAATAATAATAATAATAATAATAATAATAATAATAATAATAATAATAATAATAATAATAATAATAATACGATTGGCAATGAAACTCATTAAAATGATTATTATTCGAACATCCACGACGCAATTCATCAGATTAATACGAATTAATGAAGTTATTAATGTGGTTGATTAGTATACATGTATAGCAGTGCCGGATTAACTTTTTAGAGGCCTGGCGCAAACAATGCACAAAAAAACAAAAGTAGGCCCTCTATCCAATCAAATTATTAAAAAAATGGGGGGGGGGGGGGGAATCAATTATATCGAAAAACATACTTTAGCCTAATAATATATGAACACAAAATGAAGCTGTGATAGGATCATAGGAGATTTTTTCATTTTACTTGTTACAGTTCAACTGTTCAAAAATGTTCGTCGAGTTCAAAAGTCTTTCCTTCGCGCTTTTAAAGTAGGGAAAGAATCAATGATATCTTGAAAGTCAAGATCTGCCAAGATTTCCGACTCAATGTTCAAAAGAGTTAAAATTGCCAATCTGTCCTGGCCCATTGTTGACCTCAAAGATGATTTTATGCGTTTTAAATGACTGAATGATCTTTCTCCACTGCAGTTACTTACAGGCAAAGTTAAGTAGGCTAAATACGTAGTGCAGTACAAACATTTGGAAAGCCGTCTTTCAGATTATAGCGGTACATTATATTCAGCATCTTTTGTGGAGTAACTGCTGTTAGGCCTACTTGCTGTACCTGTTTCTGTCGATGGAAGTTGTTTTTAAAAAGAGCGCCATTGTATCCATTCGGTGAAAAGTTCGTTATTTAGCCTACATCATGTGACGTTGCTGTTTGCCTACCTCTTCAAGTTTGCGGGGTTTTTTGACGTTTCTGCCAACCGGACTCAAATTTCTTCATTTTCTTTAGGCCTACTTATTTTATTTGTTTAAAAATATTAATTTAAAAAAGAAATAAGCCGCTACATAAACACTAAATAGTAGATAATAATATTACATGGAACATACACTGTGTCGTCTGTACCGTACGCATAGGCTTAGGCCTATCTATATTTTATTTGGTGATGGGATCGATCCACGCATAAATTGATTACGTCATACGTCATCATTACAGTACACAATTAATTAGTACGTCATCATTATAGTAGTAGTAGTACTGTAGAAGGCCTGTTTTTATAATGCCACCAAATTTTATATGCAATGCTTGTTTTAGAAATTAAACATTTTAAATAAGCAAAAACATTTTATATAAACAAATTCGATCGGATAATCGGATTTCTCAAATTTAAAAAAAATTACCCCCGAAAGAAGGCCTGGCGCAAGTGCGCCAGTTGCGCCATGGTTAATCTGGCACTGATGTATAGTCTATCTGTATTATAGCACAAGACAGTTGACGTGTGAGTATGACTCGTATGAGTTAATCGATTTCGCTGTTATGCACTATAAGTAAGTAAGTAAGTAAGTAAGAATATTATTATACTATATTACTTCTATAACGGAGTCTATGGTCCCTTCTCGGCTAATCCTCACGCATTGGCCTTCGTCTAGTTAATAATAATGATGTCAATAAGGATTGTGTTTAATCTGCGACTCAGTTGATTAGGAAACAAACGATTAATTCACTGAGATCCTGCTTAGAGATTAAATTCTAGAAATTCTGTTTTTCTTGATAAAATAATTATTGTATAACTTGACAAGCAACAGTCATAATCATAGCGAGTGACGAACGTGACTTTGGTTTTTGGCAAACAATTAATATGCAAATACGATAATATCATCCTATCTATGGTAGGCCTACGTATGTAGCACATCTTCGGTGACGTGCAAAACTGTACAGTGTAGGCTATATATTACTCTCGTTACCGCTCGCATCTTATGCCAGATGGTGACTACTTGTAAGAAGAAGTTAGAATACAGACAGCTGCAGCAGTAAAGATTTGTATAATTGGTCTCATGGCGGCGGTTCTTGTTTTGTACATGCATCCGATGCAGTTGTCTCCTTTCCATTCGACGCCGCACTGCATTCCGACCGCTTCTTCTTCTTCCTCTTCTTCTTCTTCTTCTTCGGCTTCTGCTTCTGCTTCTTCTTCTTCTTCTTCTATCCTTGAGTCATCGTTTAGTATGCATAGAATTACAGCTGGACACATCTACATGTAATAGCTCTCTATAGGATCCTAACCGAGTGGAACCTAACCGCGAGTCGCGATGCTGCCAATAATGACACGACACATGCGCATGCGCCATGCAGTGCATGCGAATGTTGGTCAAATAGCAGGAGAGACACACCATCTCCATTCTCTCTCTCACAGTTATTATTATACAACCACACACACACACACACACACACACACACACACACACACACACACACACACACACACACACACACACACACGCAAACCAACTGACTGAATCTGCGAACGGAAGCATATAGCAAAGTATGCATCAAGACATACAACCAATACAAGCGTACAACAAAGAATACACCTAAACATGCACAACACACAGAACAAAGCATACAACAACAGAGTAATACGTCTAAGCATAGGCCTACAGCAAAGTGGATAGTACGTGAATGACGATAATAGACTCAGACGTTCGTCGAATACAATCTCAGCAGCAGCTGCACTCATGACGGTCATCCTCTCATGAAGGTCATGAAGGTCATGAAGGTCATCCTCTCATGAAGGTCATGAAGATCGTCCTCTCGCTTTTCTATAGTCTTTCATTCTTTAGAGCATATCCACATGAATTATACATAACCAATCCATTTCCTGCTTTGTCTCTGTTCTCTACTCGTAACCAACTTTGTTTTTCTCAACATTCAATTCTCTTCAGTCCTTGCTTAATCTGTGTGTCATTCACATTTCGATCTGCATCCTTTTGAATTCCGCTCTGATCTGCCTCCTTAATTCCACCTTCCAATTTTCGACTTATTACGTGTTACACTGACGAAATCCTCTGCAGTTGTTATTTTTTGCTGTTGTTGATGATTTGGTTTTGCTGCTTCAGATGCTGAAGTCCCAGCTTCTTCAACTATCGAAACAAAAGACGTTCTGTCGACTCATTCCGATGCTGCTCTTCAACGGATTCGAACAGGGATTTGTCTATGCTGACTTCAACAGGGTCAGTGACAACTAATCACATCTGTATCGATGTATAATAGTCTCGACAGAAGTCTAATCATAGGCGTAGGAGACGAGGGTCCAGGGGGGGGGGCAAATGCCCCCAAACTTGGGGCAAGTCTGATTTTTTGGGCAAGCAGATCCGGAAAAAGTTTTAAAAATTTCGGCAAAAGTACCGGATGACTAAAGAAGGTCGTCAGAATTTTCGGCAAACGTAACGGGAAGTTTTCTTAAGATTTCAGCCGGATGGAAAAAAATGTCGGGCAAAAGTCTCACTTCCCCCCCCCCCCACTGCTGGAATGTCCCCTACACCTGTAGGTCTAATCAATTAAGACTCGGAAATAGAGGCCTACGACGTCTACATGTCTGGTCTACGAGGCCTATACTATGGTAATCTAAATTATGCTAAAGCCTGGTTTACGTGGCTGGGCGTGTACTGCATATATACTATACACGGCAGTCCTACTATGGTAATCTAGCTGTATTAACCTAGTTCGGAGTAGTCTATAACATATTATCATGTCGCAGTCTATTATTATATCCATCCCTATATATAATAGATTGGACTTACTTTTTAACGCTCCAACATCCTTTCTGGCGCCATCTTTTCCTCTCGCCTTTAACCCTTTTTTCTCTCAGGGTATGTAGCTCGCACTAGAAGCGCTTATGAAAGCTCCAGCAAACTGTGAAAGCGCCTTATAAATGATCAAATGCAATGCAATGCAATGCAAAATAATATGCAAAACAATACAATCTAGCTTATAGTGCCCCATTCTCTTGTCCATTCTAGCCCGTAATAGGCCTATATAATTATAGGCCTATAAATAATTATATATATATAATATATATATCTTGTGTTTATTCTAACTTTGTCTCGTCTGACCTGATTCATATTTCGATGTCTGCTGCTGACAGACATTTGTTTTCTAAGATTACGACTCAAGACAAAAAGTCACAAAGACAAATATGTCTCAAACGAATCATAGAAGCAGTGAGTGACCCAAAGGATCCAGATTAACGACTGTTGAGCCTTTCATCGTACCACAAATCACATAACATTGATCAACAGGAGCCCATCATGCAGCTGCTCAGACGGACAGACAGACAGACGGAAGAAAAATCAGAGACGTATTTACGCAGACAAGAAGACGGACCGAGTGTAAGAGATGGACGGACAGATAGCAAAGCGAGAATTTCAGAAATTGACAGAAAGTAGCTTGTCGGTTGGCATAGCAACGCGTTCGACCAAGTTACATACGAAATGTACACTGCTCCAGTTACATACGAAATGTACACTGCTCCAGTTACATACGAAATGTACACTGCTCCAGTTACATACGAAATGTACACTGCTCCAGTTACATACGAAATGTACACTGCTCCAGTTCCATACGAAATGTACACTGCTCCAGTTACATACGAAATGTACACTGCTCCAGTTACATACGAAATGTACACTGCTCCAGTTACATACGAAATGTACACTGCTCCAGTTACATACGAAATGTACACTGCTCCAGTTACATACGAAATGTACACTGCTCCAGTTACATACGAAATACGAAATCAATCAGTGAATTATCTATTGATGCAGAGACTGTGAAATTGGCATAGCATAAAAATGGTAAGGCTCCTCGGGATACAATGGCTTGCCCTAAAAATTGAAGGATTCCCGTTTAAAATTAGGGCAGCCTATAACCTATTAATATCGAATGCGCAAAATAAAATATGGAATCAAAACAAAGTGATGCAACAACAATTATTCATTGGTTTTCAATGTGAATGGGAAACAGTGCATGGAATAAAAGAATGAGAAACAGAATTAATAATTATGCATCCAGTCCAACATAATAGCACAGACTAACACAAACACAATCATAATACGATGTGTACGCTACATTCCAACAGGACACATGTTACCACAGTAGCATATAGCAGTAATAGAACAAATGAGGAGAGAACAAAGGAACAAATTTAGCCATAGTTATGAATCCATTGTAGGCTGCATGTACATTTATACTTATTCATTATTTCATTTAACCGTGAATTAAATTATTTCATTTAACCGTGAATTAAATTATTTCATTTAACCGTGAATTAAATTATTTCATTTAACCGTGAAGAACGTAATCTATTCAACTTTCCAACTTGTTTATCAAGCAATGGTAAACTTGATACTGAACGTATGTAGGCCTACATTGGACGCAAGAGTATTGATTCAATCGTTGAACTTGGTTGCTGTATTAACAACCCTATTATACTGCAAATATTATTTGCATGAGTGTTGTACATATTTCTGTTGTATGTTGTTGTGTGACGTTGCAGTCGTACGTTAGTTGTACGATCGGCATACACTACATCGGTTACTGCATGATCACCCTGGGAGCAACGAACTCCGTCTTCTCGTTCCTCGTGGGGGCCATGGCTCGCCACATCCCACGCGAGGCAGTCATCGGGATCGGGGCCATCCTCCACGTCGGTCTCATGGTCTTCCTGCTCGTCTGGATCCCAGATAAAAGCCTCGTCGCCGTCTTCTTCGTCATATCCGGTCTGTGGGGCATCTGCGACGCCATCTGGCAAACACAGAGTAACTGTGAGTAACAAGAGAAACATGTCGCACATCATTGACTTCCTTCCTTCTTCGTCTTTCTTCAGCATCAACGCCATCTTGTAATAATAATTATTATTGTTGTGGCAAGAGGAACGCAGATTTTCTTCCTATAGTATACATGTTTTTCACTATACCATAAGTAATTATAGATCGATTTATTTTTTTAAAGCCTCTTATGCAAAGACAAGCATCGAAATATGCCGCTATATAATTGCACTCGAATCACTCAGCGCCTCTGAGTAGATTCTGGAAGGGGCGCTATATAAATGCTCTGAATGAATGAATGAACTTAATATTCAAGGTCCCACTCTGCGATTGCTCGTACTCTGGCAGTGCCAGTCCCATGCCTGGAGAAAGAAGGAGGGTGACACTAATCATCTTTGATGTAATAAGTGTATACTTAAAAAGCAACAAGCATTACTCAAGATCCTTGACAAATTTACCGTCGTAGTTAGGAACGGAGGTTAGAATTGGTTGAGCTTGTAACTGGTATAAGCGAACAAGATCTAATGCACCGTAATCATCGTAATGTAATACGTGGAAATGGTGGAATGGAGATCATCGAAATTTCTTAGAACTATACACAAGCTGTCCGGGGAATTGGCGCAATGGTAGGCCTATAGTCCCTAAAGCTGGCTATATATATATATATATATATATATATATATATATATATATATATATATATATATATATATATATATATATATATATATATATATATATATATATATACGCACAGTCATGTGCTGTTGTCGTTGGAGTAAATGTCTAATAGCAGAGAAATAATAAAATTCATAAAAGCATTTTATAGTTATGACAACCTATACAATAATTAAACGTTTATAGGATGTTTTTCTGTATCATTATAGTCCATTGCTATAGATGATAACTATCTAAGTGATTGCTCTATTTCCCGTCCTATGGCTATATGACCAGTGCTAAAAGTGTAAGAAAAGAAGTGCCAGGTCGCCCTTTACCTTTCCAAAAGACGTGCCAGGATGCCCCTTACATTTACAGGTGTGCTGGCGAAATAAGTGGCAGGACGGCATAGACATTTTAAAATAAGTGCCAGGACGCCGTCCATGACCGTCCTGCCACACTTTAAGCCCTGGCTATGACCCAAAGCGTATAATAGGCCTGCAATCGAAATAATCACCTTGCGTTACTTGCTTTAATTGTTTTAATTGCATGATTATACTTAATTGCAGATCTGGTGAACTTGTGCTGTCCTGACGAGACTGAGATCGCCTTCCAGAACCTTCGTCTGCTGCAAGGCTTCGGTGCCTCGATGGCCTTCATCCTCAGCATCTTCTTCTGCATCTCTGTCAAGCTATACCTCCTCATCACCCTCCTCGCCATCTCCATCCTCTTCTACGTCGTCGTCGAGTACAACCTACGACGTCACGAACAGACGACGGACGATGACGTCACCAGAACAACGTAACCATGGTGACAGCAGATGCACGCATCCGTCGGTCAAATGATGCCCCGCCCTTTTAATTCCGTCAACCAATTAAATGTTGCTTTCTGAAATGACGCCACGCCTTTTGAAGTATGTCAGCCATATAGAGACGGTCGCATGTTAAGATACCCCCCCCCCCAAAAAAAAAACCCCAACATTTTTGCCAACAGGGAAGTGATTTTCTTAGTCAGAACTGAAAAACAGACGTCAGTTAATTTTGCGACCATGACAACGGCCTTTTTGAAGACAGAACAAGCGTTGCAATTATTTACAAATCGTCCATTAGAATGATTAGAGATCTCACATTCGTCGATTTTCGTCCGTAGTAATTGAACTTCCGTAAAATGTTACCATGACTACAAAGCCTACGATGACATTTTACTGTGAATACCATGATGGAAGATGGGCGCATGCGCACTGTGGCAAGGAACATTTGCCCCGTGTATTTGTTATAATCTGTGACAGAAACATTTGAAATAGTATTGAAACCTTAACAAATTAAAGTAATTTATAGATGATTTTGTTGCTACTGCTGCTGCTCTTGCTGCTGTTATTTTACCATTAGGCCTATTATTTTTTATTGCCTTTAGATATACCCTCAGAGGTCTGAGGGTGTGCTGTATACCATAAGACCGAGGTTTTACACACTAATAAAATTTAAAAACATCTGGGACGGCACCTAGTCGCCGTTGAAATCCATTGCAGGAAAAGAGCCGCGAAATGCCACCGCTTTAAATCGCTGGATTGCAAGAGCAAGACACTGAACTAAGTAATTATTAGGCCTAATTAATTAGGTAGGTATGTGTAATCCCTCACTTGTATAGGCTCTAAGAAACTCTCCGAAGGTGGCGTTGTTCTGGAGTTATAACGGTCGTCGCCACCGGCTGTGCAAAGGTAGCCTACATATAATTAGGCCTATAGGAAATTAAGCAACAGCAGAAATACGGTGAAAGAAGAGATTATTGCTATTATTATTATTATCATCATCATTATTGTTATTACTATTATCTTTTTATCAACTTGCCCCGAGATATTTAGGATCCCTCAGGAACTTCATTGCTAACTATTGTATGAAAACTAGTCCAGAATGACCGTATAGCCTACTCATCGTTGTCTTGATTATCGAAAGTGCCTCGGAATGCGATCGCGTTAAAACGTTGTAGCCTATCGTTAAACGGTTAAAGAGATCCTACGTTGGTAGGCTATAGGAAAGAAGTCTCTCGTGGGTCCTTCGTAACCAAACTGAGCTTTTTCTTAGACCAGATAAAAATACCCGACCTTCACTAATTTTATCGGTCCCATGGTCTCTAAGGTAAGGGGGACGAAGATGATGAAGGAATTGATCGGCGTGACTGCTGTAGCTTTGTGCGACAGATTAACCCCCGCAGTAACCAGCTAGGCCCCTATAATTATAGGCTATAGCCTATAGGCCATGACTCTGATCTGAAGCAGTGTTCGTAAAATCAGGTCGTACATAATCTATAGCGAATGAATTGACATTGTGTCGGCCATTTATGAGCATCTCTTCTAAAGAACGCAAAGATCGATGTTCAGCGGAACCCAATTCGGGAGCACACATGCATGGGCAGGGGCGGATCCAGGGGTTGGCCAATCCGGCCATGACCCCCCCCCCATTTTCAAATCTCCATGGGACGTCCAATTCGGGAGCACGCATGGGTGCGTACTGAGTCAAACATGGCTTAAATGTACATGCATGAAGGCCTTATGCTACACAAGACACACACACATATGAATTGTCTGGATAGTCAATTTGTTTTTTGTCAATTCTAGGTCGGCTTATGCCTATATTTTGACCATTGCTATTTACAGCGCGTGTTCTTGTGTGCACTAAGTATAGGCTATAATAAATTATGGCCTATTTATCGTGAGATTCAATGGAAAAGTTATGCACCAGACTAAACCTATATAGGCCAGGGGCAGATCCGGGGAGGGGGGCAATCCCCCCATTTAGAAATGCCCATGTATCGTGCCCCTCCCCATTTGGTTTCAACAAGCTTATAATTTGGTATATTTCCAAAAGATTAAGTTACAATATTATTATTATCTTTTTCACTTCACGCATTTTATGATCTTGAAAAAAAGAATTGTCGGTAGATCTATGGATGCGAGTCTCTGAAAACGTTGACAAGCGGGCCTGTAAGAAGTGTAGGTTAGGCCTATAATTATTGTCAACTGGCCCAGTTAGCTACACCGGTAGCCTAAGCGAGAGCGGCATTCGTCTGTTGGTTACAACGGACTGCGGTTCAAGCCCCGGGCTGGGAGTTGACATTGAGATATTTAGATATCTCGGGCTAGCACGCATGGGACGAGGTGGCGCAAGCTGCTGCGGAGCGACCTTGAGCAAGTTGTTTAGGCCTACCCATCATTGTCTGTGAGGAAGGCAACGGGAAACCATCTCACTCATCTCATCCCCCAGGGGCGTAGAGCCAATGAACCTGCCCTCGGACAGAGAACCAACATCACCATCAATGGGCTTTAGGCTAATTGACATTTGATTTCACTCATTTGAAGATTCGACTCATTTGAGGAATATTTTGTTGCTTTGAGTAGGCTTATAGTCTATGCTAGAAACATTTCTTTATTTAGACCTAGAACCAGGGCTGCACTGGTCAATTTTGAGGTGAGTCTACACGCCGGCCGAAAAAATCGACTTTTTGGGCCGAAAAATTTTATGAGTGATGACCTCTAGGACTATATAGGTAGCCTACTATACTGTTTTTTTACATTTTTAGATAGAAGTAAAGACCATAATAGTAGACTATAGGGTCTTTGATATAAGGCTGGCTTTATTAATCTGACACTTCAGTGACAACACTAGCCTAATAGGATACTGGAGATTGGAGTTTGGAACGCATAGACCAAGCGGAAAACTTTTGTTAATAATATTATTAGGCTACAGGAGAAAGTTGGAAGTTGGTAGGCCTATATGCCCATATAGTATGAATTATTAGGTATAAGCTTATCTGTTTTATGTGTTATATTTGTGAGGTCTTTGGTTTTATCATGGACGCTTTCAAAGTTTCAGTAATATATAATTATGAGGTCGTTGGTTTCAGTCTTTATAATCGAATCTCGCAGTTTTAAGTCTGTTCGATTAACAGAAATTGTAAGAAAATTATTCTACTCCATCTGTAAGAACAGTTTACACTTCAGTGCCTTGATTGTGAACATTTTCTTAAATGGATGTTTCATTTTTATTATGTGCCCAAAATTTAAATGTCTGTAGCCTAACAGTTGCTTTTGTAAACTCAATTTCTTTTGGGCTACTCTACCTGGGTAGCCTACTGAATAAGATTGTTGTCCATTTATGATATTCTGTGTCAGGCTCTAATGTGAATTATATAATGACTTATTTTGTTAGAATATAGGCCTATAATGGAATAATTGAATGCAGAAAACATACAGTTGTGTATTGTTTTAGGTTTGCGATGATGGAAGATAATATTGGATAACTCATGACACGTCAAACAGCTTGAAAGCTTTGCTGAAAATTCAATCCACACTGAGTTTCAAGAGGTTCAGTTCCTCAACTCTAGCACAGCTTCAGAAATCTTCATAATGACAAGTGATGTCGAAAAGCTTATCTGCAGAGTATTCATTTGTAAACTAAATTCCACTGGATGCGGAATAAAAGAAAAAATGCATAATTCTCAGTTATGTAAAAAATCATTTGAGGATAATCAAATAACCAAAAACAAAGAAAGCCTTTCCAAAGAAAAGACTTACAGTTGCGACTTATGTAAGAAAATGTTTAAGTGTACCAATTACCTAAACAATCACATGAAAATACATAGGAAACCATATCAATGCCAGCAATGTCCAAAAGCTTTCGTATACCCAAGACAAATCAAGGTTCACACAAGAATCCATACAGGCGAGAGACCTTTTCAATGTCAGTTATGTAAAAAGAGTTTTTCCAATTCTTCCAATGTAAAGGATCATGTTAAAATCCATACCGAAGAGAAGTCTTACGAATGCAGTATATGCGAGAAACGGTTTCTTCGCTCTTCCAGTCTAAATTGTCACAAGAGAAAGCATACTGGAGAGAAACCAAATCAATGCCAGTTATGTGAGTTTAAAACTAGTGATAAAAGTCATCTAAGAAGGCATCTAACTGAAACACATTATGGTGAGAAACCATACCTCTGTCTGATATGTAAAAAACTTTTCTCGCGTGCTTCGTTTCTGAAACGCCATGAACAAACCCATTCTGGAGAGAAACCATACCTTTGCCAGACATGCCAGGCAGGATTCTCATGCCCTTCCAGTCTGAAAACTCATGAAAAAATCCATTCTGGCGAGAAAACCTTCGTATGTGAGGTATGCAAGAAAACATTCTTATATGCTTCAAAGCTGAAAATTCATGAAAGAATCCATTCTGGTGAGAAACCATACTGTTGCCAAGTATGTCATAAAGCATTTGCAAGTGCTTCATGGCTGAGAAATCATGAAAGAATACATGCTGGAGAGAAACCATTTCTATGCAACGTATGTCCTAAAAAGTTTGTTAACTCTGGCTCTCTACAGCTGCATGTTAGAATCCATACTGGAGAGAAACCATACGAATGTAATGTATGTCAAAAACGTTTTGCATGCTTTTCCAGACTACAACGTCATGAAAGAAGTCATACTGGAGAAAAACTATTTGAATGCCAGTCATGTGACTTAAAACTGATTGATAAAAATCATCTACAGGTGCACATGAGAACACATACTGGAGAGAAACCATACCTTTGTCAGGTATGCAAGAAAACATTTACACGAAATGCACATCTGAAGAAACATGAAAAAAACCATTCTAGAAAGAAACCATTTCAACGTGTGCTATGTCAAAAAGATCTTGCCCAGCCTTGTATTCAGAAACTTCGTGAAAGAATTCATACTGGAAAGAAATTACATGAATGCAAGTTTTGTGAGCGAAAAATGTATAATAAAAGTCACCTAGACAGGCACATGAGAGCACATATGGGAAAGAAGCCATTCTTCTGTCAAGTATGCAAGAAAACATTCTCACGCAATGAGCATTTGAAAAATCATGAGAGAACCCATATTGGAGAGAAGCCATACCTCTGCCAGGTTTGTCAACAAACATTTGCATGCTCTTCATACCTCAAAAAGCATAAAAAGCATCATACTGTAGAGAAATCATATCAATGTCAGTTTTGCAACAAATCATTCAAGCATTCTTTTCAGTTGCATGTTCACATAACAACCCATACTGGAGAGAAACCATACCAATGTCAGTTATGCTCGAAAAAATTCTCACGCCCATGGAATCACATGAGAATGCATATAGTAGAGAAAACATATCAATGCCAGCTATGTCAAAAAGCCTTTGCACAATATTGTGAATTGCAGGTTCACACAAGAACCCATACAGGAGAGAGACCTTTCCAATGCCAGCAATGTAAGAAGAGTTTTCCCAAATCTTACCATCTAAGTAGTCATCAGAGAATTCATACTGGGGAGAAACCATACAAATGCCTGGTATGTAGAAAATCATTCACAAGCACTTCAGGTCTGAGAGTTCATGGAAAAACCCACTCTGGAGAGAAAGATTACCTTTGTTTGGTATGTCAGAAAACATTCTCGTGTTCTTCAGGTCTGAGAGTTCATGGAAAAACCCACTCTGGAGAGAAAGATTACCTTTGTTTGGTATGTCAGAAAACATTCTCGTGTTCTTCAGGTCTGAGAGTTCATAGAAAAACCCACTCTGGAGAGAAAGGTTACCTTTGTTTGGTATGCCAGAAAACATTCTCGTGTTCTTCCTATCTGAGAGTTCATGAAAAAATCCACTATGGTGAGAAACCATACCTATGCCAGGAATGTCAAAAAACATTTGTACGCTCTTCACAGCTGAAACAGCATGAAATCGTGCATACAGGAGAGAAACTATTTATGTGCCAGATTTGCAAGAAAACATATGCCTGGTTTTCCAATCTACGAACTCATGTTAGAATCCATAGCCGATAAAACGGTCTAATTGTCAGTTGTAGTAGTTATTCTCAAGCCAATCTGCTTTGATGATTACAATTCATAGAGGAAGCCATAGTTTCATGAATGTTAACATTCTAGTTTTGTTGCAAATTGCAACTTGCAATGCATCAAGAGGATTGTACCAAAAATCAGATGAAGATTATATAAAAACGCTTTAAAAAATTTGTCTGTTGAGGGCTAAAAATTAATGTATTGAGGTATTTTCAAATGTTGGGGATGTGGCAATGTATTCATAGGCATACGGGAGATTTCAGCAGTGGGTGGGGACAAAGATTGAACTTCTGCCCAAAAAATATATCTGGAATAAATCTTCATGGGTTGAAATCTTGGTGGTGGGAAAAAATGTTCCAAGGCAAAAAAATTGACGACCTATTTTTTAGTCATCAGGGGCTGTGTTTGCCCGTAAAACTAGACTTGCCTGAAGTTTGGGGGTCATTTGCCTCCTCTGGACCCACGCCTATGGCATAGGCCGATGGGAATTTCAGCAGTGGGGAGGGAGCAAAGATTTAACTTCTGCTCGAAAAATAAATCTCATGGTGGGATTTTCCCACGCAAAAAAGTTGACGACCTTTTTTTAGTCATCGCGTGAAAAATAAATACTTCTCCAAGACAAAAAAGTTGACGACCTTTTTTAGTCATCGGGCGAAAAATAAATACTACTTCTCCAAGACAAAAAAGTTGATGACCTTTTTTAAGTCATTGGGGGTTAAAAAGTCGTGAAAAATACTATTTTCCCCAGACCAAAAAAGTTGACCTTTTTTTTAGTCATCGGCTGAAAAATACTATTTTTTCCTTTCTTTTAGTCACCGAGTTGAAATGTCGTGAAAAATACTATTTTTCCTAGACAAAGAAGTTGAAAAATAGGTCTGCTTGCCCGAAGAAACAGCTTGCGCAAAATTTGGGGGCATTTACCCCTCTGGACCCCCGCCTCGTACAGTGGCGGCGCCAGGATTTCAGGTTTGGGGGGGGCTGAAGCCCTAAGCCCAATCAAGAAATTTGTATGAAGCGCCGAAGGCGCGAAGCTGCGAGTGCCGAAGGCACGAAGCTTTTACCGACTAGGGGGTCTGAGGGAGCGTCGTAAGCTCCCCCAGCGGGGTCTGGGGCGGAGCCCCAGCCGCCAACGCATTTTCAGCTCTGTTGACCTCAACTTGAGCCCTTTTTAGGCTCTTTTTGCCAGCTATTTCTGAATGATAAAATCATGAAAACTTAAATAAGAAACTTGTCGTTTTGTAGAGTCGCAGACAAGTTACCGGTATAAGAATGTCAAAATTTTATTGTAAAAGAAATGGGCTTAGTCTTTACTATAATGGCAGAAGTTAAAAGTTTAGACCTATATAGCCTAACAAGTTTATAAGTATGCTATCATGTGGCTAGGCCTACTATATAGAAAAACCCTAGGGGTATGTCATATGTAGGGGATTTTACGGGTACAACCAGTGGCGGCGCCCGGATTTCAGGTTTGGGGGCTGAAACCCCAAGCCCTTCCTCCTAGAAACGCAAGTAGAATATTTTCCTTAAGGGCGGTAATTTTGCATGCGCTGAAGACCCGAAGCTGCGAGTGCCGAATGCACGAAGCTCACACCGACTGGGGGGCCTGGAGGAGCATCGTAAGCTCCCCCAGCGGGGTCTGGGGCGGAGCCCCAGAAACCAGCGCGTTTTTCGCTGTTGACATCGACAGGAGCACGTTTCAGTCTCTAAAGTCATGGAAAAAATTCGAATTTCCACAATATAATAATAGCATTTTGGGCTGTCATTTTTACTAAATAACTCATCATTTCAATGCTGAAAGTTGTGGATTATGACTTCAAATGTGTCCCCCTGTAAACCATTGTTTAAAGTTTTGGGATATCAGCACTTTAATGGTAACATTTTAAGCTGTCATCTCAGCAAATTTCTCGTAATTATTTCATTGCTGAAAGAAATGGTTTGTGAGTTCAATAATGTTCCTCCATGTTGTATAAATTATCGAATTCCACACTGCAAGGGTATACCATTTTTGCTATCGTCCTAGCAAAAATTGTTCATGATGGATAAGCAGTAGATAACACTCTAGAAATTTATAATGACATTTTTTAGATATTTTTGAAATATTGGGTCCACAACCACAAACTTCGGGGTCTCGTGGACCGTCCTCTGACCCCCGAGTCTCCGCCCATGACTGCTGGTGCCAAATGAACACCCCATTTCCCAATGTATAGTTGTGTAGGACTACCGGCGTAGCCCCTCAAGAGGCCTGCGGGCCGGACATGATGCACACTACCTCATCACGGTCTGCGGCGCATTGTATTAGCATAAGCATCGACGCGCTATTGTAGCGAAATTCAAAATTGCTGTCCTTGTGAATCTCAGCACCTTCCTCCGCCAACGCGGACTCAACACCCTTCTCCCGCCAGCCCGGACTCACACCGGGTCAAACCTCAGCCCCCTTTCTCCGCCAGCCCGGTCTCACACCAGGCCAAACCTCAGCCCCCTTTCTCCACCAGCCCGAACTCACACCGGGTCAAACCTCAGCCCCCTTTCTCCGCCAGCCCGGACTCACACCGGGCCAAACCTCAGCCCCCTTTCTCCGCCAGCCCGGTCTCACACCAGGCCAAACCTCAGCCCCCTTTCTCCACCAGCCCGAACTCACACCGGGTCAAACCTCAGCCCCCTTTCTCCGCCAGCCCGGACTCACACCGGGCCAAACCTCAGCCCCCTTTCTCCGCCAGCCCGGTCTCACACCAGGCCAAACCTCAGCCCCCTTTCTCCACCAGCCCGAACTCACACCGGGCCGAACCTCAGCCCCTTTCTCCGCCAGCCCGGACTCACACCGAGCCAAACCTCAGCCCCCTTTCTCCGCCAGCCCGGACTCACACCGGGCCAAACCCCAGCCCCTTTCTCCGCCAGCCCGGACTCACACCGGGTCAAACCTCAGCCCCTTTCTCCGCCAGCCCGGACTCACACCGAGCCAAACCTCAGCCCCCTTTCTCCCCGCCCAGACCTCAGCCTCCTTTCCCCGCTAGCCCGGGCTCAGACTGGTCCGGATCTCAGCCCCTACTCCCGCCAGTTCAAACCATCCAGTCCTCTTCCAGACCCGTCCGGACCTCAGACCGGTCGGTACATCAACCCCCTGCTCCGCCATCGCGGATCTGCCCCTTTCCCTCGCCAGACCGGTTCGGACTTCAGCCCTCTGTTCCCTGCAGCTCCATTAGGGTATAAATAAGAGGACTGTGTGCATGCTAAATTGCTAATATTGAGTCGCAGAGAGAGTTGATGTCCGGGAGTCGAGCCCAATCGCAATTGATGTGAGTAGATGTATGACCGTCCGCCACAGTTGAGGTCCGAAAAATAAAATAATAACAATAACTTTTAAACCGATACATGGACATTCATTGCTTTTTGCTTTGGGATGAGGCTGAGTCACAGTTAGGGGCTTAGCCCCCTAACCCCTCCCCTGGTGCCGCCAATGGCATAAGCATCTACACTATGATAATAAAAAATTATAGTTGATTTCGTTGCCGTTGGTCATTGTCTAGTTTCTTTTTTACGAAGTAAGCCGTTTTAGACATTTTCAGCTTTTTGCTTTGGGGGGGCTGAGCCACGTTTAGGGGGGGCTTAGCCCCCTAGCGCCGCCACTGGCCTCGTATGCCTATGTGTGTGTGTATATATGTGTGTATATATATATATATAGCCCTACGCCTCCTCAAACTTGGCAATCCATCTTCTCTATCGGTATCGTCATGCAGACGTACAACTGTACATGGATGAAGCTGGCAGAAATATAATTACACTTAGGCAAGATATGCAAGCAATCAGTGCTTAAGGATGTGTAGCCTATGTATGCAGCTGGGCCTGTCTAAGGAGCCGACTCTATAATAATTTTATGTATAATGAATGATGTATGCTAGAGTGCATATGTTATATAAGCATTTAAGGACAAACACCTTATGCTGCTGCTGCTACCATGGATTACCATTTACAGCCAATGCTGCTACCATGGAAGACTCCCCACCTACCACTCTTAGTATCTACAACAGGCCAAAAAAATCGAAGCATAGAACACAAAGTATTAAAATATGCAGGATTGAAACTCAACAGAATTTTCCAACGCAAACTTTAAGAAGAGGTTCTTTTATATTTATTTTCATCAAAATTTTAGATCAACGAGAAAATTGATGCAGCCATTAATAATATTTTTCACCAATCATACATCAACACTGCAATAGAAAATCTGAAATGAGAAACAGAAACCCAAATAAACGAACATATCAATAGAAATGCCAGCAGTCTCTTATACGAGAAATTATGCATAACAGCATTGCATTAAAGTTAACTACAATAAATATTTTCAATATAATAAATAAACAAACCTCAATAAAAGTGAGAAGAACCAATTTACCAACAAATTCTCAACACAAATTTTCACATGCAAACATCAACTGTATAAATTTTTCAAACATGGTGTTCGAAACACAGACATCAGCTAATTAATTGCTAGTTGATAAAATGCCAAGAAAAGAGCAAATCAAATAAAATGAGCCCAACTGTCAAAGTTAACGTGCTCGCTTCAATTTGGCTGTAAGGTAACACCAGAAAATTATTGCAACTTTGCAGAAAACGTTTAATAGATAATAATAAGTACATAACTTTATAATCACAATAAATAATACGTATCCAGATTCTGAAGATTTTTATTTTTGCCAGTCATGTCATGGCTCATAATTCTTCAAATTTGCAATAATCAAACACGAATCCAGTTTTAGTGTATAATTGTGCATACCAATACTTTTATATCAGTTACAAATGCTAACGAGGTGTGACCCAAGACAATGAAGAGTGGAATAGCTGCCAATTGTCCTAATAAACTTGAAGATTATAAAGAGAGCCGCTTTAAGATGATTGGCTCAATGCTTCCTGTCTGGCGCATCACAATGTACGACTGTCGAATGACGTTCAGAATGCGTTCAAACGTTGAACGATCAAACACGGAATATGCCGTGTTCGTAAGATTGAACGGCTCTAAAAAATACAATCATCACACGGCTTTCTGAGACTGAAGTTGAAACATGTGACCCTGGGCAACAAAAGGGATCACTTGTCTCATACTAGATCACCCAGAAAATAGATTGTCCCCAAAACTATGATCACTGATGCTTGCGGTTCATTAATGCAACTGCATTCTAATTCGTCTCAACGCCAAAATATGTCATTACTGCATTAGGCTGAATCTTCATTTGTGATTTCCCACCAAAAAATATTTTCTATATTTTCATAAAAAGGCACAAATAATAAATCTTGGTTCAAACACCCTAAAATAAATGCAGAGCTGTTTTGATATCATAGAAGATTATAAATGAGGCATAGTTGAGTATGATATATATATATATATAGTATTAGTAGATGTTTGAAAATTGAACCACTTGCCTCAGGCCCCCCATCACAAAATCAACACAAACACTTACCTTCGACACAAAGACAGCGCCACTGATGAGTGCACGATCGGCTCTGTGCGTTCTGTGCCTGTCGTACAACGCTCTGAGAAATCGTTCGGCCCAGTCGCACGGATATCACCTGTGTTTGAAAACTATCAACGAACAAAGAACATGCTCCAATAATAATTAAACTCATTCGTCCATTCTTTCATGTCCAGAACATGATATTATGAGCAATTGATCATCATCATAAAGACATCATATGCACCAATTAGTTATCAGTCATTTTAAACTGATGGGCATAATCAAGTTATCAAACGCAGATTTACCTAACCAAATCCAAATAATAAGGTATATTTAAAATTTTACTTTATTTCATCTATTCAAAGAGAAAGAGAAAAGGCTGATCTTTATTTCAACATAAAGAAGACAAGGATTATGACAACAGTTGGGGCAGACAATTTTGTGATAGACGGAGAGGAATTGGAGGTGGTTTCAAGCTTTACGTTTTTAGGATCTGTAATAGAAAGAGGGCAAGTGCGATACGGAAATAAAACGCAGGGTGACGATAGGAAAAACTGCGATGAATGAATTGGGTTCTACATTTCCAATCAAGATACATCGAAATCTGTTCTACAATGATTCAAGTTTTAAAGATGCACCAGTCATACAGCAATTTTGTTCCTAATTACATTAAAAAACTGGCAATTCATGACAGGAAATTTAGTATCAGTATACAGAACTATTTTCGTATTGCAGGATCACAGCAACTGTAAAACAACTAGTATACTTTCAACATACTTGAACATATTCGTGTAGTAGTCGAGAAATCCAAAGAATAGTTCGCCTAGGCCTTGCTGATTTGGAGATTCGTATGGCGCCAGTTTTTCATTCAGCGTCAGAATACGGACGTCAACTTTCCCATCGAACTTGTGCTACAATGGAATAGAAGAAATGAAAAGGAAAGCTAGATGCAAAGAAACATAAAAGACAGACAGGGGTCTAAAACAATGACTTCCAATCTAGCAAAAGTTTTGGCTTTTAAACAAACCTCAATAGTTCAGTTGATTATATTATGCTATGTACATGATAATCTAATTTTTAAAAATTAGAGCCAATGAAGAAATTCCTCCAAGAGACAACCAAGATGCAACTTCAGTTTTCTCAGCCTTTGGCATTTATGGGCAGGTGACCCGTTCTTCCCTCATTGCCTGATCTGCCAAATGACAGAAGGAACAGGGCCAATAAACAGCTAACAGGGCCAATAAACAGCCCACAGGGCCAATAAACAGATCCCCAGGCCAATAAACAGATCACAGGGTCAATAAACAGCTCACAGGGCCAATAAACAGCTCACAGGGCCAATAAACAGCTAACAGGGCCAATAAACAGCTAACAGGGCCAATAAACAGCTCACAGGGCCAATAAACAGCTCACAGGGCCAATAAACAGCTCACAGGGCCAATAAACACCTCACAGGGCCAATAAACAGCTCACAGGGCCAATAAACAGCTCAGTTCTAAACAACTGCAAGGTAATTAACACTGAGAACTGCCACAACTCCATGCATAGTTTTCTATTAGGTAAGGCAGCATTATCCATTAGTCATTATATGAAACTCTTAAATTCTTAAGCACAATGAGCAACATGAGCACAATGGACCCAAAAGGTGTAGTAGCCTCAGGTAAAAATAGCCGACATTTGGATGAAACCAACACAATGCCATAAATGATGCTTCGATTTGACAAAGGCAACAATATGAGTGAGTAACAAATATATCAAATGGTCACAGTGTCAACATCAAGTTAATACTATGTAGAAAAGGTAATCGTAATGATGACAACAAATTTATATAGCACCACTTCAAGAGAGAATCATCAGAGGCGCTCAACGTCAAAACGAAAAGCCAGGATTAAACAGAAAAGAGAGACTAAGAAAATCAAGTCATGCTCATAAACAGCTTTATACGAGGACGATGAACTCCTGGAAACACATCATCGAAGTCTGGAAGCCAGTGGAAAAGTGTTTCTACTCAATTACTTGATCACTAAGGCCTACCCATATCCTATCTGTCGTCGTTCTCACAGAAACGTTTAAGCAACAAGAGGACAATATCACTATAAGATCAAGAACATATTGAAGATATGACAGAAGTATCAGGTTCTACATACGCACAAGCTGTGGCAAAGCTCATGAAACGAGAAATTTTTTAATTAAACGCGAACACTTATAATACTGACCGGATATTTCTGCTGAAGACTGGGTATCAGAGCGGGATTACATCCACCTGAAACAAATCACGCTCACGGTAATGCAAACGAATGCAATCACATTTAAATGCATTACGACAATTACCGGTACAGTGGACGATAGCCTAGTGGTTACGGGCTGGACTATCAACCAACAAGTCAATGGTTCATATCCTCACCCGTGCAGAAATCTGTTTTGAAACCGCTGCTCCACCTGTGCCTCCCCATCTATCTTACACAACTTCAAGCAATGAATGTCTCAGCCAATGACATTGCACATGAAAGCTTTTACGTGAAACAAAATACAAGCATTCACACTGGACGAGTGAAGTCAAACATTGAAGTAAATCATTTTTGTCATCCCACGATTTCTTTTGTATTGCTTCTGCAGAGACAGAATATTTTTCCACGCCATGCAGTATTTTCATTTTATATAAATAAGTGTCATAGTAAACGAGCGAATTTAAGTTAAAGCCACTTAAACGGGAATGGCAACCTTTATCGATATTATTTGTGTTGAAACTCTTTAGAGTCAATAATTTTCCACACAACATTTACATGGATATAACACTTAAAGATCAAGTACTGGCAACACAGGACCACTCAATACATAACATGTACCATCTCTTTTGCAACAACAAATACTGTTTAACACCACATGTTATTATGTCAGTTACAGGGGCGGATCCAGGGGGGGCTTATCCGGCCATGGCCCCCCCCATTTAGAATTCCCATGTATCGTGGCCCCCCCATTTGGATTGAACATGCTGTGGAACAATGTACATATTGTACAATTTGGCCCCCCTATTAAGAAATTTAAAAAATACCCATGCATTGCGGCCCCCAACTCAAAAAATTTGGCCGGACGACTAAAAAAAAAAAAAAAAGTCATCAACTTTTTTGGCGGACAAAATGCTATTATTTTCCCGAAAATTTGGCCGGACGACTAAAAAAAAAAAGGTCATCAACTTTTTTGGCGGATACGAGAAAGAAAAATTTTCCCAAGGCCTAAATTTTTTCCCGGACCCAAAACCAAGAATTTTTGGCCCCCCCCTGTCCAAAATTTCTGTATCCGCCCTTGGTCAGTTAAAACTTCCTCATTTCCATGCCACCGTAACAAAGGTATTAGCACTTACACTGTAAGTAGTGCAGTACCATGAGAACTAGAGAGTAGCTTGAGATGGTATTAGCACTTACACTGTAAGTAGTGCAGTACCATGAGAACTAGAGAGTAGCTTGAGATGGTTCCTTGACTGGCATCATTGATGTTCTGAACTTTAGCCCAGTGCTTGACGAAAAGAACGAGAGCAGAAATGCGCCAGTCCACTTCAAGACAACAACAACACAACAGATAGTTATAAACAAACATTTAAGAAAACAACGTAACGCAACTTAGAAATAAAACATTTCAAAGAACCATGCGAAAAACTAGAAAATAAACATTTAAATGAAAAAATGTTATAATAATTTTGGCTAAATGTCAAAATCATGATTATATTGTACTCAGCAGGTGCAGATTTAAGGAAAAACCCAGGTTTCAGGAAAACTCAGGTTTCAGGAAAACCCAGGTTCATGCAACACCTTATGAAAAGTCGGTTGTCAAGAAGAGTTGGACAATAATCAGGATCACACAGAGAGAGTTTTAAAAGATCCAACCTCCTGATGTCAAAGATTTAAAATACAGAAAGTTTCAAAAGATCATCACACAATGCTGAAGATTCATAATGCAGAATGCTAGAAAAGATCGAAACCTGAAATGTCAAGACGAATCTTTTCAAACTTTCTGCATATCCTGAAATGTAATACCATATTTTTTCAGGAATGAATCAAGGAAGAAACCAACACATCATACATGGGAAATTTTAGCCAATGCCTCCCAAAATTTTACATAAACAGACATTGCTAATCTATCAATTAAACATTAATATTGAACTTTCAACCAATTCACACTTACTTGCAGAATATGCATTCATGAGATGAGTATTTCGAATTCCAACTGAATTGTTGATGTTTAGGTCACATTCAATTGAACTGCATTGAAAAACAGACAAAAACAGATGGCTCCAGACTTGATGTTGAATTAACAACATTATAAAACAATCGTGAAAAAACTCAATAAGCAATCACTATATTTTCAATATGTGAATAAAATCTCCATGTCTCATTCACTGAACAAAAATCATGCCTACATATGATTTCGATTTTAAAATGTGAAATATAGTTTTATATATATGTTTTGCAAAAGCAAAATCATCTCAGTAAATAAAGTGAAACCTATCGTTCAGCAAACACACATCAATTGTGTATACAGGTCTTCCATTATCATCTATAGATCTGTGATATCATATCAGTGAGATAACAGGCCACATTCCTTACTCTGCACTGCCTGTGAAATGACACTCAAAACTGATCATCTAAACGAGTCACAAACTAAGAGTTGTTACATGATTTGATTTGATTTTCATAGTGCCTAAAACATTGTAATTCTCAAGTTCATCAGTATGTTATGAGATAAGGAATGCGCCTTGCCTGAATTTGTCAGTGAACTTCAGAATAGGTACTTTGGCATGGATCAACTTTAGACCTTTAAGAAAGTCTGAAACATCAAACATATTACAATTACAGGTTAAATATTGTTAGCTGGTGTATTTAAAAGGATAGTCAATAAAAGCAAATGATTACTAGAATATATCAAGAAATGATTTGTGGGGCTGTCAATGAAACTACAAGCATATAAATTTATATAGCTTACCTGCACACCAATCATTTTTCAAAAATATAGATTTGCATTAAAATGCCATTATCCAGTAAGTAATTTGAATTCATACAACCACATAGCAGATACAAATAAAAAGTGATTCAAACAATGGACAAATTAACAATAAAAGAACTAAAAAACAGGCAAGAAAGAGAGACTTGGTGTTGCATTGGATAACACATTGGCATAGAGATCAGTGGAGCTGAGTTCGATTCCCACAGCCCCCGTAGGATAGACATGCTTTGCAAGAGCTCTCCAATTAGCATCGATGTAAATAACGCAGGCTGTCTGTTCTGTTAGTAGTTAAGATTGATGTTAATAAAGATAACTGCATAAATATATTGTAACCAGTTGCAGGATTGTTGAATAAACGAAGATTCAACAAAATGCCACATCACAAGATAAGGTCTATAAATCACAATTAAAAAAATGCTTAAATCAGTTTTTTATGGCTTTTATCTTCAGACAAGGGTCTAGGACAATACCCCCCCAAACAAAACCCCCCGGACAAAACCCCCCAGTATAAAACCCCCCCGGACAAAACCCCCCCACTCACATGCAAACATACATACATACATACATACATGCATGCATACATACATACACACATATACATACATACGCACATACTCGCATGTGTACATACATTCATACATACATGTATATACATTACATACATACATACATACATACATACATACATACATACATACATACATACATACATACATACATACATACATACATACATACATACATACATACATACACACCTACATACATACATGCATACATACAAACTTCAATAGAATTATATACATGATGAACAAATAATTGTCAAATATGTGTGTTTTCATGCATGAATGTTTGTGTGCATATTTGTATTTTGTATGTAACTACGTATGTATGTATGTATGTATGTATGTATGTATGTATGTATGTGTGTATGTATGTATGTATGTATGTATGTATGTATGTTTGCATGTGAATGGGGGGGTTTTGTCCGGGGGGGTTTTGTCCGGGGGGTTTTGTCCGGGGGGTTTTGTCTGGGGAGGTATTGTCCTGTTCCCTTCAGACAAATATCAGATTTGTGAGTGTTTTAACAATCAATAAATTTCTCATAAATAAATGAACTGCTTACTGCAAGTTGAAAGAGACTTCTGGAGAATTTTCAGTATGTCTGTCGCCTCATTTCGCTGATCAATCTGAAAGAAAATAAACCATTTTCACAGTATGTCATACGTCATATTATTGTGAAATAGTCAGTAGCAGTTACAACAGTCACCTGCTAGCTTCAATGATGCTCCTAATGGACAAATGGCAAAAAGTAGTTAATAACGTATCATAGAAAGGGCACATACATCACACATAAAAGAAAGAAAGTAAGTAAATAGAAAAACACATTGGCATCAGAAGACAAACAATGGATTTGTCAAGAACAGGACATGAAAAATGCTGATGATCATTGAAACACGAAATTATAAGCTCTAAATTTATAATGTGCTACTCTAAAGCAAAGTAAAGTTCAAGGTGCCAGCTTACTCACAATTTAAGCAATGCGTCATATGAGATATTGTCCAGAGATCGAAATTATTTACCTTACTGTCAGTGATCTGCATCAATAGTTTCCCAGTGGCTACTAAAACAAGCCAATCATTGAAGGGTCAGAGAGTAGTTGCAAGAGACATGAATAGCGCTCGTATTAACAAGATGGCTACCTCAGTGTGTGAAAGCATCAGACAAAGATCCATGTCACTTGAGCAGCTGCCGAAGCCATTCATCGATGAACCGATGACGTAAAGACCACAATCTATAAACAATCATAATCTATAAACAATCACAATCTATAAACAATCACAATCTATAAACAATCACAATCTATAAACAATCACAATCTATAAACAATCACAATCTATAAACAATCACAATCTATAAACAATCACAATTTATAAACAATCACAATCTATAAACAATCACAATCTATAAACAATCACAATTTATAAACAATCACAATCTATAAACAATCACAATCTATAAACAATCACAATTTATAAACAATCACAATCTATAAACAATCACAATCTATAAACAATCACAATTTATAAACAATCACAATCTATAAACAATCACAATCTATAAACAATCACAATCTATAAACAATCATAATCTATAAACATTAAACAATCTATAAACAACCACAATCTATAAACAATCACAGTCTATAAACAATCACAATCTATAAACAATCACAATCTATAAACAATCACAATCTATAAACAATCACAATTTATAAACAATCACAATCTATAAACAATCACAATCTATAAACAATCACAATCTATAAACAATCATAATCTATAAACATTAAACAATCTATAAACAACCACAATCTATAAACAATCACAGTCTATAAACAATCACAATCTATAAACAATCACAATCTATAAACAATCACAATCTATAAACAATCACAATCTATAAACAATCACAATCTATAAACAATCACAATCTATAAACAATCACAATCGATAAACAATCACAATCTATAAACAATCACAATCGATAAACAATAATCTATAAACATTAAACAATCTATAAACAATCACAATCTATAAACAATCACAATCTATAAACAATCACAATCTATAAACAATCACAATCTATAAACAACCACAATCTATAAACAATCACAATCTATAAACAATCACAACATTGCAGTTTTCATTTTGAAGGTCAAGTAGCAGTCATCAGCAATCCCTTGGTGACTTTGATAATTCTTTCGTATTTGTCTGAAAGTTTCTAAGCATCTGCATAAAGAATGATGATCTAGCAAAGAAACTAAAAAATTTGAACAATGAAAAACTAAAGACTGACCAAAGAACTTGTAATTTGCAAAATTACATTAATATACCACACTTTGATTCTTGGGCCACAACTCACAGCTGTAACAAAACACTGTGTACAGCAGATAATAGATACCACTGAGAACACCCTGGCTTCTAATGCTAAGCTACAACTTCTCTGTCAGATGAATACATGTAACTTAGTTTCATTTAATAAGTGTTGAATGAGCAAGTCTACAATTTAAAAGTTGACATCAAACATCTTGAATGCATGAGAATTGTTTTTTTTTTAAATAGATCAAAAGCAATAACTTACATGGGAACACATCTTTCATGACAGCGTAAAGAGTATCTCGAAGTTTGATCTTATCGACGTATATAGACTTCACCTGCTGGTTCTGCTGATAGAACTGCCATATAACATCAGCTGCCTACAAAATAACACCAATACAAAATAACACGAATACAAATAACACCAATACAACATAACACCAATACAAAATAACACCACATCTGCACTAACTCTGAACATATTCAAACAGAAAGACTGCACAAGTTGGATTAAAAGAGATAGGCACAAAAAGCAGGCCAAGCTATATAAAACTGTTTAGCTGCAACAGCAATTGTGAAAGTAAAACAATGTAACTAAGTTTACATCACAGTGTACATAATCATACTGGTCAGGATTTATTGTACATAAAGAAACAGACTGTTCAAACATCCACAATCAAAATGAAACGGAATCTTCTTAATCATCCTCAACACAGGATAAATTGCAAATCAGTCAACTTGATAAGTCAGGTCAAAAGTCTACAAAACAACCTATATAATATTACAACAAAATTTCATTAATGAAGCTCGTAAAAAAAACTTTGAAATGGAAACCAATTACCCTCGCACAATCGAAAGTCTTGGGGGATGTCGAGAGAGATTGTTGAATCAGCGGACTTTTCCATTTCTTTAGTTTCAACTCAGATCGTGATTTCTTTATATCTGGACTAAGTTGCGTCGTACATTCAGGCTGTCGTCTGATAGAAAGCAAGCATTTGAATATAAATGTGTATGCCACATAACACGAGCCGTAAGAGGATCACATTTCAACGAAATCAATTCCAACTCATCGATAGCAACTCATCGTCTGTCTTCTCCTTTATAATTTTATCAAAGTACTGTTCTCAGCTGATTATTCTATAGATCAATTTTTGGATTTATAATGTACCTCAAACAGTACAATCTAATCAGAGGTGCTCCCAGTAAGAAAAGTCTTAAGACAATTGGCAAAAAAGTAATGCCTTCAGATAAGATCTGAGCACAAGTTATAGCACAAAGGCGATTCCACAGCAAAGGGCCAACCTCATTATCAGGTGATGATGATGATGAGTTCTCTGCCCAAAGGCAGGTTCGTTGGCTTTCACGTCCCTGGTTATGAGATGAGTGAGGTGGTTTCCCGTTGCTTTCCTCACAGACAATTGTGGGTGAGCAACTTGTGCAAGGTCGCTACATAGTGGCTTGAGGTAGATTCGAACCTGTGATCGTTCGGTCACAAGGCGACGAACTTAACGCTACACCACTGCACCCCTCAGGGCCGTAGCAACAACGAACGTGGCCCCCTTCGAGCATAATGTCCGAAATTCCTGACGACCTTTTTTTAGTCATCCGGCCAAAATGTCGAGAAAATTTCATCAATTCGCCGTTCGAAAAAGTTGATGACCTTTTTAAAATTTATTTTTAGTAATTTCATTCATTTTTTGGCACTTTTAGGGGCCCCTTCCTTGCCGGGGGCCCCCTTCGGTCGGAGGGTACGGAGGGCGGCCGCTACGCCTCTGGCGCCCCTCAGGTGATAATGAATTTAAATTACTTGTTTTCATAAAAATTATTCGTATTCATTTGAGTATCAAGCCCTCAGTCAAGAGGAATTGCTTTTAAACACTAAATCTTAATATGTTGTCTAACAAACACCTAAAAATTGTACAACAAGTTTACAACATGAGGGAACATGAAATAAAACAAATGCGGATACAACTTCGGATGATACTAACTTAACTCCACGAAACATTTCATTTTCTTTGTCGTTCCGCAGTCCATTCTTTGCACTGGATTGTTTTGATACATTTTCTTCTTTGCCCGGTCCACCGATCTGCGTAAGAATCTCGTTACGAATCACTTCACAGACATTTGAAACAACAAGCGGTGGAGATGACGTTGTCGTGGCAACGACCTTCAATTCCTGAGGTGACCTTGACTTTGAAACGGAATGATTAGAATGGAAATATTTCACAGGCTGAAAAGGTGTTCGCTGCTGAAGGTGTAAGTCCTGATCCATTGGTTTCTCATAAAAAGTCTGAAAGTGAACAGGTCTCACTTGGCCCCACGGGGCAACGAGCGTTATGAAACTCGTGTGACCAGGAAAGTTTGAATATGGGTTTGGTGTCACGGTTGATTGCAGAATATTTAAATGAGGATGGACTGAACTCATATGCTGATGAGCTTGATTCATCATTTGTAGCGGCCAGCAATGTGTACACTTTGGATGTCGATGAAGCACGCTCGTCACAACGGTGATGAGATCTGAGAACTGAAAGGAAGAACAACTCAATAAAGTACAGTCGTTACTGATCATAATCTAACACAGGTTATAATCAGGCAACTGCAAGTGCATCATCACCACTAATATGGTGAAAAGCTTTTGCTATGTCGTATATAAGAGTAAGCTAGTACTGACTTTTAACAATTATGTGTGTGACACGTTTAATTAACTCTTGCTATCATGCATTGTAAAAAGGCGTGTCCAATACAATTTATAATACTAACAACATTAATCATCATACCTAATACCGTAATTAGCCTTATTCAATTCGTTGCTTTCTCGACTAACTAATAAATACGCTAAATAAATGTTGACAGCAAAAATATTTAAATATTTAAACGCTATGAAGGCACACAGTACAGGTTGGCGTTTACCTAAGTAACATTGCGTGTGCTATGCAATGACCAAAACCAACAATGTAGCACGAATTCAGTGAAGTTACTTTTATTCTAAGCCTGAACTTCAAAATAATAATAATATGGCTTTGTTGTATTTTAAAGACTTAATGGCGCGCACCTTTTTCTCGCCTTTAACCATCACGTCGTCCAATAATAACCAACGACCTTATTACCATAGAGTTAAACTGAAATAGACAAGCACTGACCATAGATCTATTATAATAATAGGACCTAATAATCGAAAACTCAAAATTAAAAAAATTTGACGATGAGTGTAGACAACAGTTACTAATAATATTTATGTGGATCGTCTTCAAAGTTTTAAAGATAGGCACCCTTGTAGCGGTATGGCCGCGTTACAGCGCCAAGCTCCGATATATCTTGTGGAACTTTGTGTGCCTTTAGGGCCTACGTGCTATCCATTTCAGGCCGTAGATTCCTGAATTCGCTCTGCAACGCATGGTGACCTAGCTGGCTGTCCCTAGATAGCCTATGGCTCGATCTCCCACAGCGCGGCATATAGCTGCATAGAAGCTTTGCTGTGGTATTTCTGGAATAAGTTATCTTTTAGTCTCCGTAATTAACTTCTTTGCCTTTCTTTGCCCATTTTCCGCAAGCGTTTGAAAACCATTCTCTTTGATTATGGTTTGGTGGCATCTGAGGAGTTCTCTTGAAGTGACGCTATATATCCTAAATGTTCGATTACAATTACAAAATAAATTGTTGTTATTATTTATAGGCCTAATCTTGTTTCACTTCGTAGGCTAATCGCAGTGTTGTTGAAAGTATCGGGCAAATGTACTTAAGTAAAAGTAAAAGTAAAATGGATTTTAATTAGCCTACTTAAGTAAAAGTAGCCTAAAAAGTACTCATCACAAATTTTACTTAAGTAAAAGTAAAAAGTAGCCCCTTCAAATAATACTTTTTAAGTAAAAAGTAAAAGTACCGAGTCTTTCTATAAGCTTAACTCAATCGATTATAATTATTAAGTTTCAAAAATACTAAATTCTCGAAATGGCACTTATCGTTGAGTCTAGTACGCACGCTTCCAACTCATTGTTAGCACAAAGCACAGCTGAAGAGTGGTTCTGCTGCAGAAATGGCAGTGCATCCAGCGTGCACCACCCATCGAAAATCTATTTTTAGGCATGCAAATTTGAATAAGCTGTCTTAAGCTTAGCGAAACGAAATGTTAATTAGCGCTTTGAAGTAACGAACATTGTAACGAGTGTCGCATAAATTGTAACGAAGTAAAAGTACTGAAATATGGGTAAAATTTTACTTCGTTGAAAGTAAAAGTATTTCATTTTTTTGTTACTTCGTTACATGTGAAAGTACTCAAACTTTTACTTAAGTACAGTAACGCGTTACTTTTACTTCGGTACTGTACAGCACTGGCTAATCGTAATGTATAAATTTCTGAAGCGCCACTTGAAAGTCAAGCGCAGCTAGGGCACCAGATATTGTTCACGAGCGCCAATTCAACTTGCTGATTCACGATCGAGCGCTGCGTCGAGTCAGAAAGGTTGTCTAGCCTACTGGTATGCCGTGAAAATCCGAGTCCGATAGAGTCCGATAGCCGTTGTTCTTGAAATCTTGGAGAGAATTAAGGTGTCGAGCTTCGGCGCATATGCCAATATTAGGCCTAAGGTGGATTTCGTTGAACACGAGAAAGCTATAAAGATGTAGGGCTATTAGGCCTATACGTACGTGTATTCGATGAATTGTGGTGGATAGACTATAGCAAATCGAGACTTCGATCGATCGATTCTCCTGGTTGTCGTGCTGTAGGCCTAGCTAATAAGCGAGTTCACCATTTCAATGACCTATAGCGTGCGCGTGCGCAGTGGTCAAGGTCAATTCTACAAATAGCCTACAATGGATGGTGTATTATATAAGAATTGCAAATTTGCAATGCGCGAGTCTTTAAGCTTCCGAACCTTAGGTATACATAGGCCTATAGGCTATAGCCTACAGAAAAACATTATAACCCGGCCGGAGGTCGACCATTAATTTTGGTCACGGTGGCTCTACTCAGTATAAGCTATATAGCCTATAGGCCTACTTTCGATTCGAAAATTCTGCTTTAGGCTAATCCTCCCGAAATCTATCGATGCACTTCTTCTCTTTCTTCACCAGTCACTAGCTCTAGTCTATTCTACAGAGTTTTATTATCATCCGCAAACTTATGAACTTTTATTAGGCCCTATGATGAAATGCCAAAGCACTTATGCTCATGGGAACAATAATGCTCAACTTTGTCCCCTCTGCCTGATAAACACTTTCTAATTAATCCATCTCAACTTTCCTAGTAAACTATATAGGCCTACATCTACCAGCTGCGCCTATAGCTCTTTGGATCTTGAACCGAACAAATTTTTACATCCTGCCTATCGGTTTTGTTTTGACTAGCCTATAGTCGAAACTATAGGGGAGGTAGGTACCGAAATAACCATATTTTGGACTTTTTGGGAAAAGTGCTATAACTGCATTGTGTCAATTTCAAACTAAAACTCGAGATAAGGAACTAATATAATATTTGTATAGCTACTATATACACAATCGATAACATTTATAGCATTCACCCAAAACCTAAAAAAATGAAAATTCAGTGTGCACCTCTATATTTTTTAATGGTTATTTCAGTACCACATTGGGTACTAAAATAACCAGGGGTTGTACCGAAATAACCACTGGTTATTTTGGTACATCTAAGTTACAAAGTCCATTCTAAAATTACTTCAATTATTTTATAATCTCTAAAACAGAACAGAAATATTGAAACAGAGCATAACAATGTTTTTCATATAAGATTTTACCGAAAATACTGAAATAATTGAGAAATTTAAATGTTTTATAGGTAGGTCAGTCAGTTATGGGTCTATTGGTGCATCGTCAGAATCATGACAGCCTTTTATATCAAATTATTTACTCAACTATAGGAGCTAAAGTCATATATAATAATAATTATTATTATTATTTATTTATTTATTTATTACTAATATTATAATTTTTATTATATTATTATTATTATTATTATTATTACTATATACCTTTTAATATAATAAAAAACGCAGCATCAGTAACAGAAAGTACAATAAACAAGGGAAGCAGTAATAATAATAATAATAATTACTATTATTAATATTATATTCGTTTAATAATAATAATAATAATATAATATTATACTCGTCTAATAATAATAATTAATAATAATAATAATTGTCGTGTGTTATGTCCCCTAAGAGTGGACAAATTGTCTCGTACACCTCCTAATAATAATAATAATAATAATAATAATAATAATAATAATAATAATAATAATAATAATAATAATAATAATAATAATAATAATAATAGGCTAATAATAAAAATGATAATAATAATCTTAATAATAATAACCTTAATAATAATAATGAGAATAATTAATAGATCCAAAATAATAATAATAATAATAATAATAATAATAATAATAATCTTAATAATCTTAATAATAATAATAACAATAATAATAATATAAAAATAATAGATCCATAATAATAATAATAATAATAATAATGAAGAAAAAAAAGAAAAAATAATAATAATAATAATAATAATTAAATAATAATAATAATCAACAGCCTTTAAAGTTAACAACATGATGTTGAAGGCTAGCTGTCGATTCATGATATCTATCGATTTTGAAGGCTGTAATAGTCAAAATTGTAATGAAATAACCAGCGGTACCGAAATAACCGGTTATTTCGGTACCACAAAACCTGGTTATTTCAGTACGACAAGCACCATTTAAAATTAAATTACAAAACTCGATATCATGCGCAAAATTTGGATATCATTAATAGTTGTGTTATTAGATTGATCATTAATGGTTGCAAATACAAATTTGCAGCAACATACCCTTAAAATATCCACGGCAAACTTTAAACAATTTAAAAGCCTAAAAATTACAATTGACAGCGGAAAAACAAAAAGAGCTATAAAATTTTTCTTCCACTATGTTTTGATGTGAAAATTGGTTACAACTAAAGTATGTCAACAAAGAACACACATCAAGATTATTAGAGCCGAATACGGAAGCGCAAAAGAGACAAAAAGTCGTTGGTTATTTCAGTACGTGGTTATTTCGGTACCTATCTCCCCTAAGCACCGCTAAATACACCGATTCCAATGACTTCTCCTGTAATTTGGACGCTGTAGAAATCTGAGATTACGATTGCGATGAATATGGATATCACTGGTGGGAAAACGCCGAGACCTTTAATTAATTAGTTTAGAAGATTCGAAGCCATCAATTATAGTCTTTATAGACTAATATATTATATAAAATTATATAGGCCTAGTATGACAATCAGCTGTTGTTGTTCAACAGTTCAAGTCAGGGTCAGTCATGCGCGCCGATGCAGCCTTCAAGATAAAACAACGATAATCATAACATACTGAAATATATATATATTTGTGGGGCGCGGTGGTCTAGTGGTGGCGTCGTTGCCTTGGAGCCGGAAGGTCCGAGGTTCGAATCCACCCTCATTCCCTCAAGCCGCGTAAGGACCTTGGGCAAGTCCTTCACTTACAATTGCTCAGCGCTTCGGCGTGAAACTCCGATGCAGTGTCCGCTCTGCATCGGGAGCGCCTCTGAGTAGAGAGAGCTTGAAGGGGCGCTATAACAAGTGCACATACAAACAAATATATATATATATAATATATATATAGTTCGTGTAGTTATACTCGGCTGCTCGCTTCACTGAATAGTAAGCAATAGCATATCATGCATGGACCATGGCGGTTAGGCCTATAGCAAAGATATTAGAGTCTTTAGACTGCCTATAGTACGATCGTACGTTAATTGTTGTCTCGTGCATGACCGTACATCGTGTGCAGCTGTGCTTATATGGTTGTACAGCGCAAACTTTGTTAGGCCTGCATTCCAATGCCTGCTTACGACGGTCTATTCAGCCTACAGTTTGAGGCCTATCATAGTGTACGGCACATAACGTGGACTTTGTAGCCTGTATAGCCTACTGAATAGGGCCAGCGTTCGATCATGCCGGTCGTACAACGATAAGCTTTACGGAAGAGCGCGTATAGCCTACGAAACAACGACATGAATGTAAAATTATGTTATTCATTCAAGTGAAGGATTTTGCAGTGGATACGGATTATTCAACTTCACGAAGGCGTCGAATATAACAATAGACACACATGCAACAATAGAGATATACAATATACGTATCAATTAAGTGGTGACTATATACGATTGACGATCGATGCAGCTGATGGTGGTGATAGAAGGGTTAGTTGAATGCATCGTTATCGGCTCGTGTACTTTTAAGACGCTCGCTCGTGTTATTCAGATTGGATCGTAAGCAGTTCAGAAAAATTTGCATTTTACGAATGTTTGGACGATAATTACATGTAGGCCCTGTCTATATGCCTACATATACATGTGCATATCTGTGAATGTAGGGGTCCCACCGAAAGTCTGTTGCAACTCGACGTTGCTTGTATCATTCGCACACGAAAACACTGGAGGAACACTGGTGGAACTTTATAGTAGGCCTAGATTAACTTCTGGACACAGCATACAAGGACCTTAATTGAAGCCTAGCTGTGTCCGACTGGAAGTCGCGCTGTCATCAACTGCATGAAGCTCCGATTCCTAACAATTTAAGGGGAACTACAACAATCATCGCGTGCAATAGACGCGCACCTGTCAACATCTCATCGGTGGAGATCTATCTGCGCCGCTGGCAGGCAGTGCTGTCCACACGACGTGTATAGACCTATACAAAGCATGGCTTAATTGCTTCTATAAAGGATATAATTATGTGTAGCCTACCTGTTTGGATCTGCAAAGGTGATTTTGAACCGGGTGTGGAGACTCAGTGTCTAGCTGCTTCCACGTGCGCATCTGATATGAATTCGTTGGAAAACTGATCGTATAATATATATAATTGAAGAAAAGAGAGAGATGGAGTTGTCGAACCAACCAGACGAAAGCATCAACAACTGCAAGTTTGTAAGTATATCCTAGGGACCTAGGCATACATGTAGACTATAATATGCAGCCTAATATTATGTGTATCATCATCAATATCATTGGGCTCAATGCCCGTAAGAGTCCGACGCCACTCTCTGTCTGAGTCTGTCTTGCGTCATGCTTCCCAGCCTCAACCGGTCTGGTCAGCAGGTCTGCTCCATACCATAAACATCTTGGAGCAGCTAGACCACCTTGTCTGATTGAAGAGAATATTGAGAGAGAGAGGCATGAAGGACAACCTGGGACAATGCCCGCATGTGTCCCATGCTCTCCCCCGACTCTCTCCACCGGTCTGTCCTGACCGGCCTGGGCATGTTTGCTCCACATCATGACACCTTGAAGCAACTGGGTCGCTCTGTCACTTGTGTCGTTTTTTCGGATTACAATCGTCTTGATCTTTTCCTGCCAGTGTATCGCCATCCATCTGGCAAACCTTCCTCCTTTGTCCGGGCTTAGGACCGGCACAGGGACGTTGTTGGTTCCCTGTGGTGGAGAATGGATGCAGTTTAACGTCGTGCCCAGGACCAATTATGTGTATACCGGGGTTCGTTTCGATAATTGCAGACTACGTGCACTAAAGATCTAACGATTGGCAGTTGGCAGCTTAATTGTTGGTAGATAACAGGTTTGTTAATTGTTCCTTGAAACATGAGGAATTGATGATAACCTGTTTCCGGTAAAGTTACAATGATTGAGACTTGTTTGTTTGTATGTTTGTATGTGCACTTGTTATAGCGCCCCTTCAAGCTCCTTCTACTCAGAGGCGCTCCCGATGCAGAGCGGACACTGCATCGGAGTTTCACGCCGAAGCGGTGAGCAATTGTGAGTGAAGGACTTGCCCAAGGTCCTTACGCGGCCAGGTGGATTCGAACCTCGAACCTTCCGGCTCGAAGGCAACGACGCCACCACTGATTGTAGGACATTATCCCCCCGGACATTATCCCCCCGGACATTATCCCCCCCGGACAAAAGCCCCCCGGACATTATCCCCCCGATTTTGACTAGGACATTATCCCCCCGGACATTATCCCCCCTCTGTGCAGTTGGTCTGTTTCTTCATTTAATTGATAAAGATTAATCGTTATGGTTTTGTCCGCTGTGTGAACTTGTTAATGCCGTCACCGATACATACATACATACATACATACATACATACATACATACATACATACATACATACATACATGCATGCATACATACATACATGCATACATACATACATACATACATACATACATACATACATACATACATACATACATACATACATACATACATACATACATACATACATACATACATACATACATACATACATACATACATACATACATACATACATACATACATACATACATACATACATACATACATACATACATACATACATACATACATACATACATACATACACAGGGGCGCCGTTAGGCGTACGCACTTACGCAAGTGCGTACAGCGGGGAAAGGCCAAATTTTTTTACAAATTGTAAATTAAAGAATTAAAGCGTGAAATACTATAAGCGATGAAATTCTATTTAATCTATTATCTGGTGATACCTCATAATCGCCATCAGGCATATACGGCAGGGCTTAAAGTGTGTCAGGACGGTCATTGACAGCGTCCAGGCACTTATTTTCGAGGCTGGACGCCGTCCTGCCACTTATTTGGCCAGCACTGCCTGGACGGTCGTCCATGACTGCATGGACGGCGTCCATGCAGTTACGGACGACCGGCCATGACTGCCTAAAAATGGCTCCATTTTAGGTCGACACAGCCAAAAATGCGCTGGTCACTGGGGCTCCACCCCAGACCCCACTGCGGGAGCTTACGATCAAGACAAAAACCATTCTATTTTACACTAACATTTTGATTTCTATTGTTTCTAATCTCCCCTCAAAATTCAACCTCTCCTCCGCTTGCACTCACCTCTGCTGCTTTCCATTCACGACTGAAACCCGAACTCTTCAAGCTATCCTATCCAGATTCCAATCAGTTTTTATCACCCAACTACCACCATCACCGACAACCACCGTAGCACCATGCTGTCTCCTCGGCTTGACCTCCCCGGATTTTGACCTGGCACCGGACTTGATTTGATATAGCGCGGTGAATAAGCTGGTCTCCCTGACGTGGCTTTTGTGGGCGCTGAGAAATTCTCGAAGATTTACATTACATTACATTATCCTGGTAGTATAGCTTGTGACACTAAAAAACACTTATTTTTAAAGTTTTCGCGACTTTGTCGTTCACAAATAGCTGGCAAAAAAGCCTTAAAATGGCTCAATTTGAGGTCGACACAGACAAAAATGCGCTGGTCGCTGGGGCTCCGCCCCAGACCCCGCTGGGAGAACTTACGACGCTCCCCCAGACCCCCTAGTCGGGACGGGCTTCGTGCCTTCGGCACTCGCGACTTCGCGCCTTCGGCGCCGCCACTGACGACCAATTACAATACAGCGTCCTGGCACTTCTTTTTTACACTTTAAGCACTGATATACGGTATATATATATATATAAATTATATATATAAAATATATATAAGCTCGTATTGACCGCTGTTCGCTTCATATTATTTTGTGCAAGTTGTGCGTACAGAAAAAAAATCCTGGCGGCGCCGCTGTACATACATACATACATACATACATACATACATACATACATACATACATACATACATACATACATACATACATACATACATACATACATACATACATACATACATACATACATACATACATACATACATACATACATACATACATACATACATACATACATACATACATGTATGCATGCATGCATGCATGCATACATACATACACAAATACATACATGCATACATACATACATACATACATACATACATACATACATGTATGCATGCATGCATGCATACATACATACACAAATACATACATGCATACATACATCCAGACATACGTATATGCATACATACATACATGTACATGCATGCACGCATACATGCATACATACATACATATATTCAACTGTACGCCTAATGTCTAATGTATGTGTGCTTAACATAGGCCTATTCTTATATTTTTTGCATCCTTTTTAGGTAATGTTATCATAGACCGGGGGGGATAATGTCCTACCCCGGGGGGATAATGTCCGGGGGGGCTTTTGTCCGGGGTGGATAATGTCCGGGGTGGATAATGTCCGGGGGGATAATGTCCGTTTCCCGCCACCACTACACCACCGCGCCCCACAACGTTGTGGGGCGCGGTGGTGTAGTGGTGACTTGTTGTTTAAGCTCCCGTGTCCCACGGGTCGTGGGGGCTGTGGCTCATAGTGGAACTTAGGAATGGACATGGAAGAAGGGGGCTCCTCTTAAACAGAACCCATGGTGTGTGTACCATTCTATGCATATTCTAAGCAATATGTTGTATATGCTAGATTTATTTTCTATGTTGCTCATGCATATTTATAAGCTACGTAGGGCATCTGTGTACAATAATGTGTATAGGCCTACAACATGTTTGTGTTGTTGTTGAGTGGCTGCTTGTTCTCGTGCGTGTAATTCGCTCGTGTTATTATGCTGCTGATAGAAAATGGAAATTAATTGTGAAACTTAATCCTATAATTGACGTTCCAAGGTCGATTTAACATTTTTCAACGTCGGCATTATGGGCATCATGGGCGTCCATAATTATAATTTAAATATAATGATTAATAATAATATATTATAATTATAATATAATTTTAACCATTATTATGGTTCGAGCGTTTTTCAGCAGTGTCAATTCCAATCCAGAGAAATGAGTAGGCCTAGCGAGACATTAATCATCATTGATATAAAATTATGAACTGGTGTGATCAAACACGCAATTAATAAGCAGGTTCTGTAGCGTCACTTGACTCGCATAAATCTAGCAATAGACCTATCATAATGCCTTATGATTGTGCGTGATGGGTTCTGAACATATGAAGAATAGGTGAAAGATGGATATTCATTTGCATTTTGTTCTAGTGGTTGGGGTGCACGACAGGAGCATAAATATAGCCTATAGGCCCTACTATCATGGAACTTCTTAGATAGCTGCATGGTCAATTCCATATATAGAGATTAATTATACTTCTCTGTGGCACTGTATGTCATGCCGTATAGAAGCTACCTTTCGACAACTTTGAAAGCTGTTCTCTTGCGACAAAGCCGAACTAATAGACTTGAGCCTATAAAATCAGTGTATCGCAAACTGTGTGCCGCGGCACACTAGTGTGCCGCGTGAGATTTCAGGTGTGCCGCGAGAGAAACCTAAAATTTGTAGTCTTTTAATTGACTTTAGAAGAAATTATTTCATAAATATGATAAATACAATTTTCGGCTTCCCAATGTTTTTATGTGTAAGAATAGTTTCTCCTCAGTATTTAAAAACTCTAGTGACGTTGTTCTGCTGATTCTACTCTATGTTATTTACTCTTCTCGACGTCATTATTATGGAGATACAAACATAGACTACAATCACTACATAGTCAACTCGTTCTGTCGACGCCATTATTACAGAAATACCAGCACATCTCTAACGGTGTTAGTGATTCAGGTATATTCTTCTACGTTTTTATTTATCATTACTGAAATATGAAACAAATAGTTAACTATAAATAAAATTAAGTGAATATATTTTTTTCTTTTATTAGCCTCAAAATGGACAAATTCTGTGCAAAAAGAGAAATAAATGATGAAAAGGACGACAGTAAACTGAGTAGAGGGAAACATTTTCCGATAACCAAACCACCCGCTTTATCGAAACGTAAATATAATGAAGATTATATCGGATTTGGTTTTATTTCTTCCAAAAAGACAGCTCGCTTCCGTGTTGTTTGATTTGCTCGACAACGCTTTCGAAATGAAATCGAAAAAACGAGAGCGACTACAGATGGTGGATGATGAAATGCGTGTCTGCTTGTCAGCTATCGAACCGCGTCTTGAGTTAATATGCTCTCGTAAACAAGCTCATTCGTCGCAATAGTGATGATTATTCAATGAAAAATGTGCTCTAGTTTCGCTATTGCTAGACTAAAATGACAAGCTAAAAATATGACAAACTGTAATTATTGCCGTTGGCTTTGCAATTGTAATAAATTTTAATTGGTGTGCCGCGATACAAAATTTATCTGCTGAGTGTGCCGGGAGTTAAAAAAGTTTGCGATACACTGTTGTATAGTCTAAGACTCATATAAGTTGATTTTTATGTTCACGTATAGACCCACTTCAATTTCTCCACCTCGGGCTATGACCTCATCCGTTTGTCTGTCTCCTCTTAAATTGTAGTCTTGCAACGTCCAAACGAACAAAGATTGGAGCGAGCGACGTCACATCACGCTTAAAATCGTTTGAAATGATTGACAATGTCGACATTGTATTAGGCTATATACATGACCTAAGGCTTCCAAAGAAACGACACCAATTCCGTGTGCCTACAGTCATGAGTAGGTCCTATAGCCTCGGCTATATATGCATGAAGGCACACGAGCACTCAAGCATTCTGTGATTCAATGATGAACTATTACAGGCATAGCAATTGTGACAAAGAGCTGACAAACCTAAGTAGGCCTATAGCCCCAAACAAAATTCATCAGATATCCTATTAATAGATTGATAAACATTTTCAATGTAAACACACACGCACATGCACACATACACACACACACACACACACACACACACACACACACACACGCACACACAGAGTATCCACCAGAAACAATGTCCACTGTTATTTTCTTCGAGGAAGGCCTTCGATCATTTGAACCGCGTCAAGACTCGAAATGATAACCGATCATCAGTAGCCTATCATCATTGTAAACGTCATTCATCTTCATCTTCACCATCATCATCGCCATTGTCATCCTTATCGTCATTATTGTTGTTATTGTTGTTCTTGACTGCTGCCGCTGCTATAATTTGTTGTTATTGTTTTTCTGTTGCTATAATTGTTATTGATGTTAAGGCTGTTGATATTTTGCTTTGGCTATCGTTATTTTTATATTTGTTAGGCATGCTTGCAAAGACTTAGGCCTATACTTATTAGGCCTACAGCATACTTATTTGACCAATCGCAGTGACAGCGACACGAAGCTTGGTGCCCCCACTTTCTGAACCAATGGTACGCCTCGATCTGCGCAACGGGTGTGTCACTGTATCTTTAAACCTATCTACAGGGTGGCCCCAAAAAAGTGATAACACCTCGTATAATGTACTATAATTAGTTCAAATCTGTCTAGACTATATCAATAATAGCTGAAAAAGTTCACTAATTTACTTACTTAACTGTTTAGTCATTTGACGTCATTATTACGACAACTTCCGGTCGACATTTTATATTTTTTATTTGCCAATCGTCAACTTCTGCGTGTTTTGAAGATATTTTAACCAGAATGACAAAAATCACAACAAAAGACCGTATTCTGATTAAAAATTTCCGAATTTTAGAAACATTGGAGCAGTGGCGTCTACCAATGGAGGGGTTGGGAGAACGTTCTCCCACGGCTTCTGAAAGTGGGGGGTTTGACGTTTTTTGGCTGTAAATTGGGGGGGTTTGCTGAATTCCTATTAAATAAAGGCCTGGAATACGAAAATTATTGTCGAAAACACATGTTGCCTCGAACTAACGAACCCACGGTTCGCTTGAAGTCACATATTTGGTAGGGAGTACAACAACTCATAGACATTAGTGTCAGTCAGGTCTAGCTGGCATACAAGGGTGGATCACAGTCATTCGGAATTGACCTCTTATCACTTGTCATGATTACTGACGGAGCCAAGCTGAAGCCCACGTTACGGCAGGTGATGAAGGGAACAAAATTAATGATGCGACGTTCACGCAGCAAGAATCAAACGACCCGTTAGACACTTGCTGTGCAAGTGCAGCCTGCCTCAGTCTTCTGATACTACGGACAGTGGTCCCTTCTGTAAAAGTAGCCTAAGCCTAATTAAGCTAATAACAGATGTTTCGTATTAGATTCCCAGCCATGCAGCAGAGCGCTGAAATGGATAAGAGCAGGTCTGGTGTAGCTTACATGTAAACAGAGTCTTTCCATGCTAGAGATGCAGCCGTAAAGTGCTAGAAGCGAGATGATTGTCATTATACTGTAGACAACCGAATTTGACTGTTTATGTGTTAAGTTTTTCTTATTTCGCGAAGAGTTGCATCGACATCAGCAGGAGTTTTCAACAGCTAAAGTTCTGCCTACACAGATAATTTCTGTGGAGAATTCGAATTCTTAATTTCGAGCTTCTAAGCGCATGGACGGAGACTTAAAGGGGGAAGGAGCTGCTTATATCGTCCCAATGTTTCAGAAATATTTATTAAATATTATAATTTACTATGTAGCATACAGTGTTATCCACTGATGTAATAACATTATAATAATGTAATAACATCTATAATGAGAATTCGTATAAGATAGCAGCTTAAAAGCTACCATAACATTTTTAAAATAAAAAATTAAACAATAAATATTATGAGACATTTATTCAAGTCTTAATTAAACCACATCTATGAGCACTGAAATCATGACAACTTAAAACTTAAAAGGCTACGGCTACAATGTGCAAATAAAAAAAAATGTATACAATTGGAAGTCAACACTCTAAAGTCTTAAACCATGGCTAGGCTATCAGCATTGAAAAATGAAAAATCTTACCATGACACTATGGAAATTCAAATAAGCTTAATTTAAGTTAAAAGAAAACTAGGAGTAGGCGATGTCTGTATTGAAGTCTTAAACCATCTCTTTCAACAATTAAATTATGATAAATATTTGACATGACGGCTTCAAGTGTTAGCCTACCATTACAGTGTGGAAATTTGAAAAATTGTAATAATTGGAGGGGACAGTTTTGAAGTCTCAAGCACTGAAATGATGAACAATTTCGTTAAAATGACAGCCTAATTATATGCTACCATTGCAGTGTGAAAATTCAAACGTTTTCAACATTGGGGAGGGAAACATCCTCTCAAACCCTTTCGGCTTCGGTGATCGTCCTTCGGCCGCTCGTTTCTCTCCCCCCCCCCCCCAGATAGGACCAAATCTCCGTCTGTGTTTAAGAGCAATATTTCTTTTCGGCTACTGCAGCAACAGGATATTTCGCAGTGGTAAGTTTTAATGATTTAGAATTGTACAACTTTTCTACTTGCCTATTAAGCATACCATTTTAGGCATATTTAGCCATAGGCCTAGGTAGAGCTGAGCCATATTGCGTCTTGATTTTGCTTAGGCCCTTAATGCTCCTAATTCCTAAATTCCCTGTTCTTTGCTCAAACATATGCGTTTGAAATTCATCAAAGAATTAAAAGTCAGACAATATGACACGTTATCGGTCAATTGCAGTCTCTTATAATGACCATCCATATATTACGTATGCAAACAATCGTATTTTCAACCCCTCCTCGTGAATTTTGTTGACACACCCCCATATCCTATTATCTTTGCTATTATCTTATTAGCCTAATGTATACGTTATAATCAGACATTTATTTGGCATGCATACATTCGGCCGAACCCCCCCCCCCCTCCGTACGCAAATCGCCTAACTTCCGTGATCCCTCCCCTCCGTGCATACGTAATATAAGGACAGATTCTCATAAAAAATTGAAGTCGGCGAAAATGGGGGGGTTTGTTCTCCCACTCCAAGTGGGGGGGGGGGGGTTAGACGCCACTGCATTGGAGTGCAAGGCATATGAAAAATGAGTTTCCACACAAAGCCTATAGTCAGTCGGGTTATTAAATAAATTGATAATGACGGTACAACAGAACGTAAACGCGGAAGTGGTCGGCCAAAGTCTGCTAGAACACGACAGAACATTGAGCGGGTGAGTGAGCTGATCTGCAGTCAAGACGATGATCCTCACAGTCACAAAAATCCGTGGGAAATTCAAAGAGACACGGGTACATTAGTGTGGTCCTCAAATCTATGGGGAAAAATAAAGTTTGAACAATGCGTGACGGTACCATTTTTTTCTGTTATGCATCATGTGAAAATGATTCCTACCAAATTTTATTGAAATTGCTCAAAGTTTAGAGGTCGCTCTGCAGGGTGAGATATACCAGTACCCCGACTGCATGTACATTACATGTATGTCAACAAAACTCGGCATTCATTTATGGTTTAAAGTTAAAGGTCGTCATAGATGCAACGCTTTCTTCAATCTGCAGGAAGAAGCTGATGCTATTATATTCTTTTATTTGAATGCTCTTAGATAAGGGTATAAGTGGCCTTTGGATAATTGTTTAAATAATAAGAGAGGAGAGATAAATTTACGGATGCACTTGGTGCTAAGATTAATGGTATTAATTGGTAATAAGATTAATATTAATGCGTTCGATGGATGGGAAGATCCTTCCTGGTATTACAGGTAAACAACCATTTGATAGATTGCCAGTAGGCTACTGGTCTCAAAATATACGAAGTGAATCAATTACACGGAGTGCAAAGGTTAAATTATGGTCAAGGTGAAGAAACAAGACAAGTTGTTGTGATTCTGTTGAAAGATTGTGGCAATAGAGTCAAAGTGACGTGCTTCGATACTACAACATTAAACAAAGAGACTATACTGGGAAAGACCCACTGCACCTTGCTTGTCAAAATTGTGATGCATGGTCATGAGTTCAAACAATCATTTGCACTAGCATCAAGTGGCCCATCAGACATAACAATTTTGAAAGTGGGTCTCATGCATTTATAGTTGGATGCTATTGTAAGTCACTTCCAGACAGCACTCCAGGACCCGAAATGCCAAGATAATTTGGCAGCATTCATCAAGTCGTCAATTCAGACTTGATGCAAATAGTCAAAAATGCTTAACAATTTAGCATCCAGCTTTGAGATGACTACCACGGGCTACTTCAACTCATTGTCGCCTTTCTTAGTAAAATTCCACCACGTGAAATCCGATCGATGGAACTCGTTGCAGTACATGGGGTAAGATGGTTGGCAGATATTGTTTCTTGATGGCAAATAGTCAAAAATGCTTAACAATTTAGCATCCAGCTTTGAGATGACTACCACGGGCTACTTCAACTCATTGTCGCCTTTCTTAGTAAAATTCCACCACGTGAAATCCGATCGATGGAACTCGTTGCAGTACATGGGGTAAGATGGTTGGCAGATATTGTTTCTTGATGTTCAGAGAACAATTCCTTCTTACAGACCAGAAGAAATGTCAGTTAGATACATCAATCTGTTTTCTAGTCTGGTATTGGCAGGAGCATGATGTCTTGTCCTAACCAGATTAGACTACGACACCTTCCAGCGACCTTCGGATTTTGAAGTCTATCTTCAGGTACAAAGAGTTCGAAAAAATTGTGTCATTTCTGCAGCAACCGCCAAGGCTCTTTCTAAGGATTTGTGATATGTGAGTGAGGAGATGGTAGCCTTGGCCTTTTTAGACTCCGCCGTCAACCATGGAACATGCATGTGCACTTTTGCAGCGAAAGATGGTCAAGGCATCTCAAATTCAAAAACGAAACGAGCATGTGAAACACACATTCAAGTGCAGGTGAGCAGCGTATTTACAGGTTGAAGATTTTGGTACGGTCAAAACTTCGAACATCTTACGGATAGTAGAACTGCAATGTAAATTCCTAACTGAGATTGGTAGCCTACCGAGCAATTGAAACAAAATCAGGACTTTTAGAAGGCAAAACAGTGCACAAAGAGTTTCATTGTTGTAAACGGCATTGCCGAGAGGGTGTTAAACTCCTGCAAGAATTCAAATAATCCACCACTAAATATGAATGGGAGAAATACATAACGCAGGTTGTATCTGAGCACAGATCTCAGTTCCTTGACGAAAACGAAGTATGTGTTGGGCATACTACTGAGACTCCAACAATCGAAAACCCTCTAAAACTGTTGCGCATGCAGAACATGTTCAGCATATGCCTGGCTTTGCTATACTTTTTAAAATTATTTTAAGACAAAATTATTAACTTTATACCAGTAGGCCTATTCAGTAGATCTATATGCCACTCAATCTCCAACAGTCTACGATGATCAGTTTATTTCTTTGATCTAAATTCTTAAAGAGTTCTTGTCCATTATACTTCAAAAAGCTATGATTTGACTATTTTTCGCCATGGCAATCAATGGTGAAAAGTCAGGAGCATAGAGCTACCACTAAATATCTATAAATCGGGCTGCAATTTTACACTTATTCACTACTAAGGCAAGGTAACAGATAGAGAGGGTACCATCAGCTAAATTCAAGAAATTATTTTTGAGGACCACACTAGGGTACATCCATCACGGAAGTCGGTGCAACGTATTGTAAAGCAAGATTTACCACTGAAAACGAACAAGCGTGTGATCTGGCAGACGCTTGAAGAAAATTGCAAATTGAAACGTTTGCAGCGCAGTCAGCAGCTGCTAGTCTTGAGCAACTGACAGACAGAATGACAGAAGTGTACGAACCATCTGGTTTATACACAACAAGATATTCACCTTTGCCACGCCAGTTAATTTCTCAACATGATCGTATTTATTTAGTTGAATCAAAGAAAAGGCAATTAAGTTCCAAAAAGGAGACATACGAGAACGTGAACTTTTCAGCTGCGGTATCATGGTATCAGTTGGTGTTTCTCGCTTGCAAAAAGTTGTTGAGAAGCAAGGGGGACACATTGAACATGTTTTATGAGTAGCGTAATTACTACTTGGCATACGACAGTAAATTACAACACGTTATATTGATTCAATTATAGGCCTATTAACCCTTTGCTACGAGGTGTTATCACTTTTTTGGGCCACCCTGTATGTTTACGAATGATTATGTTCATTGCACATGTTAATATATAAATGGCCTATGTTCCTTTGCACATGTTAATAGGCCTATAAATGGTGTATGCATAAATTATGCAAAATATGTTATTTCTGCAGACTGCCGTTCGGCTAGACGTACGTCATCTGACGTCATCCGGTCGTCACGGGCCTCGTTCTCATGTGTTCGTCATCTCTGACGTCACTTCCGGTCTTGAAGTGAAGCGAATGGTTGCGGAGAAGATCGGTCTTCTCAATGATGATGACGTTGCATCTCAGATGGAGCTGATCGCCACATCGATTAAGTCACCTGCGAAGAAAGGTATACACTAATGAATTAATGGAGAAAGGTTATTATAGGGGAAGAGGGTGCACGTATGGCTTGGCCGTTAGTTTGACCTTAAGAAAGCGACTCTCTGCTCGCTTCTATTCCGTTAGTGTAAGCCTGCATCTAGCAGGTTACCCCATTACCACTGATGTAATGTCATGGCTCGACCAGCCGTTGACCCCTGGCTTGTAGCGCGGTGATCTACATATATCAGGTAACCTTTGTCGGTTTATAGTATAGTTAGGAAATACAAATACCACATGGGGCGCGGTGGTGTAGTGGTGGCGTCGTTGCCTTGGAGCCGGAAGGTTCGAGGTTCGAATCCACCTCGCCGCGTAAGGACCTTGGGCGAGTCTTTCACTCACAATTGCTCAGCGCTTCGGCGTGAAACTCCGATGCAGTGTCCACTCTGCATTCGGGAGCGCCTCTGAGCAGCGAGAGCTTGAAGGGGCGCTATAACAAGTGCGCATACAAACAAACAAACAAACAACATGTAAGAATTGCTTCACTCCATGACCTGCACTCGGTCAATTATTATTAAATGCTTCATTTGGACACGAATGTTCTGGCTTCAGGTAATGCGAAGTCGGAATATCTGGTACCCGATGATAGTTATCTGCTGGATGTCAATCAGGTCTCTCCTGATCGTACCGTGTCGTGAGTATATTTATTGGTGCACGCCTACCGTCTACGATCATACCCAGTGTTGTACAGTAACGAAGTAAAAGTAACGCGTTACTGTACTTAAGTAAAAGTTTGAGTACTTTCACATGTAACGAAGTATCAGAAAAATAAAATACTTTTACTTTCAACGAAGTAAAATTTTACCCATATTTCAGTACTTTTACTTCGTTACAATTTATGCGACACTCGTTACAATGTTCGTTACTTCAAAGCGTTAATTAACATTTCGTTTCGCTAAGCTAAGACAGCTGATTCAAATTTGCATGCCTAAAAATAGATTTTCGATGGGTGGTGCACGCTGGATGCACTGATTTCTGCAGCAGAACGACTCTTCAGCTGTGCATTGTGCTCAAATGAACAAGAAGCGTGCGTACTAGACTCAATGATAACCATTTCGAGAATTTAGTATTTTTGAAGGTTAATAATCAATTGACTTATAGAAAGGCTCGATACTTTTACTTTTTACTTTAAAAGTATTATTGGAAGGGGATACTTTTTACTTTTACTTAAGTAAAATTTGTGATGTGTACTTTTACTTTTACTTTAAGTAATTAAAATCCACTTTACTTTTACTTTTACTTAAGTACATTTGCCCGATACTTTCAACAACACTGATCATACCAACAGAATTATCTGAATTAAAAAAAGTATTGTATAACTGCTAATGACTGCTATCAAATTCTAATGTCAAATTGTTGATCAAATACATGCAGTAATACACATTTGGGCGACAGAGTAGGCCTATAGTTAAGTGGGTCTCGCACTAATGCGCCGAGGAGTCAAATCTCTTCCATCTTGTTAAAATTACAGGAGTGCTTGGCGTTTAAAATAAACCAATCAGAATTTATTTAGCGCCACTCCAAGATCTCTGTTCAGAGGCGCTCCAGGTTAAGTACAAAATAATTCGCTTTCCCATCTTGCATCTACGTTTCTTGTTGTCAGCGTTGGACAACGTACGTTAGTCAAACACGTGTGTGTGTGTGTGTGTGTGTGTGTGCGTGTGTGTGTGTGCGTGCGTGCGTGCGTGTGTGTGTGCGTGTGTGTGTGCGTGTGTGCGTGTGTGTGCGTGTGTGTGTATGTGTGTGTGTGTGTGTGTGTGTGTGTGTGTGTGTGTGTGTGTGTGTGTGTGTGTGTGTGGGTGTGGGTGTGTGTGGGTGGGTGGGTGGGTGTTTTGACTTGACTGGAACATTGTTAACAATTTATTGATGCGTTCACGCTCATTCACAAGCACACGTACGCGCGCACATGCGCACACACAAACACACACACACACACACACTAAACAGCCCTGCAGTGCTTAAAGTCCTTTGATATAAGTTATGCGTGTGCACTTAAAATAATAGTAGACGTATTATAAAGGTTGTCTTTTTCTTTGATTGGCATCTTGTTTACACTGTATAGTAAAGAGATTTCAAAGCTTGATAGAGTTTTATGATGAATGACCACTGCATTCATGTGCGCAGTCAACTGTTCATCATATGACTATAGTTTTTTGTGCATGGATAGCATATCGTAGTGGGCGTATCAACTACATGTATGAGTGATAAAGAAATCTGATTGACAACGAATGTAAACACATTGCCCCCTCCCCTTATTAAGCAGCTGATATGCAACAGATAACTCGAAGATTTTGTTTCCCAATTGGTAATCGTCATGTCTTGCATTCGGTTTCCGGCTTGGTCTTAGAAACTTCAGAAAGTAGGCCTATACCCCTTTCGGGGTTTGAAGTTTGAACCCATGCAGATACCTCTAAATACGCCCATGCGTGATCCAAAACTCGTATATAGCTATTTTATTTTCTCCATGCCATTCATCCTCACTACCAGCGTTATTTTCCCCGTAGAATCTTCAATGACCACTCCATGTTTCACCATGAAGTGGTTATAGCTAGGATGTCAATATCAATTATTATTGTCTTCATGTTAGCATCCGCAGCCATCCAAACCTGACTGTTACCAGCTAGGCTATATAGGCCTATTGCCCATTCGATGGTTTTCTTTGCCCTCCCTCGACATCCTCTGTATAGAATTTAGATGCTTCAAACCTTTCATCTCAAATTTAATATATTTATTAGCCTACTTCATCAGTTTTCTTTGTCGTCCATCTACAACTAAATTTTGATACTGCCATCATACTGGCTACATAAGTGAATTCACAAAGCTCATAGATTAGGCTAGATTAGACTAGGCTAACTAATTTAATATAATCTAATCTGTCCGTTTCTTAGTTTGTTCGAGGTTACCAAAATTCATTGACCCTTTTTTGAATCTAGCTCAAATTTTCTTTTTGCATCTATTAAAACCAACTGAAGTCAACAAACACACACACACACACACACACACACACACACACACACACACACACACACACAGACACACACACACACACACACACACACGGCGACAACTGCATAATTTGTTTATAATTCAATCGTGTTCTTTTAAATTCTAAACCTTTTTCTGACCGAGACGACTGAAACTGCATGCAAGTAATTATACATTTAAATTTAGGGAGTACTCAGTAGTACCGTACCAATTTGTAATGCTTTTTCGTCCTGCGTTAATTCAGCTATAGGCCTGAGAAAAATAGAGGAATTTATAGTCGCTATAGTTGCATGTCTAGCGCATAACCTGTAGACTTTGGCCAGCTTCACAAATCAGTCATCTACATTCTGTTGAATATTTTTGTTTATTATTCAGTTTCAGTTTGAAGTGGAGAAACGAGTTGAAGCCTTCAAAGGCTAATTACATGTCGCCATCTTTCTTGCACAACGTTAATTCCGCTGCAGATCAGGTCATTTGGCAAACACAGTTGAAAACTTGAAATATTAATACTGTAATTATATGGACAGTAATTAAGTAGTTATAAGTCTAGTGCCGTATGAAGGAACTGGGCCTAAACTTCAATGCCTACGAGGTATGCCTAATAGCATCCTTCATTGGATGCCTTCATATAATATTAGGCTAAAGACAATGGGCGGTTACAGCCTATACGTAGAACTATCGAATATAATTAACTGAAGGAAAATTTTTATTCTAAAGTTTTAAAGTTTGGGAAATATCTAAAATGTTAAATAGTTAAATTTCTCATTCTATTTGCTAGCGATGTCTTTGGTCGTGATCGAAAAATTCTAAATAGGCAGAAATGTAAAAAGACAAATCATGACATGATTTCAAATGATTGCTTTAGACCAATATTAATTTTCAATGGAATTTAACTGCAGGATCTTTACCCACGACTGATTTCGGAAAAACCCGACCGGAAACCAAGCGACAGGATCTCTTATACAAATGGGTCAAGCCTTCCAGGATATATCACGAGGAAGACAGGAAACTTCGACCTTGGAACAGTGGACAATCCAGTTAAGAGATTGCATTCCAGTTCATCGTCAACTTCGTCCTATCGTTCGTCTTCAGATCGACATAGAAACGAGTGCATTATCCACTACGAACCTCAGAACATCTCGTCATCGAAAACAGATCTTCGCATTTCCAACAGTTTCCATTCAATGGCATATCATCCAGTGCTTCAAACGACCACGTCATCCAGACCTACCTCCAACGACGGCCATCTGAAGAATCCTCGTACATCTAAATCACTTGAAACTGGAATCGTCGGCTCTCCAGGGATCACTTCAACCACGAGAAGTTCACACAATCCACAGAATTCCAACAACTCGTTCATCAGATTACCAACAGCTGGTTGTTTAACTCGAAGTGAGAGAAACTCTTTGGATGACGTCGTAAGCATTGCTTCCTCCTTTCAGACATTCTGTCCAGTCGTCGTCACACCTGCGAAGACGATGACTTCCGGTGACGCAGATCAAGGTGGAGACCAGCGAGAGACGAAGTTTTCCAGTCTGCCAACCATGGAGCAGATGACTGAAGCGCAGCGCTGCCGGGTTGGTGCTCAGACCGGCGTCAGTCAGGCCACATCGTCATCATCGCTGCCCTGTATAAGCACGACGGAAGGAGGTTTGGCTGGAGCGGGGAGAAGGTGCCTACCACAACTCTGCATTCCAGAGGAAATCGTCGAAGAGAAACGGAATCTGCTGTCGAAAAAGCTGGAAAAGAAACTGCAATCTGCCGACAAAAAGAAGAAGCTGCGTAGAAGACGCTCTGACATGAGTGAGCAGCCGCGAAATGTTGCTGGGGCGTTGCACAGTCCAAACGGCAGAATCGACGGAAACGAGGAGGAGGAGGAGGAGAAGGAGAGGAGGAGGCGGAGAGGAGAGAACGAATCGGAAGACGACGACTGTAAGTCGGTGACATCGTGGGAGGTTGCCGAGATTCTTGCCTCGGCTGATCCAATGGCACCACAGGATTCCGACTACGAAGACTCGCCACCGTCGTCAGCCGATGACGACAATGTGACGTCAGTCTTCACGTCATGCCGAGTGACGACGTCATCTCCTTCAGATGCAGACACGCTTGACGGATCATCATCGACGGAAGCAGACAACCGAGACGAACCAACGAAGGACTTCAGTCCAATCCAGCGATACGCACGCAGCGCTCCAAACGATCGAAGCAAACACGATTTTCGATCGCATCTAACTTCTGAAAAGCACGCTGCGAGCGTAAAACCGGTTGCTATCTCTAATAAGACTCCTATCTCAGCTGACCTTCACACGACTGCCACTGCCACTGCCACACACAATTCAATCCGTGTCATTAAAAATCCGACTAAAACGAATCCCGCAATTATTGGTCTGAGTCTTTTCAAGCTTTTGCGAAACGGAGACTTTCGCTGCCGGACTTCTGTTCTGTGCCAGAGTAGACGATTGTCTTCTGCGGTGAGAAAACTTGATCGTCGTCTGCCTTTCGAGATCTTCAATGACGTCATCCAGTTGAATAGCGCGCTGCAGAAGGGAAGCGTGAGGGAGAAGTTCACAGTGCCTGTGATTGGTGACAGTACAGATACATCCGACTGGGAATGCCTGGAAGGAAACATCGAAACTGGAGATATTGTTGTCGAAGTAAGATTTAAAATAATTAATTGATATGAATTTCAGCACAGCTGTTGTCTTGAAGGCTTATCAATTGTTTTGTTTTGTGTTTTATTATGAAGACAGTGCATTGCTTGTTTGTGCGATTTTCGATGGTTCCCTGTTCTTTTGTAATGTTGTATTGTATATGAGCATCTGTAAAGCGCCTCTGTAGTAGAGTGAACCGTTCAGATGCACTCCAGTGTTCAATGCCCCTTGAAAAGAAGCAGGTTTTGAGTAGATTGAAGGACGAAAAGCTGCTGTTTTGTGTCGTACTATGATGTCGGATTTGAACGCACCCTTTTCGAAGGCCATGTTCACGACGACGACGACGACGACGGTGGGAGTGGGGTTGGGGTTAGGTGATGATAGGCTATATGTCTCACTGTCTCAGTAATCTAACAGCTAGTTAACGCGTTGCCCCAACCGATACAAGACGTGTAGCTGTTAATGACGATCGGTCCACTCAATCAATCCACACGAAATAACATGTTCATACTTTATGTCATTTCTTTGTCTGCAGGTCAATGGTCACGTGGTGTTGAATCGACCTTCGTCTGAGGTCATCACAACCTGCCTCAGTTCACCCGACAATTGTCTCCAGTTCTTATTAGCAAGACAAAGAAGAACCAGGAAATGACGTCTGCAGATCATGTCTAAAATTAGGGTCACACATCGGTATACATCCTATTCAATAACCGTATAATTATATATACATATTATATATATATATATATATATATATATATATATATATATATATATATATACTGGTTCTGGTGTTTGCAATCGGTGGCTGTTGTGATTCAAGACCAGAGTTACGCGACAAGTTAACGTCAGAAAGGACGAAACGAACGAATTGACGTTCGCACCATATATTGCATATAGGCCTACCTCTGCAGCTGTGTTCTTCTGTTCATAGACTTATATGCCATAAATAATAAGTATATATATATATATATATATATTATATAAGCATATAATAGTCATATAAACCTATGCCATAAAATTATTTAAACAGGCCTATGCCGTAAATACTCGTTATATATAATTTAGTTACAATGAAAGCGCCAGAATAACTGACAATCCACCACCCTTATCAATATCATGTTGCAAGAAGTAAGCTGAAGGTGCTACATGTATATATCGCTGTACACCTCCGTTGGTGTAATAGGTGTATGGTTCATTCAACGATAAGTATATAGGGACATATCGAAAATACACCGGCATTGCGTTTCACGTAGGCCTACATTGTAGCATTGTAAGTTCGGAGTGAATAGGCCAATAACAAGGGAGGAGAGCGACTTAAAGTTGCAGCGCGGGAAGTAACCCATTATACATGTATATGCAAATGCAATATGTATTTTGTATACGTATAATTATGCAAAATAAGATAATAATGTTATTGCAACCGTGTTACTCGCGCTGATATGTTGAAGAACTTTGAAATGAAAAGCTAATTGATGTCGCAGAACTAATTACTGAACACTGAAGACAAATGAATTGCGTAAAGTCAACCAAATCTTATTTTTTAAGGAGAGAACAACGTTTCATTTAAATGGGTATAATAATAATAGGCCTAATAATAATAATAATATTATGTGGTCTCGATTGTCTTTTTTTATCTCTGTGTGTTAGCTCAATGCATAGATCTACAGCATCTAGCCTATATATAGTGAAGATAATTTATTAGTGTAGGCCTACTCGTTAATGCAGGTATGACATAAACGCATTAGTTACTGTGTACAAATTATTATTCATGCAAGTCGTATATGGTCATTTATAACAATAATGCGATCCTATGCCGACCTGACAGCATAGAATCATCCAAACATCTAAAGCACTACTCGAGAGCCAAGTGAAGGGCACCAACTTATTCATGAGCGCTGCTCGACTCCACGGACTCGATCGCGACTCTAAGGACAGTAGTAAGCATACAGTAGGCTATCTTCTACACTTAACCCTCTCGCCCCGTAAGGCCAATATTTCGGCTAGACCGTCTTTATCTTATCCCCGAAAGGCCGATATATCGGCTTGATCGTCTTTATCTTATCCCCGTAAGGCCGATATATCGGCTTGATCGTCTTTATCTTATCCCCGTAAGGCCGATATTTCGGCATTGCGTCTATACGTCATCCCCGCATGGCTTGTATAACGGCTATGGTAATTAGGTAGGCCTATGTTTATTTCAATCCAGCATTGACTCAGGCAGGAAGTGACGTACTTTCAGTCTAATTACGTCACTTGAAGGTCAATTTCAAATGAGTTTCATGCAGTGGAGTAGCATAAATAAACACGACCACAGCCGTTGAAAATGTTGAAAGGCAAAGTATTAGGCCTATTATAATATCTAGCAGTTCGAATGAAACATCTGTTGCGAAGAAAGCATTTAGTAGAAAACCGTATAATACCCTTGGACAGGTATACAGTAAGAATTACAGCCAGTGATAACAGTGGAGATGAATCTGTTGAATCGGAAGTGATGAGGACGCCACTACAACAAGCATTAGGCCTATTTGATACATTCTTGTGCATTCGCGATGGTGGCATAGCCTATAATTATTGGGTGGTAAAGTGCAATTCTGGCACTAAAAATACAGTAAAGTGCAATTCTAGTGCTAAAATATTAGCTAGCTATCATAAACCTTTAATTATATATCAGACTTCCTATCAGATACAGTGAAATGTCAGTTTACATGCATTCCGAAGTTAGTGATTTTTTGCCAGGGAGCTCAGGGTTATAGGCGTTTTCGCGTGGGGCGTTAGGGTTATCTCACTTTTGCTGTGGGAGCTCAGAGGCGATAGGGTTAAGTCTTCTTCTTCTTTAGGTAAGCTGCCTCTCGGCGGCAGTGGCGGCGCCAGGATTTTAGTTTCGGGGGGCTGAACTTTCGTCGGAAAATTTTCCCTTTTCACCGCCAAAATTTCTGATGACCTTTTTTTGTAGTCATCCGGTCGAATTCTTGTGAAAATTTTCCATTTTCACCGCAAAAATTTCCGATGACCTTTTTTTTAGTCGTCACCCTCCAATTGGGGGGGGGGGGCTGAACGTCGAAATTTGTCATTTTTACATGGCAAAAAATGAATCGCCTATTTTTGGGAGGGGCTTAGCCCCCTTTGCCGCCGCTACTGCTCGGAACGCCGTCGTAGCGTTGATTCGTGAGAACTAACACGTGACATCTTATATGACTTCTTAAGTTCTTATGCCAACAAAAGCAGTTGACCTCGGCAGAAATTACTTTGAACAGTCCTCATCATATCGTACTTTGTGTGTTATAATCCAGGAGTTTTCAAACTGTGGTCCACTGACCCATTGGGGTCCGTCGCTTGTTGCCAAGGGGTCCGCACTCCGCAAGCAGGTTCCAAAAACAATTAAAAAAATAGTACATTTGCTGCTTTGCAAGGTTTTCATTATCATCATAAATTATAAAAACAACTGAGCTCTCTATGGTTATTACTTACTGATGTCTAGTTACCGGTACTCTAGTAACATTAGTTCCATACTCTAGTGCATTCCTTTGTTACATCTCGCATTGACTATTGCTCTTCGCTCTACATTGGCCTCTATCCAGCAAATTGACTTGTCTTGACCGGGTGCTGCGCTCTGCTGCGCACAACTGATAATAGCAGCCTCGTGCAAGACGGTGAAGTTAAGGAGCAAAAATCATCATCATCATCATCGTCATCGTCGTCATCATCATCATCATCATCATCATCATCATCATCATCATCATCAGTAGTAGTAGTACTAGTAGTAGTAATAGTAGTAGTGGCAGTAGCATTAGTAGTATTAGGCCTACTATTGTTATTACCTATTATTATTATGTTAACCCGAGATAGGCCTGAGTAGCCACAAAGTGTTTCTGTACCTGTATCTCATGCGTTACCTGGAAACATACCTAGTTGAATGGAAAAGCGCCTAAGACTTCCGGCGCTACTCTATAAGAAATACAAACCCTAGAAGCTGATGGTCGTAGGTCAAATTTATAGTCTATCATTTCATTTGGAGTTGGTAGACGACAGCAGCAGCAGAGCACTGCAGCCTGCTGCTCCAGGTATACGCCGTCTTTATTACTCGACTTGACTTCTTCTGCTTCTGCTTCAGACTCAGACCAAAGTGCTTGTTAAGTGGATCTTTCGAGATTAAGGAGAGGTGGCAGAATCACGTTGCTCGCAGCGTCATGCGCTGACGACCATCATCGAGATGAGGGTGGCCAATAAGTCACGTGCTATTCTGCAGCCACGACCAAATTGAAAATGCTTTTATTGAGTCACGACTTTTACGAAGACGACAACACCATGTATACCGGGTTTCCTACTCTCCTCCAGTCTGCGATCTAGCTGCCCTCGACATGCGTTAGGTGTCATGTAGCAATCTAAGTGCTTTTCTGTCTGAAGCGCCTTAACATTCTTACATTTGTTTTTATCTATTATACTCGTGCAGTCATATACACGTCTGCACTGAGTATAATTTCAAGCGTGATGGAAACACACCTCTCGACAGAAGTTCACGACAAACTATGGAAATTAGTAATTACCATGCATCTGACACATAATTATGCTACATACTTATCGCTCACCAGCTCAGCTGCTCCTCTCGCTTCTGCACAGGTTTGACTTTTATATTCAAAACTGTAAACACTAAACAGTAAGGTTCTAATCAAACTTCTTCCCATTTAAAGCCTGTTAAACATTCATTCAGAGGGCATAACAATAATAGGCATATTATATCGCTCCTCCAAGAAATGGGCCGCCGCAGAGATTTCTATTATTAGGAGGTGGCAAAGCACAATGGTCACGTTTAAACATTTTTAGCAAGAGCTCGAAAAGTGTAAAGCAGGAAATTCAGAACATGGGTTCAAATGTTAATTTTTCAGCTTCGGTGCTTGTTTTCAGCTTCAGTGCATGTTTAGCGTCACCAGTGTGTGTAGTTTGTGCGTGCAAATTTAATTATTTTGTTAAAAACTGAGAAGTAGGGCCTATAGTCGTTACAGCAGTTACAGAAATAGATGTCAATTTTCCAAGGGTCAAGTGTCCCACCCCGTCTTGCGGGCTCCCGTGCTCCATGATTACCAACTGAAAGGCACTCTCGGCCAAACTTCGTCGATTAGAAAAGTGTACAGATGCTTGTGACAGGCGAATATCAACAGCGTATATCGCTGACACAAAAGGCCACAGAAGGCGAAGACATCTCAAGTCGCAGTGTCAACATTCTCCTTATTCTTTAAGTTAGCTGCCTCTCGGCATGCAGGTCCAGATGCCCAACGACGCCACTCTTCTAAATTTCACAAACTGTTGAAGACTGTTTTTTCGCTTGATCTCCAGTGAAAAACATCAATACATCATGATTCATGTAGCTAGGCAGAAATGTGGGAATAGCGAGGTAGATGAGCAATATAGATGAGCAGTAGATGAGCTGCCGAGTTCATAACTGACTGAAGAGAGGATAAGCGAACTTTGGGAAGCCCAGCAAAATAAGTGAGTTGCAGTAGTCGATTCGACAGCAGATTAAAGCATGAATTTTTTAAAATATGGTTGAAGATATTGTAGGTCACATTTTAGCTAGTGTTCTTTTAATTAAGGGTCATGGTTTGAATCAAAGCGAGTGCAAGTCTGCAAATCAACGTCGAAAGACAATATCGATCGATGTTGGCTGTGACCAGAATACTTTGCAAACTGCAAGTCAAAGATAAACTGGACTCGGCTTAATTATAGCCTACTAGCTGAACCCGGCCACGCGTTGCTGTGGCTGAAAAGAGCATCCCCCTCCCCCTTCCCCTCCCCCTCCCCCTCCCGCTAGAGCCCAAGAAATGCGAAAGGCCGCTTTTTGAATTAACGGAAATTATTTATGACGTCACGTCACGCAACCTCATTGAATGTTTCGTCTTGTCAGTGTTGATTAGCGGCGGCGTGGAAATTGCACAGAAATAGCCGTCGAATTTGATAAAATATTGGTTTTTTAAGATTGCGGTTTTTTTAAGCAAAAAAAACATTCAAAGAACACGCACGTATTTGAATGGAACGTTTTGGTGAGATTTTGAAAAGAATCGCCCCGTTACTTTGGAAGATCCTGTTCGCCTAAGTTTGCAACGGTGCGAACGCCGTTACATTTTTATTTATATAGATGTAGTCCAGTTACCCTAGCTAGTAGTTTCAGTTGAACTCCACTGTGTGATAACAAAGATATATTAGCGTTACCCGGCACCCTCCTTTATTCAGGCTTGGCCGCTTCGGACTGGCACTGTCGATCAGAGTGCAAACATTCATGCAGTGACGGAGCGATTGTCATTTCGCATTGCTTTATTTAACCGCCTTAATTAATTGTCCCATGGCGAAACCTCTTAACACGTCCATGGCAGCAGGCCTATAAGTAGCTAGGCCTATATAATTGTAATATTCTATTGTATTGTTGTGAATGTGATCACACTGGTCAGCCAGCCTGAGCCAGGCCAATTCTTCATGTAAGCCTAAGCAGGCTTTAGTTGATGACTAACTATATGCTGAGCAGCTGCGAAAAGAAAAGTCATGTCATCGACCTAGGCCTACATGAACTTTTTGGTCACAAGCGTACGAAGCATTATTATAGGCCCACAGTGCCGACAAATAATTCGTGGAGACGATAACAATTATGTTTTCTTTATCTGGAACGGCCTCCAACGTTTATCGTGAGAGGGCGTGATTTGATCATGCATTTTGTTCACAAGAGACTTCCGCTGTCGCGTATCTGAATCATCTACAGTCTACAGATAATTATAGTAGGCCTATAATACAGAATCGTGTGACACGCTGCTTTGTTTTATAAGTTATCTTTTGTTTTATCAAGATACTACGAAATATTAGAAACAAGCGTCGATTTATTTTCTCTCTCTTTTATTTGTCTTACGCAGCATAATAGCTCAGGCACTTTATGAAAATTATGGCTTGCATCAGTTGCATGACGTCACAAAAAAGTGTTGACTCTGCATTTAAATGTGTAGTCTCATTGCAAACATGCGCTAAAAATAGTACGTTGCGCCGACGGCCGAAGCGAGGCGGCGGCGAGCGGCGGACACCTGTTGATTGGTAGGCGATGAGTCGATGGCTGCGTGCGTCGTTCGCAGCGCCGCTATTGTCGCGAGAGACCCCTCCTCCCTCGCGTAGGCCTGAGCACTACTGTGTGCGTGCCAATGGGAAATGCTATTCGCCGGTAAAAGATACGTAGGCCATTATTTTAATGATATTAAAGCGATCTGACGGATTATTTTTTAGAATTGAAACGATGTGAATACTGAAACTGACGTTACGGATTTACTTTGCTGAATGAAATGTCTTAAATACTGGAATAAACTGGCGTTGCTTTTTGCGAAGAGACGTACCGTACTCTGCTGCCGCTGCTGTTGTCCTTGGATCATTGAATCATTGAGTCTGCTTCAGCTGTTCGCTGAACATTTGTATCAGGTGGGTGCTTGTCACGAGAGAGAGAGAGACGTCGTTTAACCGTGCGTGCAATTATTGTCACTGGCTGTCATGTAATCCTAAAATATATAACATGTAATAATAATTATATAGATCCACCGAGACGGGTGCTTTGCGTGTCCGTTCAGATTAAGCACCGCGTTTGCACGAGTAGATTGAGAATAACGGCACGGATAATAAAATAAATATTATGGGTTATAAGTTCACGATCCGCACTTAGTAGACCTACAATCGAATACACAATGTAATTGTAATAATTACGCTGTGAATAGTTACGCTGCATGACGTGGGATTGACCGACTGAAAGAAGATACTAATCATAGAGATAAGTGTCACTGTGTCACTGCTACTATAATAGGCTACTAGACAACGTTGTGTTAGTAGGCATGAATCGTGAGTGGGACGGGTGAGTGGACGGACCAGTCATTGCGTTGGCGATCGACCAATAGCAGGCGAGCGACGACAGAATTATATGTATATATATATATATATATATGTATATATATATATATATATATACGACTTCTAACGATATCTAACTTATACACACACACACACACACACACACACATGTATATATATATTTACACACACACACAAGTATATATATATATATAACACTTCGTTTAATTTATCCTAATATTCTTTATGACTTTGCTGTTGAGTCAATGCAAATAATGCGTTAATTTGTCAATGGCTTTAACACTGTTGTTGATGAAATTTACATTAATCACTGCTTCAGTCATTTAATGCTACGGGCTCAAAAGTCTCCTAATCATGCATGGGTGATTTTTAAATTGCGGCTATTTAGTGTGCGTAGGGTCCATTCAGTTTGAGAATTGTAGAAAAATTACTTTGTGAGGGGTGCAGACTATGATCAAGGTGGAGTTTAAGTGTGCAAAGAAGACATAATATAACTATTGGACCTACCTAAGAAAGAATGAGGATCGAAACTCCCAAATCCTCTCCGCATCCTCACCATGATTCTATTCCTAAATTGATGGCTTGTAATTTTTGCAATTCACAACATTTGACTGAATCTTCAGCTGAGAAAATTAGTTGAGTGGAGCCACATCGCCACATTGTGACATCTATTAAGTAAAAAATCTAAATCTCACAGACATGTAAAGCCATTGTATTTTATATATATATATATATATGTTATATATATATAAGTGTGTGTAAAACTGTATATATTTATGTGTGTATATGACTTTGTGGTTTTCCACTGACATGACCCAAATTTCAAACAAAGCATATTAAAATTGTGCATTTTTTTTCATCGTGGGTCGCTTTGTTCATTATTATTGTGGTGCCATGCATGTAAGTGTATCGAAATCTACTTTAAAAACTGCACTAAAGAATTCTGCAGAAATCAGGAAAATCATTCAAATAACTTTAAGAAATCTGCCTCTGAAAATTGTTAAATTTAATATCACAAAATATTTGAAGATTGGGAAATTAAAAAGGTCGCTAACTAATATTTATATTTCGTCTGGCTATTTCTGAAAGAATTGTCATTACTAAATAATATTTTTGGTCACGTTCACAAATGGCAGTGTAATAGATTTGTGCTAAGTTTTAATTAGTTTCTATTTTACTACAGCATGACAGCATGTGATTTTTATCAGAAATTCGGTGTTTTGATGAATTGACAATGAAAATATGCTACGCATAAACTATTGCATACTATTTAACCTTAACGTATCTTTACTTAGGTTATCTACACTCTCACATGTTGGTTTTCTGTGCTGTTCACTATAGTTGCATGTTAACCCTACTGACCCCATTTTGTTTGTTAAGACTGCATAATATTACCCTGAGTCATTACCATGCTTGAATGATTCCCACTCTTAAAAGGTGCCCTCAACCAGGCGCCTCCTCCTCCTCCTCTTCTCCTCCTCCTCTTCCTCCTCTTCCTCCTCCTTGTCATGTAAAATGGTTGACTAAGGCCGGAAGCCTGTCATCTTAGCACCTACATCAGCCTATGATGGGCCTTGAATGGACATATTTTGTATAGTGACAAAGAAGACATTGTAACCAGACAATGGTATGAATAAATGTCACACCAATTGTAATATTAACCATAGTGACTGTGGTTCATTCCAGACAGCTGTTGTCAAGAATCATGGATTGTAGTGCTTAACTTCATATTTAGCAGACTTATATGCAGGACAATAAACTTAAAGACCGAGATAGTGGTTTCTGAGACGAAAGACACAAGGTCCAAGACAGTTCAAGAATCAATATGTTGCATCAACATTTTTGCGTTATTGTGAAGCAGTTTGTACGAGGATGATAGTGTACTTATGCTTAATATATGTCACCACAGGAGCATGTCAATAAATTACCGGTACTTCCAGTTTGGTGCGTACAGCTTTTTCTAAACTTGTGTCCTACGTTATTGCAGTGAAAAACTTAAATGATTTCAAAAACTTTTTGTACATCTTTGTCAATTATTTATTCAATTATAAATAGGCTAGTTGATATGCAACATGGCACTGTTTGCGTGCAACTTCTAAGTTTCACATAGCATGAACGGCATTAAAGAGCAGTAGAGCTGGCTGACTGACAAATTACTGGCCAACTAATAGTGATATGTTTTCTGGCCCTAGAGGTGAAAACGTGTGTACTCACCACTTGCGCTGCTGTGGGAACTCTTTTGTGGCAGACACTCTGCCAAAAGACTGACATATAGTAAAGGCCCTAATTATATTGGCCAAAGCTGATTTTTCTTCTTAGAAACTTGATGTCTTCTTGAATATTAGTTTTTACCTCACTGCCCATCGTAAAGTCATCTGTATGATGTACGTATACTCTCGTTTTTTATTACATTTTCAATATTTTTCATAATACTTGCTAAAAATCAGAAGAAGGTCCTGGGACTATCAGTTTATTATTTGAATTCTGTTGCACTCATATATTTTGCACCATTTTTTATTACCGTTTTTTATTACATTTTCAATATTTTTCATAATACTTGCTAAAAATCAGAAGAAGGTCCTGGGACAATCAGTTGATTATTTGAATTCTGTTGCACTCATATATTTTGCACCAAATGAAAAATAAGAGAATTTTTGTCTATTCAATTGCTTATGGTATGTCATGATTCTGAAATCACTGGCATAAGCTAACAAGAGAGTTAAAAATTGACTGTGAAGAACCAATGTCTGGTGATATTCAGAATATAAAAAGTTGATGATGTGTGTTGATCAGCTTTTTAAATTGAACGTGACCAACAGCCATTCACTTCGCCGTGATTGGCTGTAAGTGTCGAGATTAATGTGATTTAAAATTATGGGACTCTTTTTAAGTGACCTCTCAATCATTAGTATCTTTTGAAGCTTTCGACAATTGGTTGCTATGTTATAGTTGTTGGATAGGATAATTATTTTTGACTATTGCTTTGATGTTATGCTAATTATTCTCTAATAATATTCTCTATAGTGATGGCTATGCAAGTTATTCTCTAATATTCTCTGTAGTGATGGCTATGCAAATTATTCTCTAATATTCTCTGTAGTGATGGCTATGCAAATTATTTTTCTCCACTCAAATTTATTTAATCCATTTAACGCTTTGACGATGAGAGGAGAGTGTGATAAGGCCTAAAAAAAAAATGTTGTGTTTCCGGTAACAGAGCTAAAAAAAATTGGGTCGGTAGGTCGGAAAATATTTTTATTTTGGTAAAATATTTTTATGCAGTGACTATCCGAAAAAGTGTACCCCACTAGTCTTTTTTGCACGCTGAAACAAAGTACGTGTTCTAAGCAAGTATAAACTGCCTATTTCCCGACTGTCTGCACCTAAACCTGCTCTAGAAACAGTCCTATTAATTTCATTTTGTTGACGTCTCTTATGTTATGTCAATACAAATGTTTAAAAAAAATATTTTTTAAAAAAAAAATTTAAAAATTTAAAAAAAATATTTTTCTTTGAAAAAAGTTTTTTTTTAATAAATTTTTTTTACAAAAATATTTGAGTCGTGGCCGTAAAAATGGGTCGGTCGGGTTACCGGAAGCACAACAATTTTTTCTACGCCTAAAAGAGAGACTGGAAGACCAATTACAACTTGTCCTTATAGCGTTAAGACGAAGAATATTTCTAATTTGTATAATATTATTGCTTAAAGTATGGCAGGACGATCATGGACGGCGTCCATACACTTATTTCAAAATCTGAATGCCGTCCTGCCACTTATTGGCCAGCACAGCCTGGATAGGTAAGGGAAGTTCAGGCACTTCTTTTTCGGTGCTTTAAGCACTGTATGAGATATCTATTGATTCTTTGCTAGAAAATTAAGCAACTGATTGTATGGTGGTAAAAAAAATTTAGTATGGAACGTAGACCTACATCTAGTGTGATTACAAACAAGAACAGAAACAACTGGTAGGCCTACAACTGGTATACATGTACGTGACAGAAGAATGAGTGTGAGAGTGGTCGGTGTGTGCTGATGTTTGGTGGCAGTCTGAAATGTCAATGCATGAACGTGCTAAAGCAAGAACTCTTCTCTGCAACCTGACCTATGACCTCTTTGGTGTGCAAATATTTAGCATTTCGTCTTTGTGCTGCAATGGCAAGTGACAAATGAGTGAATTTGCAGTGAAATTATTGTTTGAATAATACGATTGCGTTCTCAGAAGAGATTTCCAGTTACAAAGAGCAAGGAACACTTTGATCTCTGCATGGATGACCAGATGCATACATAATATTTACATATATATCTACAGGTACACACGCACACACGTATGCATGCACACACACACACACACACACACACACACACTTGCACGCACACATAATTTTATACAGGCATATTCACATACATAAATTCATATATACATGCATACATACATACATGCAACATACATATATGCATAGACACATTCTGTATTCATGCAAATAAATCAACAAACATACATCTATACAGAAAGCATGCATACTTATATGCATACATACATACGTACATAGATACATACATGCATGCACAATGCATGCAATCTATAGGTTGCATGGCATCTGGTAGACAGGCAGGCAGGTAAGCAGGTAAGTAGACAGGCAGGTAAGCAGGTAAGTAGGTAGGTAGGTTGAACAGAACATATTTCACTGAAGCGAAAGAGTTATAATACCGTAAATGTAGTTGCAGCTTCGTATGATAAGTCTGGCAGAATTCGTTTACATGTCTGCAACCATGTACAGAAGGATGCAGGGTATCTCTTGCGTACTACAACCCGATGTACATTGCTGGGTATCTGTGCATTAATTTGGGTGCAAAGCTTTTGAATCCTCTGCTCAGTGCGGTTCACTTCTCTGTCAATTATTCATTGATGTCATTGATTTTCGAACTTAAAACTTGTGTAAGTTTCAATTTCTATAATTATAACCCACGGTTTCTCTCATCTATATACATTGTCATCTAATGTCATCTATTGTCATCTATTGCTATTTGTTAAATTTAGACCTGTCTGCTTCTCCACCGTGTTATGATTTTCATGGTGATTTTACTCGAAGCGGCCGTTGACTGAAGATTTGGACATTATATTAGATTCGCTACAGAAGTCATTGGATTTGATAATCTTATGATTTATATAGCGCCGTGATAATAGTGCCTATGACAATCATCAGTATAGATGGTCAAATGAAATAGACCAGTGTGTCATAATCAATTGGAGGTGGGAGGTTGAAATTATCCGATATTAAGTTCTGATTGCATTTGATTAAGTCTATTGTGCGGAGGAAATGCATTTAATGATTAGGAAAACGATTGTATGACAACGATTGCAATTCCATGGTAGGCTAGAGTTCTTCCGGTTTTTGGCTTCATTTCTGAGGGTATGCAAACAGGCAAGTTGTGGGAGAATGCTGGCAACTGCATCTGTCAGCCTGCCGACGCACACGGCGCACATTGCATTGATCGCGGCCGCTGCTTCAGGTAGGGCAATGAAATACCCACCGTACGACTACGTGTGTGTGTGTGCTGCCCATCGCGACACCGACCACGTAGCGTAGTTTGTTCATGAATATTATTATCATGTCTGTAAGTTATTGATCTGTGAGTTTGGCCGGGCGACTGGGAGAGAAATTATGATCATGAGGATTGCCGCCACTGAGTCTGCTTTTCTATTGCCTCGAAATATTGGCCACCGCTGCGGGAATCTACCGAAGAAGGTCTCCTCCAGCAGATCATATAATAATAATATGCAGATTTGATCAGTTGTTCAGCGGAGGATGTGTCGAACGGATATCGAGATAATTTACATCATGATCGAAGAGAAGGACGTTGATTAGCTGAGCTGTATGCAAATGTCGGTGGAGGCTGTGGAGTATTTCCGTCTTCTGATCGGTTTTCGAACCCGTGTTGACACTAAAAAGCAGATTCTCGACTGTCAGCGAGTATACATGTATACACAAAGAAGATGGTGTAGACATATTTCGATTTCTTATGTTGCGTCGGTTGCTGCAAGTTTCAATAAGTGACGTCGTTTCGCAGATTTGTCGTGGGATAGAGAGTTCAGTCTATCGTGGGAGTTGTGTGGAAATGGTAATCAATGGTGAAATCCACGCATTTCTTCAAAGATGCAAGTGAAACTGTCAATGGGATTTGCCTCTCTGCTTGCCAACTTATAAGCAGCGTGATTCTATTTCTGTTGTGTTTCTACTATATTGTGAATAAATTGTCTACAGTATTCTTAGTCGACGTTTGCAGAGGAATGTAACCGACACTGGGATATTTTCCAAAGAGATCTGACAGTGACTGTACATGGTTTCTATTATCTATTTCTATGACATATAGATGAAGTGAGAAGTTGTGTTCACACAATTATTTGGTGACTGATTATAATTGAGAAGACAGAGAGGCCTTGGATTTTGATTATCTCTCGCTTCAGCGTTCAACTTCTAAGATGTCTCGCTTTCATGCTCCACCGAATCTGATTGAGAACCGCATCGAACTCTTCCTTGACAATTTCAAGTACGTCACTTCGGTGCTTGATTCGGAATTTGGAATGCTTGACTGTAAACTTGAAAATCATTTGGGATTGGAATTTTCAAGGAAATCAAGATCGTCGGAGTCGCTTGTTTCGACGTCGGTCAGTGGACCGAAGCAAAGTGTGACGTCACCAAGTGAAAACTGTTTCAGCAGCCTGACGTCATCGGTCATCTCAAATGACCTTGCTACCTTTGAACTTGAACCAGACCCGAGCATGATTGCAGCCTGTGCTCCTCATCGTGAGACAGGTATATTAACATGTAACATAACATAACAGGGTTTATGGTGGTTCAAGAGACTCATGATCTGTGTGCGAACCACCACTTTTACAATATTCTAAAATATTTTTAAAACATTTTAATTGCAGTATTCAGCCGGATATGAATTTCACAGTGGCTAGATTGTAAATTTGGTAGAATTGTTTGAGTTGGAATCCTGGTGTCTTTGCATCTCCTTGCTGAACCATAGAATCATTATGGATGGTTTGTCCAGCTGTGGAATTTCTGGTAAATTGGTATGTAGGCTGCATACATGTGTTGTGTGTATTTAGAATTATGTCGTCACCTTGATTATGTAACGACTAGATTATGAAATGTAACATTTATGTAGCACCTTCAGTTACCCCGTGTGCAGGATCTGCTTGCACTGGTGTCAAACCCTTGATGCAAAAGCAGCCATCTTGTGCTTCGAGGTTGCCACGTCTTTGCATTTATTCAGCCATTGTTTGGCCTGCAGTGGGGTGGCCTTGATGGGTTTGCCCAAGCCCTGTTAACCTAGTCTTGCCATTGAAAACACCTTTCAGGTTTTCAATTGAAAACACCTTCTAGGTTTTCAAAGTGAGCCACAAGTAAAAGCAGCTCAGCCTGTTTTGTTCAGGGTCTTTAGGGTGGGCTTTGTTACCATCTGTTCAAAGATCAATTCATAATTCCCTTTAATAGACAATAACCTTCCATCAAAGATGGAAATGTTTCTGAATGGGTGACCAGTGTCCCCTTCACCACTGACCTCTGACCTAAACCTTTGACCTGTGATGGTCATAGTTCATATTGCGTTTGTGTGAAACAAATTCAGTTGTGCATAAATGAATGATCACGGATTATTTGGCAGCGTTAGTTATTAGGATGGTTAAGCATAGCATTAGAATGCATTAATTTTATTCTGATGGAGGGGAATGGGGCATGCAAGCGACTCAAATAGCCTCTGCTGCTCAAATGTCCACCCACGCCACCTTCTCGGGGTCCCTCCTGTTTCAACGGAGTGCGTGGTGGACGACCGAGTACTCGCCGGTATAAGCGAGTGCCCCATGGGCGAAGAAGCTGAAGGACGGACGATGGACGACATCGACGCTGAGAGATGGTGTCTCTCCGTAAAAACACCGGGAGGAAGGCAACGGGAGACCACCTCCCTACTCATCCCGAGGAATGTGTAAAATGACGACAATAAAGAATGTAGACAACAACGTGAACGACTCAATCCAGCCACTGGAAAGAGTCGCGTTCGGCAGAGGGGGACAAGGCTCCCTAGGTCGTCATCAAACGAAATCCTTCCAGACTAACGCAACGCAGACTGCAGATGGTGGGAGAGGAACGATCAATGATGGAGACAATACGGAGGCGACAGAGAAACTGGATTGGACACATCATGAGGAGTGACACCATAGTACGGGATATCATCGAAGGAAGAATGGAGGGGAAAAAGACAAGAGGAAGACCAAGAACAATGCTACTGGACTGGATGATGACAAAGGACGGTTACAGAGGGCTAAAGATGGATGCACAGAACAGATATGCGTGGCGTCATTGGACATATGAACCTGCCTGACGGCAGAGAACCAAAGAAGAAGAAGAAGATGATGAGAGGCATTATTACATGTAGAGTATGTCATATTCAATTCATTTCGATGATTGATGACATTGCACAACATTTAGTTGGTTAATAGTCTGACAGAGAATGACACATGTGACATTCAGTTCATTCAATTGATAACATTTTGCTTCGACATTGAATGCATTTCACATGCGATGATATTTCTTCCTTCGAGCTGTCTGAACTGAGAAAGATTTTCTTTCTGATGCTTTTTCATGGACCCTGAATGAATTTGCGATTGCGTGGCTATGGCTATGGCTATGGTTGTTGTGGTGGTGGCATAGTGGTGCGGCCTTCTTCTTCTCTCATCACAATGTCTCATCACAACAATGGCAGATTGTCGTGTGTTCACCAACCGTTCATCGTTCATCGTTCAATTGCAGATTCTTTAGATGCCACGCTCTACTCCTTTTTTCCAACTATTCTCTGATTTAATGAACTCTTGAAAACAGCCTGTATTATAGGAGTATTATATTTATATATACAGTATATATATGTATATATTAATGTGGGGTGTCAACAAGTACTAGCATAGCAGTTCATCGTATTCTAGTCCTAAGCTCAGTGTGACAGTCGAAGTACACGTTCAGTGTACAATTGACGCATATATATATAATGTATATATATAATATATATTATATATATTTGTATATAATTATGCAGTCAGTTGAACTGTAGTCTTTTTCTTTGGCCTCTGCTGCCAAGTTACTGTTTGGTCTTCAGACATTAGTTCAAAGCAAGCATAGACAGTGAATGTGTCTAGTAACTTAGCAATGTCAGCATATAACTTGCAATCATAGATTCTTATGATCTAAAAGTTCTATCAATTGATATGCTGTACATTTTTGTAGCTGAACTTTCTTAATGAAGCATTTTAATAAATTGAATTTTTTAACTTGTTTGTGGATGAAAATAAGTCATCCGGCTTCAATTGGTTCTATATTTGTTGCTCTGAATCAACCAGAAATGCGGATTGATTTTTAAGGCACCCCGAAATAGAATGTCTGGGTGGTTAAGGCACCATAGAAATTATTTCTGTTGTTACTAATGGGACTAGTATTATTGGTAGTAGTAACATTCAGTTATGAACAAATTTTCATGACCTTTGTTAAAGATTACATTTAAAACATAGATGTTTACCACAATTCGGATATGGCGGATCCAACTAACTTTAGACCCATAGCAAATGTTTCTTTTTTGTCTAAAGTAATTGAAAAAGTTGTAGCTGCCCAGCTCACCCACTACCTTAATAAAAATGATCTCCTTCCAACTTTTCAATCAGGTTTCCGGAAAGACCACTCCACGGAGACTTTACTTCTTCGCCTTCTTTCGGACATCTATGCGGCCATTGACAACTCCCAGGTCACCCTTTTGGCGTTGTTCGATGTGAGCGCCGCTTTCGATACCGTCGACCACGATATCCTTTTAACTAGACTTTCTATCTCTTTTGGCATCTCAGGAAATTTTCTAAATTGGCTTACTTCCTACCTTCAGAACCGTTCTTACACTGTGGCTTGTGGGACTACTAGATCATCATGGACACCTGCCCCGTTTGGACTGCCCCAAGGCTCTGTCCTAGGTCCCCTATTATATATAATATACACTGCAGACCTTGGACCACTTTTACTGGCAAATGCAATCCTAAGTCAATCCTACGCTGATGATCTCCAGGCATATGCTCACTGTTCAGCATCTGCCGCTGCTGATGCGGTTCGAGAAATTTGTAGGGCCATGGAAACCTTGGAGGCCTGGATGTCCTCTAACCGTTTGAGACTGAACCCTACCAAGACGCAATATATCTGGTTTGGAACGCGTCAACAACTGGCAAAAATAGACATGGACGCCTTAGCATTAGAGTTTCCTCTGATTACATTCTCACCTTTTGTGCGGGACCTTGGTATTATTTTAGATCAAGAGCTGACTTTCACTCGGCATATAAACCTTCTATGCCGAAGCTGTTACTACCAGTTGCGTCAACTTAAGGTGGTCTCACGCTCTCTGTCTTTTAGTGCTGCCTCTACTCTTGTTCACTCTTTCGTAGTTTCTCGCCTTGACTACTGTAGCACCCTCTATTATGGACTACCGGCTGGCCGGATTGACTGCCTGGAACGAGTCCTCCGCTCTGCGGCGCGACTTGTTGGTCATATCCCAAAATATGGCCATGTCTCATCTTATATGCGGGATATCTTACACTGGCTCCCTTCTAAACAGCGGATTGCATACAGGGTCTGTGCCTTGGTTAGGCGGTGCATTGAAGGACTAGCTCCACCATATCTTCGAGAACTCTGCTGTTCCACCTTAGGAGTTCTGCGTCGATCCACCCTTCGATCGGCGAACCAAATTGAGCTTCTGGTTCCCCGCGCGCGGACTGCTATGCGACAGCGTCGTTCATTCTCAGTTGCTGGTCCTATCACCTGGAATGGTCTTCCTGTTGCATTGCGCCTAATTCCCAGAGGTCACTCCGCTCTGTTCCTTAAGAACCCAAAGACTGTTTTATTTAGCCGTGGTTGGGCCGGGAGCGCTTCTGAGTAGCCTACCTTGAAGAGGCGCTATATAAATTTCCGAAATAATAATAATAAAATAACAATTAATATAATGTATTACCTGGATTTCATGTCTGTTAGGCAATTCTGGCTTCACTATAGATGCCTACATTTACCCAGGCATTACTTGCAATTGTGTACAGACAAGTTGAAGGCAATGCGCTCACTGATGCACTGAGAAATGCCATTCAGAAAAAGCTTTCTTTGGTAAAGCACTCGATTGCTCGTTGAAAACACTCGAATGGAACTAAGCAAACTTAGTTGCATTTGGGTGTTTTCAACAAGTTTTAAATGTTGTCTACCATCCAGGATATAACATAAAAACAGTTATTGCTATAAGTCCTATTTGCTTTACAATTGAGTGTTTTTACAACTTAATCATAAAAATTGTTAAATTAAAAACATTAAGCTAGGTTAATTCAGTTTGGCAAGTTTTGTAAGTAAGTAGCTTTATTTGCGGATGAAAGGTGAACATGTGCATTGTCTGTTGTCTGTCGTCTGTTGAGAGAGACAGAGACAGACAGACAGACACAGACAGACAGACAGACACAGACAGACAGACAGACAGACAAGCAGACAGACACAGATAGACAGACAGACACAGACAGACAGGCAGAGACAGACAGGCAGACAGACAGGCACAGGCAGACAGACAGGCACAGACAGGCAGACAGACAGGCAGAGACAGACAGTCTCGCTTGTTGTTGACTGAGTGAGAGACCTGACAAGTCTTGGCACATGCATCTCTCTCGCTGTGTAACTCCTAAAAGTTTCAACAACTCTGCCATAAGGCTGCTAATGCCCTGCACTTTGGGGCTGTTCTGACAGACCTGGGCCATATCCTGAACCAAATACTACCCCTAACCAAATCCACCCACTATGCTCCCTCCCCTCCATGCCCATGCCCACATAATTCCTCTCAGTCAACCAACTGGTGTGCACTAGACTTGTTGTTAGGATACTTTTAGACAGTGTGTGTGCATGCGTGCGTGAGTGTGTGTAAAAAATGCCCCCAAACTGTTCTCATTTTTGCAAACTGTTGAAGAGTTTTTTTCTTGATCTTGGCAAGGAGCGCCTCTGAATAGGTATTTTGAAGGGACAGTACATAAATTCTGATTGATTGATTGATTGATTGATTGATTGATTGATTAGCGATTGGGTAATAAAGAATTTTCCTACTCACTCAACTGTGAAAGAGTGCAGCTTGAATCCTAATTTATTTGCTCACCTAAAATCAACTTTATCGTATTTGATTAAATTAGATCATCTATAATTAACAAACTGTGAATATTGATTTAGGATTGAGCTGAACGCATGGCCAGTTAAATTAACGATTTTCTTCTGATGATTTATTGATATATCAAAAACATTTTCTGAAAATGTATTAACTGGTGGACAGAATCGGTGCATCAAGAATGAATGAGAGAAGCATTAATTAAGTTGTTTGACACACATATAATATTCACTGATTTAATGACCTCTTGAAAATAGCCTGCCATGCTGTAAAGAGGGACAGATGATATGTTATATGATGCGATGTGTTTCAATGACCAGTCTTTGATTTGGATTTCTGGGCTAATGTATGGATGGTCATTAAAAGTAGTTCCAGGTACGAAGGCCTACCTGCCTACCTACCTGCCTACGTGTGGGGTGGGATTTGTTTCGATGCCTGTGAAAGGAGGTCATCCGGGTTTTAGTTCTGCTGCTGCTGGACTCAAAGCAGCTTTGGTCTGTCTGTCTGTATGGTGATGATATCATTCTGCTGTTTACAGGCAGGACTTTGGTTAAATGTTATGATGGAAATAATCTTTAACTTCAGCAGCAGACCTTCAAGGAGCGCATTGCAATAGTCGAGGATTTATCTAAATAAAGCAAGTGCTGTAAAAGAGAGCAGTGGAAAAGAAGGGTAATTTTCTGTGCGCATTGGATTTGGAACTGACCTAGGTAGTAGTCTATGACCTACTTAAGCGTGGATGTGCTTGCGTGTGGATGTGCGCCGTTGCACTGACAGTTGAAGTATACGAGACTGTTTGGATCTTAGTGTCTGCTGTTATCAGAGATCACTTGTGACTTGAAACATTAGTTGAATATATGGTAGGTGCTGAAGGATGCACAGCATTGTGCAGGTTGTTGCCTGCTTGATGACCAGCTGCTAGACTTTGTAGTCTAAGATTTTTACTTGAATCTGGTAAATCAGGTTCAAACATTGTCTGGTTGTGTTTTGTTTTAGAAACTTTCTTTTTATTGCATGCATGATCGTCTGCTTTTGTTTTGTTGGTTTGGTTTTTTGTTTTCTTATTTTTCGTTTTTCTCTTTATTTGGTGTTAGGAATTTCTGTTGATTTTGTTGGATTTCGTCAGTGCTCACCCATTGACTGATCATCATAATTGAAATCTCGTTTTGCCACATGGCAAACAACTTGCAGGGCGGCCACAATGGCCCACACAGTGAAAATGGTGACCCTGCTAAAAACTTTCGTAAGCTCTACAAACTTTTTAACGTTAATTTATTTTAGTTTTGTTGTTGATTTCTGATGAGTTTGTAGTTATTTTAAATTGTGATCTAGATTTATGATCTAAGGATGAGATTCACTGAGCCATTCGCTTTCACCAACTGGTGTGCAGGATGTGTGATGTTTCTAAGCAAATGAATTGAAGAAAACGTTGATAGAATAGTACTGTGAATATTTTACTGCAATGAATGATTGAAGGAACAAAAGAATGAATGAACAAATGAATGATCAAACTGATGATACACATGCCTTCAGTAACTCTGTTGCAAGTGTTCAATTTATAGACTTTTCAAAGGATTTCATACCGTAATAACGGTAATATTATATTCTGTGTGTATTTTTATTGTTTGTGAATGTTAATGTACAGTACAACCACCAAATAAAACTGCATTTTAAGTGCCTATGATGAATTTTTTTAATTAATTAATTAGTTGATTAATTTTTGTTGTTGTTTCATCTGTGTAAATTGTAAAAACGTGATTGATGATTTTTTTATTGTGTTTCACGTTAGGCTATGTTATGGGCGATTCAAGTTGCACGCTAACAATTCTCGATGTTGCCGACGTGCTTCAGGCAAAATATGCTTTACTCTCAGGTAATTACTCTTCATTCTTTGGCTGTCGTCATGCAATGAATTCTGACCTGATATTCGTACAATGACTTTTGTTGATTGTCTCAAAAGCAGAGTATTTAATAACAGAAAATGGAAATAACCGTCGCAAGATTATGGCAAGCACTTAAGTATGGATAGTTGTCGCAAGTTGCTGATGCCTTCCAGTTTTGATTGTGTTTTTTTCAGGTGGGAAAAGTCGACGAAATTTCCAGATTCTCACTTTTCCGGAATGTCCTGTTGCGAATGCAATCAGCGACGAACAATATCGTAATGTTGTAACGTATCTTGCCAGCATTCCACCGTAAGTATCTGCTGGAGTTTTTTGTAGAAATGCTTTTTTTATTTTTAAGACTTTCTCATTGTTTTGCTGGTAATGTCATGTCATGTCAGATGTAAATATGCATGCACACTTTTTCTACCATTTGTACTCTTTAAATATACTTTACATATACCGTACTTTGTCTTGCTTCAGGTGAAGGTGTGGTCAAGAAAATGTATAATAAAATGAGTTTAGTTTTCACACGCCCATTATACTATATGAGGCAATAAAATGCGGACAGGATAAGTAGGCTTTGCAGAGAATGAGTTTATGGATGGATGACGACTAGTGATAGCAGCATTGGTGGTCTTTGACTTATACTTTCTTTGTTGCTGATCCTGTGGTGGATGATGTCTTTGCACTCTGATTTAAGTTTCATTCACAAATTTATATCCCTGTTAGAAATCCTTTCCTCCTGTTCTATTTATTATTGTTTACCTGTGATGTTATCTATTGCAGTGGGTAAATTTGGTTTACCGCAGTGCATAATCGTAAATTCCAAAATTAAAAAAAAGCTAAATGCAGGGCACCAGCATAATCACAAGCAATGCACCAGCATAATCACAAGCAATGCACCAGCATAATCACAAGCAATGCACCAGCTTGTTCACAATTGCATTCGTCATTACAGACTTTGTTTTTGACACTTTTGATCTGTGCAGATGATATTAATCATCGGAAAAGGGATATTTCTAAAATTGATTCAGATATTTTATGCAGTTCTTTGGTTCAACTATGTGGTGAATTGTATTGCAGACTTGCAATTATTATTCTTTGGCTTCATATTATTTGCATTATTTATTAGTAGCTTATATTGTGTTGGTGTATTATTATATGCTAGTCATCAGCACATGTGCGACAAAGCCAGCGTGTAATAGGTCAGCATCCAAAATATCAGTGTGCATTGACACAGAGAGAGGTGGACCATTGTGGATAAGCAGCTTGAAATGGATAAACTTTACATTGAGCACGAAATGAGATAAGTGACTACTTAAGAAAATCATGGTTTAAATTCAGCTAGAGAGAATTGTAGAATTTATATCCAGCAACCAAGAGACTTGTTCACGGCACAGGTCTAGTTTAAGTAAAAACAAAGAGGCAATTGGGAGACATTTCTTTTTTGTTTCCTGATTTTTTACTCTATTGCTGTCTATTGTTCTATGGTTAGGCCATGGGTCTATATTTATACAACAGAAACAACAATAAATTGATCATTATTATTCCATTCAGAAATGCAATGCCTCGATGAGCAGACTATGCCTCAGATTGCATGCTGACTATAAATATAATTTAAACAGCTAAAGAGTACTTGTAACATAAATTTGTATGCTTTGATGTGTGCGTATATATCAATACATGTAAGTTTCAGTACCACTACCATCACTGTTGTGCAATTTTAGTGGACACCATCATGACCCTCATATGTACGAGCAATACATTGACCTGTATGCATAAATAACGACAGGTTTCAATAAATTGTGTTGCGTGGAAACTTGCATGACCTTGACATAAACACACGCACGCACTCATGCACGCATCTACTCACAACACACTCGCTCACATACACCAGTGCACATGCACACATACACCAGTGCACATGCGCACACATGTGCACGCACACACAAACCTACTAACACACACAGCTCACCACGCACACTCACACCTGTGTATGTTTTTTTATTACGCTATATTTATATGTGCACACACATATGTAATGTACAATGCATTGCATAGTTCGAATTATTGATTTATGTAAGTGTAAAAGATGTTGGTTTCATTGAAACTTTAGACAGTTGTTTGTTTACATTAGTTGAAATTTGACAACATCTCCGATGTAGAATACTTACACTGTTGCTGCTGCTGCTGCTGCAGTTGTTGACCTGACCTAATAATATTTATACATGAGCTTTGACCTGACCTAGTTTGTTCAATCTGCTTTAATAGCCGCTGATTTGCTGACCATCACTGATCTCAGTTCTTCTTCTTCTTCTGTTTATTGCACGCTGCAGGTTGCACGAAGCTGATCTCGGTTTCGTTGTGATCATCGATCGAAGACTCGACAAATGGGGATCAGTGAAAACGCTCCTCCTCCGAATCTCAGTAAGACTCATCACCATCACTCGCAGTTTAATGATGATGATGATGATGATGATGATGATGCGGACTGGAGTCAGAAGAGAAGGTAAAGGAGGAAGAGGAGAAGGATGGAGATTGGATTTACTGGAAGAGGAAAGAAGAAGGAAGAGAGGATTGAATGATAGAAAAGAAAAGGAAAAGGATTGAGGAGGATAAAGAGAAAGAAGAAGAAGAAGATGATGATGATGACGGCGACAGTTAAAATTGCATCGTTGTGCACAGTTATTACAGTTGCACGTGATTAGGATAAGAGGGATCATGTGAATGAAGAAAATTAAATAGAAAATGGGAGAAAGTGAAGAAGGAATAATTTTTATGAGGATTAGGTGGAGACTTAGAGCAAAAGCGAAAGTATGGATTGTGGTGATTAATTATCTATGAAATGAGGAAATTAATGGGGAATATAATTGATGAGAAATCTGGTTTTAGTCTAAGTAATATTAAAGGTTTTTTTAAAGTGGAAAGAGAACTATTCTTAGTTAATTATCAATTTATCTATTGTATCACATGCACTTACTTTTTATCAATTGTATCTCAGACACATATTGTTTTATCCATTGTATCTCAGACACATATTGTTTTATCCATTGTATCTTTGATGTTTTGTTCTAGGGTTATTTTCCTGCTCTGGTCCAAAAAGTCTACCTTCTTCGTCCGTCGAGTTTTCTTCAGAAGACATTCGCTGACATGGGTCTGAAGTTTCTTAAGGAGGATTTCAAGTTCAAAGTATGCATGTCTGTATCTCAAGTTTCTTAAGGAGGATTTCAAGTTCAAAGTATGCATGTCTGTATCTCAAGTTCCTTAAGGAGGATTTCAAGTTCAAAGTATGCATGTCTGTAGAACTTTAGAGATAAATTGTTTCAAAGTGTTCCCAGAGAATCATAGACAGCCTTGAATGACGAACATAAATTTATGAGTCATTCAGGACAATGTTAAAAGTGATTGTTGTTTTTGTATGTTGTATTGTGTTTTTTGTGCTGATGCTGAAAGCCTTTCTTCAGTTTAGAATACTGGTTTGACAGCATGATAGTCAGTCATTAACTATTTTCACGTGCCACATGATTTTTTTTATATCTACAATCCTCCCACGGTTAATTCAGTCTTTCATACAGAGCAGCATTGATATACTGTAGTGTCCGGTTAAGATGTCTGCATGGGGCGATCCCATCACAAACCCAGAGACAGGCAGAACAGTTTAACGAGTGTTGTGATGTAATTTTCAAGTGTTACATTTAAAATGTTACTTTCAAGTGCTGCACATAGTGTCAATGTTTTCAAGTGGTGCAGTGCCTTGTTAGAGCCTCTTTAGGTGCTGAGATATATACATTAACTAATTTACAGCATTAAATTTATTCAGTATATAATGCATTGACTATATTCAAGTGTTTTAGGGTAATAAATTAATAGCATGTTACATTTATGTGTGTAAGAATATGGCTAATTATTTATGACCTCGTTTTTGGAGCCTGCTATTATACATGTAAGTGCTATTGTAGCAAAACACTTGAATTAAATTGACTAAATCAATTCCTTGCGTGTTTTATTTCTCTTGTTGAAGATCTTGATGTTAAACTCTGTTGAGGAGTTGCACGATCATGTCAATTTCTTTTATTTCTGTTGTTGAAGATCTTGATGTTGAACTCTGTTGAGGAGTTGCATGATCATGTCGATCGCGATCAACTGACGGATGATCTTGGTGGAAATCTCGTCTACAATCATCATGAATGGATTCAACATCGCGCTGTATGTAGCATTTATTTTTTAAATTTTATTTTGAAACATTTGACTACTGATTGGCTATTGATCGATGATCTGTGCATTTGTTATAACACATGACTGTACACCAAAATGCGGATTATTGGATAGCAATTGGTCTATCAGAGAATAATCTTATCTGAATCTGTGCACCTGATACTGAATATCTGATAAGTGCTTTGTAACCTAACGACCTAAGTATTGTTTAATTAAGTAACCGGACCTCATGTCTCTTCTGAGATGGCCATTTTGTAAATAGCCTTTGTCCAATCCCTTGCCATTGCTGTCTTTGCTTACCACTTGTACTGTTTCATTGCATTATGTAAGTGTGAAGAAATAAATAAAGGCGATCTTTTGCTTCTTATCATTTTAATTAGACAATCTCTGCTTAATTAATTAATTAATTACCTTTCAAATTGGTAATAAACATTTACGTAATGAATTTAAAATGACAAGAATTGGAAATTGAACCAAAACAAATGCTTTAATAATTTTGAAGCCCAATTTTTCTCAACAGAGACAAATTGTAATTTGAAATTTCCCATAAAAACAACTTTGAGCTGGATGTTGAATGTTTCTCACATCTTTAGTTTCAGCGGCATTTCAAGAAATTTCTGAAAGAGTCATGCAAATTTAGCTTTTATTTTTGCAGATATATTATCTTATATTTGCACTTTATTTGCTATATCAAAGCAATTGAATTTCTTAAAAGCAATTAATTTTATATTTCAAATTGATTTAATCTAGTAAATTGAATCATATTATTTTGTGTTCTGCATGTATGTATAATTGTCATAGCACTTCTCATCAAGAGGGATAGATTTTATTTTCCATTGCGATTAAATACACTGACAATAATTACTGTCGAGATGTTTATTGAAACTCATTTGGTAGGTGATCATTGATCAATCATTCAGTAAGTTAAATAATTGAATTTCAATCACAGGCGCTGGAAAAGTTTTCTGCCAACACGAGTCGCATTGCTGAGACGCTGCGACAATTGTGTCGTCGACTTCAAGAAACGGAATTTCCGAACGATGTCATCCAGACGGAGACGCTGATCCAGGACCACGAAGTCGCACGGCAAGAGGTCAGAGAAGACCTCGAGTCAACAATCCGACATGGAGAGGTCCTACTAACCTGCTTTAAGACGATCAAGGGTGAAGACAATTGTGAGGTTCAGTTGCCAACGACGCAGCTGCCCAAGTATCGAGTGAGCCATGTCACGGCCGTTGAGAGGTAGTAATATTAAGTATTGTTTAATTATGTAATGATTTAAAGCGGTAAATTTGTTTTTGCGCTTGAAGAACAATGACTTTTTGTGCCTAGGGGCAGAAAGAAAGAATGATCAAAGACTCACAGCGTTGCTACAGACAAACACACAACTGTTAAGTGGCCATAAATGTTGCAAGTGAAATTTGCATTTTAAAGAAGTGTTTGAAAGAGGAATTAAGATACTTATTATGTTTGTATGTATGAAAAAAAATAAAAATAAAAATTAATCTCGTTTCTAATTGCGTCATAAAAGACATGTTTTGAGATGTTGTTTCATTGTTTTGTTCAGATGTTTTGAATGCCATTGAGATGGTTCTTCAGATCTCAACTAAAAACGTTTCTTTTCTGAACTCATTTTCACCCATTGACTGTTTCCATGTTGTCTTGGACTTACTCTTGACTTTCGACTGGACGCACCCTGGGATTTTTTTGCGCAAAAACAATATTTAGTAATATGATTAGTAGGGACTTTGGATTAGGAATGATGATGACTTGAGCATTGTCACATTGATGCAATAAAATTGATTAGATAATTTCGATTACTTTTTCAACAGAAATCAATGCAGTCCGATCCAGTAATGTATGTCAGTCACTTTATTGTGAAGCCGTTATTTGTTTGTGTCACTCAGTCATTCGATCAATTACTTACTCATTCACTCATTCTTTCACTCACTCATTCCTTCAATTAATCCTCTGAAACAATGAAATATCGATGATTGATTGAAGAACAAATAATTTCTTGTTGTTGGTTAATAACGTGATTTTCTTTCGTGCGTAGGTTGCTTTTGCAACTGGAAGAGACGGTTAATAATTTCGAGACATTCTGGAATCACCACAAACAGAAACTCGAGCAATGTCTTCAGCTGAGAAAGTTCGAGGAAGAGTTTAAACACGTGAGTCTGTCACGAATAATTAATTCATAAACAAACTTTCTCAGGTAATGCAATTGATGCAATTGAGTATTTCCTAAAGGAAAGGCAATTACATAATTTTGCGAACAGTAATGGCCAACATTAATATTTAGTTTGTTGTGGATTCTGTGATGTGAAAACTGTTAAGATCTCTTCAGAGTTGTGTGACGTATTTCATCATTTACTTTTTACGATGTTTTGTTTGGTTTGACAGCTGCAGTTTGTGAATGAAAAACATCTGAATGAATTGGACGACATGACAGGCGGAGTTGAGTCTCTCGTCAAAGTCGAAGCGCTTCTTGTTCAACTCCAAGATTTTGAAGCAAGGTCAAAGGTTAGCAGCATGATTTCTTTGTTTGATGAAAAGCTCTGTAAATTCAGAAGTCAATCAGTCAGTCAGTCAGTCAGTGAATTGGTCAGGCAGTGAAATGTTGTGTCTTCTTGAAGTCAGTCATCTGATAGGTTGGTGGGTCAGTCAGTCAGTCAGCTTGTCATCAGAAACGTGGTCTTAAACTCCAAAGTTCCTAAGTGCTACTCTGAAATGAAATGCTGGGCACCAGCTTATTCACAAGAGTTGTGTCTTGTCAGAGATGTTGTCTAAATATTTCGAGTGAAGTTCTGAGTCTGGTCACCAGAGACAGAGACACACACAGACACAGGAGAGAGACACATACAGGAGAGACACACACAGGAGAGACACACACACAGGAGAGGCACAACACAGTAGAGAGGAGGCAGAGAAGTCAGTTAGTCCTGATCGACATGTGATAGCAAATGAAAATGTTTTGTTGCTGCTCTCCATCAATCAGTCATTCATATCTGTCAATGCAATCATAATTTGATTCTTCTTCTCAGTACTATGTCATCTTGTATTGATGCAGAATGATATAACGAGAGCAGAGAAGTTGCGAACGTGTGGTGAGAATTTCATCTTCTCAGTACTATGTCTGCTTGTATTGATGCAGAATGATATAACGAGAGCAGAGAAGTTGCGAACGTGTGGTGAGAATTTCATCGAAGAGAATCACTACGCAGTCGATTGTATTCGTCCAAAGTGCGCTGAACTGCAGCGCATCTGCAGTCAATATTCAGCGTCAATGGCTCATCGCTTTAAACTTGTCACGGCTGCCAGAGAACTTCTCGATAAAATTGACAAGGTATGGATCAACTAACGGTAATGCTTTGGCTTTTTGGATATGGAAATGTGATTCAAAACCTACGATATATGCACAATAACCTTGCTGCATAGCCTTTGCTGACCTAACTTTACTACTCAACCAACGTGGAACGTCTGGCTGTTTGACTGTTACTTGTCTAGGTGCCTGCATATCTTTTCGTAGGTGACGTTCCTTTTAGTAACTGGTTGACTGATTTACACATAAATATTGACTAAAATACTTAAGCTTAACATCAGTGTTATTATTATTATTAGTAGTAGTAGCGTTAGATTATATCGGTGCTGTTGACTACATGTAGACCCTGGGAGGTAATGTTTAAGTTTTCAAGTATCATCAGCAATTATGAATTGACATGTTTGATTTAAGAATATGAGAAACGTATTCTAAACTGAACGAGTTTTGAAGCTTAAAAAACTGAATCTGCATTCAGCTTTGGCTGAACTGGTAAAAGTCAGATGAGGTTCAGTAGACATACTGAATACGTATTGATAGCTTATTAGTCCTTATTTTTCATCTTATTTGACTTTTTCTAAAACTGTTTTGACTGATTTAACTTTATTGAAGCTGATCTATTGTTAAGTGCAGCAGTCTTGCTGATATGAATGCAGAATTGCGAATAATTATGACTAATCAGTAAATTAGAGATACTTCATATAAATTAGTTTTAATAATTATTTTGAATTAATAGATAATTGATTGAATTGATTATATCATTGTAAAGATTTGTTTTGCTTTAATTTGTAGACGAATAAATGGTGTTCAAAAGGCGTCGATCTGTTAGCGAGTCAAGCGATTGACAAATGCAACACTGAGGTCGGTGCAGAGTCTGCGCTCAACGAGTTGGACGCTTTCGTTAAAACTGCAGAACAACTGAAGCTGGAGAATCCACGAGATTTCCGACAGAACTACGGAGAAGTCTTGACGAACGACGTAACGGTTGGTTGCTCTAATAGTAAACTGAGAATGTAATGTAATCAATTGTTTGTGTTACACCCTTTGACTAACACAAATTCTTCTGAATTCTTTTGATCTCTTTGACTTTTGCCTAACAAGTTTTCATCTGAATTCTTCTGATTCTTTAACTGTTGACTAACGATTCTTTGTCTGAAAATCTATAGGTTGTAGTTCAGCAAGTGCTAGAGCGACTGGAGGACGTGCATTCGATGTGTAACAAACGTCGTGACAGCCTGCGACGTCTCGTATCCAAACCACCCAGACCAATCCAAGCCGTCCTTCCCAAACTCGTCAGTCAACCGATTGTACAAACGACAACTCCCAACAAAGAATCTCTAAATGGAAATGCAGAAATCGACGATGAACCAAAGAGGAAACAGCGGCCATCGATAAAAATTAAGGTACGCTAATCACTTGAACATTCAAAGTAATTTACATGGCAGTACATGTGAAATTTAATATTAAGTAATTTTCTTAGGTGTATTTTTATGGTTGAATGAATAACAGTTTTTGTCTAAAAGTTCTGCCTGTGGGAGGGAGCTTAGGCAAGTGAAATGTACATGTGAATAATTTTGTGTCTACGATCTGCAATGGAGATGCTTCATGACACCGCTCTTCATTTTAAGATGTACTCTCATATAATATTCATTCATTCACTCATTCATTCATTCATTCATTCATTCTTTCATTTATTCATTCATTCTTTCATTCATTCACTAATTCATTCACTCATCCATTCACTCATTAAATAAATTTGCATAGCATCTCTTAAAGACTACTCAGTCTCAATGGTGCTCCCAAGCCTAATGTGGCAAAATAAAATTGTCTTAAGATGAGAGAGGAATGTCTTAGAAGGAGTTCTAGGAGGGGAGCAGAGTGTCAAAAGAGGACATTCCCGGTCAAGGGTTCTCCGACTGATAAGGTGCGCTTCTGCACATTGGAAGTACGAGCAAAGTGGACTGAACAATGAACTTAGACAACAAAAACTTGTTGTATGGCGGTTCCGTTTGTGGCTGCTGTAGACCACATTATACATAGCATGCATAGCTAGAAGATGAGCAATCCATGAAGTCTGAGGCAGCCATGAGTATGAAGTGCTAGCGACTTCATTTTCTTAGTCTCATGGTATGAAGGGGGCAGGTGGCCAGTCCTTTTCCTCGCCGTCTCATCTTCATAACAACGATAGTGTACAGTCAGTGTACTCATTGAAGTTGAGTTAGCTATTGAAGAGGTGCAGGTGGAGTAAAAATCTCGAAAGAAATTTCTGGGATTTTGATATCACCCAATCTGTAGCCATTTTACTGTCGCACTTCTCTGTACAACGTTAATTGTTGTAGATTTATGGTTTAGATTTGATTATGTTTTGCATTAACTGCCTTAGGCTAATTTTCATAGTAATTGTACGACAACTTATTTAGAACTTTATTCTGGTTACTCACAATAAAATACAATACGATGTTGAAGAGCCAATGAGCATTCTGCTGCGCTCATCTACAAACTTGTTTTAAAAATTGGCTTGACTATAATTGCTGTTGTTGTTGTGACAGCACATTCTGGAGAAGACGCATTCGAAGAGTACGTTCTTCTTGAACTCTTCTGGAGTCGATGATGGTAATGACACTGTTCAGCAAAAACGAAGGTCAGTGAACTTTGCGAAACATCAATCAATCAGTCAATCAATCAATCAATCAGTCAATCAATCAGTCAATCAATCAGTGTGAACTTCTTAGGCTGGTTGTAGAATGTAGATGTTTGATTAATTGAATCTCTTTTCTTACTATTAACTGTTTGAATCGTTTTCAGTTTGTTGCAGTGCTTTAGAAGTGTGGAGATTCAAAAAGAGTTCTGTTAGATACTAGATTTCTTTCTCTCTTGTCATTGGAGATATGCTTCTGGAATTGTACATGTATAACTGAACAGACTTGACAGTGCAAACAAATAGAATGCAGACAATTATCCTTTACTTAGAGTTTTATGGGACCAGCGCATTTGCAAGCAATTTGCTCAAGATCACTGCCTGATATGCTTGGATCCAGGATTGTTGAATCAAGAGGCGGGTTTATATAATTAATGTTTTATGCATTGCATATGTCAAATTGCATTTCTGGTTTTCAAATAGTTCAATCTTCTCAGGAACTGTATAGCAATTTTTAATTGTTGTATGCGAAGAATTGTGCAAAATTTGTCTGTTTATATTGGTTTAAAATTTTAACAGGCTTTCTAAAAACTTAGAGAGGTATGAGTCATTTTGAATCTGTTGTAAACGACAAACCAATGGATATGCTGTTCTTTTGTCTCATTCTGTGAATAAAAAATTTTCCGACCCTATTTCTTTTGATTGACCTGTTTTGGTTTTATGTTGTGGCTAAATTAATTTTTTATGGGATGTTTAGCTTCTTATTTGACGACAGACATTCAATTTAAGCAGTGACTGTTTTATAACAGTCTGTTGTTATTTGCATGCATATAAACAGCATGCCTTTTCTCACTGACCGGTCAGTTTACTGTATCATTATATGGAAGAATAATGATGCAGGACTATGCTATACGGGTCATAGAATGCCATAATATTTAGTTTTTTCTTCAGTATTTCTTTGCAGAGATGCTAAATGATCTGCTGTAATTTGTCAGATTCCTCTGCCATTAAATGTGTCATTTGTGTAAATAGTAATGACCATTTGTAGCTACATTGCAATTAAGTTCCTGTATTGCATTCTGTGCTTCTGTTATCTTTGACAAATTTTGTGAAGTGAAAGTGAAGATTGGTTGCCTGCAGCAAATGTGAAGTGAAAGTGAAGACATAAACTGAAAGAATTTCAATTAGGATTATGACTAAGTGGCAGAAAATTTCCTATTGCTTAATTCGGGTCCTGCATTGTGAAATTCTATTTACCACAGCTGTATTTTCTATATTGTAAATAAAAATTCGGTTAAAAATCTAAGAAAATTTGTTTTCATGGTTAAATATCTGCCATAATCAACATCAAAGCAGAATATTTTCTGTTTCCTATAAAAGTTTATCTGTTGTTAAGAATTAATCTCTGATTTTAGTCAGATGTTGTGATTGCTACAAATCCTAATGAATGTATCTTGTGCTCTGAGATATTGTTGTCAACGCATGTGAAAAACGAAGCATGATCTAAATCGTATCTTTTCAATGTAGAGAAAATCTCCAAATGTGTGATTGTTTGTATACTCAGTGTTTGTTCTCAGCCTCATCTTGTCTCTATTCTGATTCATTCTAAATTGTTTGAATGTAAGTTTAATTTCTTCTAGAGTGTCTTAAATAGAACTACGTTTTCAAATGACGCCTGGCTGCTTGTCATACTGAGGCTCGCTGTTGTGTACTTGAACTGAGAGTTGGTCTCTTTAAAATTTAGATGTCATGCTATTTCGATGAAGAATGTTTTAGTGTTATTCGCACGATTCTAGACTTGTGTTCTGGTAGTCCTTAGAGGAGGAGGGGGCTTTCTTCTTCTGAAGTCTAAATTGTGTGAGAATTTGACATCAACTATAAATGCATCAACTGAGTAAGACCATAGACATCTTGACTTGTTTCATGTTGCAATTGGCTGGTTTCATTGACAGGTTTCATTGACTGGTTTTATTGACTGGTTTCATTGTTTTATTTCAACAGTTCAAATAGCTGGACATGTGACTGAATAAATGGCTAGCAAATTACTTATTTATTGTATTACTCTATGATTTTGTTTCAGGCACGTGATGCAGGAACTGATTGAAACAGAACAAATTTACGTCGATGAATTACGCAGCATCTTACAGGTATTTAATGCAACAGGTATTTCATGCAACAGGTATTTCATGCAACAGGTATTTCATGCAACAGGTGTTTAAGGCTATTTACAGGTATCGCTCAACAGGTATTGCTTATTGTTGGTTACAGGCAGGGTTGTAATCAAAGGTATACTTGGGTATGCACTATACAGCATATACTTACCTCACGAATATTGGTGTGTATTGTATGGGAAATGACCTGTAGCGTGTACTGTGTACTCACCGATGATTTTACCCTGGTTACAAGTATTGATTAATCGTAGTTACTGGCTTTGCTTAACAATTAAACTGCTGTAGCTAAGCCTTAATAATAATATTTATGACCTGAAAGTAGCACAGTTATTGATAAATATTTTCTAGCAAATTATAAGGTTTTTAAAGTTTTTTTAAATAACTTCTCAATTAAATGTTTCAATTGTTTTATTCTCGTAAATTAATAAATTGTGAAATTGACTAAGCTCTTCTTGATATTGTTTTCTGAAAACTAATTTTTTATTTTCTGAAAGGGTTATGCTTGGCCGATGGATCTTCCAGAGTTCCAGCAAATGATTCCAGCAAAATTAAAAGGCAACAAGGAAATTCTGTTTGGAAATCTTCATCAGATTTACAACTTTCACGCCAGGTTGGTGGTTGGCAGTTTGTTTTTGAATCACAATGTTGCACAACTTTCTGTTAAAGCTTGAAGTTTAATTGTGATTGCTATTACGGCAATTTCTGTAGCATTATCTAGTATGCTTTACACAAGCACTGTCAACTGTCATCTTAAATATTCAGTTCTATGATTCAAGTCCATTCTAACTTTTAAAATTGATCACTTAAGAATATAATTAGGAATTCATGTTGCTCTTTTTTAAAACCTGCAAGAAGTTAAACCGTGAATTATAAACTGTGACTCTTGATATTATTACAAAGCTTGTATTTAAGATGTCCTACGCTGCAAAATTTCTCATCTGGACTGGCAGAATATATGTAAATGTAACCATGAAGCATGTACACAATGCATTTACATTAGAATAGCAATCAATCAATCAATCGATTGATCAATCAATCGAATTGACAATTGTGTCTTTGTTACTGACTGATTGAATTGTGTATTTCTCCTCATTTGGTTGGGGTGAGTGATGGTTGAATGGCAACATGTGGGAACAAAGAACAGAAGGACTTCTGTTTGATACCCGATAGCTCCATAATAGATGACTCAGACTTCAACTCCATGGGACGGTGGTAAAATGAGCAACAGCAGGACATAAAAATTATAGATTGACGCCTTGCCGACTCCCTTTGACCTTTGACTTGTGATCATGTGTTCCTATGTTTTCATGTAAACATTCTATGATCTGACAGTTTGAATTAGAATTGCTGAATATATTTGCATTTATACGCTACGTATTAATCGCGGATACTTTTTCTCTGCTAGTGTTTTTCTTAAAGAATTGGAAGACTGTCGCGACACACCGACACTCGTCGGACGACGATTTGTGGCAAAGGTGAGAAGCAGATTTTTACATGTAACACATTACAGTTGAAAACATAGAAGGACACATGTGTAACGTAATGTATTTGAACATTTTGTGTTGCAACTGCTTATGTGGCTATGCAGATACTTTGTTCGTTGTACTGTTGTCTTCAATGTTGTCCTCAATGCTGTACTGTTGAAGAATGTTGTACTGAATAATGCTTGTAGTCTGCTCTATAATTGACAGTTAACAGTAGTGTATAAAGAATTTTTTTACTATAAAGGACGCTGAGTTTGTTGTTAGATTTCATCTCATTGTAGTCAAACATCTTTTTATATCTTTTAGTAATATTTGTTTCTTTAGCCACCTTTTACTCTTTTTTCTCTTGTTTATTGTTGAGATGCAGAGGCCCTAACAGCTTGTTACTAATTTATTTTCATTGTTTTCTGTAGAAAGAAGAATTCAAGATGTATAGCAGTTACTGTCAAAACAAGATGGCTTCCGAAGAACTGCGGAAGACGGTCGGTGACGACAACCTTTTCTTCAAGGTATTTCACATTTATCTTCTTCTTTGGTTATTACGTCCAGTGTTTTGCAAAGTGGGCTTTTATAGTTAAAGACGAAGTTCAGTCAGGCATAAAGGTTCCTTGTTTGAAAGCAATTTAAACAGATACCATACATTCAAAATCATCATCATGCGTGATGAAATTGAATTGATGACAGTTGGACAATTGTAAAAATAACAATGTATGACATGGGTTAAAGTAAGATATGATGAGACAAGGAACTGTGAAAAATTATTTGTTAATGATATGATAATGATATGATAATGATATGATAATGATATGATAATGATATGATAATGATATGATATGATAAGCATCTCTATGGTCAGTGCAACATCCTTTGTCTGTCATCATATTGTCTTAGCCATTCTCATTTCTATTCAAATCAAACCATATTCCATCTTAATTTAAGCAGTCATGGTTGCGTTGAATACTTTAAATGGTATTTATATAATTGGTCATTGCAGAAGATTTGAGATTCTTTTGCTCTTGGTGTTTTAGGAATGTCAGCGACGTTTGGATCATAAGCTGCCTTTGGGAGCGTACCTTCTGAGGCCGGTCCAGCGCATCACGCAGTATCAACTGCTCTTGGGTGTAAGAGCTTTCTTCTACTTAGTGTTCTGAAGTAATGCGATAGTGACCAAACGATTCCTATCGGTGTTTTTATTACCGTGTCTGTATGTGGACTATGAATGTTGCTGCATATTGTAAGCATGTTAGTAAGTTACCATTATGAGCATTAAAAACTGTTAGCACTTTACGATAGCAATTCATACAATAGCGAGAAAGAACATCATAGTGTGAAATGACAATTGATCGTTGAACATTGAACCATATAATCGAAAGAGACTTGTATTACTCAACCACTAAAGAAAGTCTGACATTCTGTTGGTGGAGTGATGTCATGTTTTATTTAACACATTGACCGCCTACACGCCATGTTAAATGACTGGCTGTCAACGTGTTAAGCCAAAAGTCTTTGAGAAATTAAAAACTTACATTTAAGCAAATTCATTTATCATTTTGATGACTGTCTCCAGAATGTTTCTTATAACTGCCAATTTGTCTAAGAGATGTAACTGTCATTTTTTGCTTGAATCAAATTTAAATCAAGTTGTTTTTGTTAAATGATACAAGGGAAATGTTTGGCTGCACTGCATTAAAATACAGTACGCTGTTATGTTATTTCAGAAAATGTTAAAGTTTGCGCAGTACGACATTGGTTCTAGTGAACTTCAGGAGGCTTTGGACACTATGCTGAGTGTCGTGAAGCATGTCAATGACGTCATGCATCAGATCTCCATCAAAGGTTTTCCTGTGAGTTCATCGCATGTCATCTCCTTCTTTCTTTCGACAGCTCAAATGCTTTTTTCTGTTTCGTCAGTTCTGCCTTGCATTGCTTAGTAGTTGCTCTGTCAATGTAAAAACAAATTCAGATTTTGATCTATGCCATGCTGTAAAATTAAAGTGGCTGTGTGTCCTGGTATTACTGTTGATATTTTTTGAAGAAATGCCATCTTTATCTCAGATTAGTACATCGGAACTTTAATTGACATGGCTCTCATTCAAATGTAATCAATTCTCTGCAAAGTAAACAGAATCCAGATATCTGTCGCTGTATAAAAATATTTGCGTTTTGCATTAATTAACAACCAGAAGAAATGAAGAACTGCTGATGAGTCATCGTTTGATTCATTTGCATATTTCATTTGCAAATCATCTTCCATTATCTTCTCTGTCACTGAAGATTAGTTATCGGTGCCTACCTTATTTTTCTCCTTCACATTTCTATGTCATGCCAAAACGCTAGTGTCGTGTATAATGGATATTTGTTCACCTGTCATCTACAGGGTGGTCCAAAATAAACTGCACAGTGACAGTTTTCTTGATATAATGTATAACAATTCAATGTTTAATGCGATTTTTCTTGCGTATATGATGAAAGAATTTCCAAATAGGACATGGAAACGTTGTAGTATCGATGTCCTCATTAAAAAAATTGATACCGAAGGTATCACAGCTAGGAAGCCGGGTAGCGGACGTCCGAAATCAGCTCGAACAGATGCAAATATCAAGTTGGTAAGCGACCTTATCTGTAGCCAGGAAGACAAACCGCGAAGCCATAAGAGCCCACGGGAGATCGCACGTGAAACCGGCATTTCACGTTCAACTGTTAAACGTATTGTAAAGAAAGATCTCGGACTTAACCAGTAGGCCTACAGGCGCAAAGATGGACAGCAGTTGAACAGCGATTGCGTTTCATTGACCGCGCAATTGATCGATGGTGTCGTCGACTTCAATGCGTGGTCGAGCAGCAAGGAGGACACATTGAACATTTTATGTAACGAAATCCATCCATGTAATGCTACAGTAAAAATAATCCCTGTGTTTTTGTGAATTTTCACGGTTATATTTGAATTGGTCTGAATAAAGTACTATCAATTTATCAGTGTGCGGTTTATTTTGGACCACCCTGTATGTGAATCTCTGTATGGTCTTTCTCTACCCACCACACATTTAATAATTTTATCTATGACTTGGTTTATTTGTCTTCTCATATTTTAGGGAAGTCTGGACGATCAGGGTCGTCTTCTCATGCAGGGATCATTCAATGTTTGGACAGAACACAAAAAAGACAAAATTCGTGATCTGCTTAGAAAACCAGCGTGTCGTCATATTTTTCTATACGAAAAGTCAGTGCTGTTCTGCAAAAGAAAAGATGACCCACAAAACATTGAAAAGGCGTCTTATGGCTTCAAGACCTCTTTGCAGGTTAATCATGTTAATGTTAATCATGTTAATGTTAATCATGCTAATGTTAATCATGCTAATGTTAATCATGCTAATGTTAATCATGTTAATGTTAATCATTGTTTAGAAGTTCCCTTCTAATTGTCGTTTAGGTCCAGACTCAAAAGATCTATTTTCAATTTGGGGTATCCAGATTGAGTGCTGATTGTGTCAAAGCACCCTTGTAAGTACATGTGAGGTGCTAGGTAGCTATATAAATTGTGCTACTCATCATTATCATCATTATCATTTATTGCCAATTATTGTTGGTTGGGTCTGGTAGGACCTGTTCTGATTTAAGTGTTGAATGGATTTTGAGTTAAATGAATTGGATATGTGATTGGATATGTGATGGTGGGATTTAATTAGTTTGGATTTGATTGTATTTTATCCAATGAAAAAAATGTGATTGGATTGATTGAATAGATTGTGTTGGATTGGATTGAATTGAGTTTTAGTGCAATGGATTTTATAAGATGTGTGTTATTCGTTTATTCTGACGTACGATCGTTTTGTTGTTCAGACTTCACAGCTCGGCTTAACAGAGAACATAAAAGGAGACAAGAAGAAGTTTGAGTTGTGGTTGAGAGATAGAGTCGAAGTTTACGCCATACAGGTGAGAGCTGACTGCAATCAATGCAGGTGTTAATTATACATTGTTTGATGCGAAGCTTATGACAAAATTAATGCATTGAAGAATAAGGAATTAATTTAATTTTAATAATTTTGTTCAATGTGCACATGTTATGTTTTTGCTGTCATGTCTGATTTAACAACGACAGTTATTAAATAAATATGAAATCTGAATAACCTTCAGTTAAACGTACATTCTGATTGCTTTTTCGTTACTTCTTGTATTATTCATTGTACTTGTAAGTGAGTATGGTCTTTAATGCACTACCTGCATAAGCACAATGATACAATGTTCAGTGATGAAAATTGATAAAACATTGAAGTAATAATATTAATAAGATTAAATGTGTAAAATAGTTATATATTAATGAAACATGATTATTAACTGTACAACATTCTAGTAATTAATTCCATCACAGACTTCACAGCATGTAATATTACAGTTGTACGAACAAGTTGTAAGAAAGTTGTAGTTGTATTTATCATAGCTGTTGCTGCTAGCAGTGTGTTATTGTTGCCGTGTTGGTATTGCTACACTTGTAATATTGCTACACTTGTAATATTGCTACAGGCGACATCAGTCGAAGTCAAAAGTCTTTGGGTAACGGAAGTCAAGAAAGTCTTACTCAACCAGTTCGACATAATTCGTGGTAAGACAATAATTACAATTGTTATCTTGGGAAATTCTTCAATACTAAAATGGATTTCTTCAGATCCCAAGCAGCCAAGTGACTGCTATTAGCATATTCATAGGTGCTCAATCAAATCAATGTTGCTATGGCAGGTAAGGTTAGGACTTGGTTCTAAATTGAGGATCATAGGTTAGACTTGTTCACCAGAATGTCGTGTAATGGCGTTAAAACTTTATGCAGCTTCATAAAATATTATTTCTCGTCTAGCTACAAAACTAAAACTTTTAAAGGAGTTGTGAATGCTGATGAGGTGGGAAACAATGTTCAGTGTTCGTGATCAACAAAGTGATTAAGAATTTTATTGTTTGTTTCATTATAGAGCATTGCAGAAAGAATAGTGTAGCCGGAACAGAGAAGTCTGGGTGAGTGTTTTAATAGCAATGTGCTATTACTCGTTATTTATTAGTGTTGATAATTTGACTTTGTAGCCATCGATCAAATTGTCTTTGTCTTTTGTCCTTGTCTTCTAAAGAGTATAGCGTTGAATTTGTGTTAAATGAGATTTCATCAGAATTATTATTATTATATCCAAAACTGAGCAGCTTTTGTTGCATCTTGTTGGATCTTGCAAGTGGATTGCGATTGATATTGAGTGAAGTAACTATCAATCAGTTTACATTTATATTGATATTGATTGATATTGATTGAAGTAACTATCAATCAGTTTACATTTATATGTAAAGAATTCTTATGGACAGAATTCATGGATCTTGACCTGATTACAGCTTTATTGTCTTTGTGTGGCATTGTTTGTGCATTGGACACTGGCACAATGGAAGAAGTTACCGATGACAATGGACTATAATAGTGCTCCATAAATCTAATCTCATCTTTGAGAGCATTGATGATGCATTTGCGTATAGTAAGGGAAACAATATTCTGTGTTGACAAGACAAACGTAAGGGTTGAGTTGAGTTCATAGAGCTGCTCGGTCACATGAGCGTCGCATTGAACTTGAACTCGGATGTTATCATTAAATTGTAGATTCAATGATGTTAAACATGGTCAGACCTGCGGGCCCGGCATGCTGGCAAAGAGTGCGAGAGGTAGCGAGTTCGAGCCACCATTGGGCTTTGTAGGCTGCTATTAGCGCTGTGTATTGCAGGCTGTCTGTTCAGTTTGATGTTAATTAAGATTACTGCATAACTTGTACATTATTATTATTATCATTATTATCATTATTATTATCAACAACAACAGCATTCATTTCGTTATTACATTGTACGGTATCACGTTGTAGGTTCAACGATGTTAAACACAGCAATGGTCAGATCTGCAACAACAACAACAGCAATCATTTCGACAAAACATTCACCGGTCATCATGTGACAACGACGACACAAACACCAAACAACCAAACGACAACGACGACGACAACGACGATGACACATCATCACGTCTCGGCCGGTCTTCCCGCGTTTGAGTTGGGTCGCAGTCCGACAGTCGATGCTTACATTTCGTGCGTCGAAGATGGAAAATCACCGAGTATTGATGGCACAACTGACGACAACAAGAAAAGGAATCTGCTGAGAAGTAAACAGGTCGGTTCAAATAATCCATTGCTACTGAATTGATGCACGATGTTGAGTGAGTAATCTATAGAACATCGAGTGTCAGATCAAGGTTTGCTCTAACGGATGGTGAAGTTGACTTGAAGATGTGACTTTTCAGAACAAGTGAAAGGCTTAAATAGAATTGCCACTGCTCATAACACTGTGAAGCTTGTTAGGTGCTCTGAAAATGCATAATTGATCATTAAGGAGTCAGGACTGAAATTGTAATACCTTATAAATTTTGGTTTTTTTATACGAAGTGTAATCTGAAGTGATAAAATGTTGGTTGCCAAACGGATATGGTTCACTTGTCTGGTAGATCTAAGTTTAGTAAAACTGTCTATAACGACTGTTTTTTTAGATTTTATTCAACGTGTTGATATCCACCTTAGGTGCTACTCTGACACCCTGGCACCGAATTGGACCTCCTTCTGACTACCCTTTGGACAATATACTGGTGCCCTGCCTGCGTTTGACTTTCGAGTGGTGTTTTAGAAGTTCAGATATTGCAATTACGATGTTAATTCTGTTTTCTCACATTCCACCCGATTGTTTTTCTGTAGGAATCGCCAGAGTCGCAGCGTTACGTTGTAATCCGTGATTACACGGCTGTTGAGTCGTCGGAGATCACCGTTCGTAGCGGAGACGTAGTGGAGCTGTTGTTGGTGGGAAGTAGTGGATGGTGGTTGGTTCGGACGGTTGGTTCTTCTTCGCCAGAAGGTTGGATGCCAGCGAGGTTCTTAGAGGGTAACAAGAGGAGAAGTACGTGCTCTCTTCAGTCGGTCAACTCATCATCTGAGTCGCAAGGGTTGGTAAGTAACCTTCGTCTTCATCATCAGTCTCTTCTCATCTTGATTCTTATATTATAAGCGCTGATGATGATGATGATGATGATGATGATGATGATGATGATGATGATGATGATGATGATGGTGGTGGTGATGATGATGATGATGATGATGACGATGACGATGATGATGACCACTTCTGGTCATCATCACTTGATTGCATGACTGTTTAATGTGTTCTGCTAACTTCTTTTTATTTTTTATTTTGAGTTATTATTTTCGATGTGTGTGGTGTTTTGAATTGGCCAAGTAAAATTCTGTTTATGATATGTTCAACCTTCAATCAACATTTGTTCAAATAAACCTAGTTTACATAAACACGAGATCTGCCAATGGTTACGAAATATACATGTATAAGCCGAAGAATTGTTGTGTGAAACGATGTACAAGTTACAGCAGAATCTTTGTCACCTTCACTCATTGACAGAAGTTGTTATAAACTATATTTAGAAAACCTTGCATCTTTAGTTTAGCATTAAAAAATTTAAATGTCTTTTACTCTGAGTTTAACATTGTTTTATTCACAGACTCCAGAAGATGATGCACCAGCGTCCGTGATGGCTTAGACAGATTAAACATCTTCATCGCATCATTGCATGTAAAGTCATGCAACTGTTGCGTTGCTGAAATGTGAACAGCAGATTGAAAAACCGCAGCTGAAAAGGATTGGAAAGGATCGGCTTTCTCCTCTTTAGCGTCTTTAGCGTCTTGCTGTCTGGTTGTTTATGTCGTCGCGTTGAAAGATCGACTCTTTGAGGATCGAAGAAAACATCCAGAACAGTAAATCCCTATTTATTTAACGAAATGAAAAGTCAGTTATACTGAATGTTGTGATACGAAGATATCTTGCTGTGGGGATCATGCATTCCTACAGAACTGTGGCACAAGTCATTTATGAAATGAATCGGATTGTTTTGCAGAACTGGTACGAAGAACAAATCGCAAATCTCTTTTAGCGCTAAATAACTGTTGGTAAAAGCAACGAATATGAATCTTCTGTATTCGATAAATTTTTCAAATTGTTTTGGGCTAAATGATTTTGACCTATTTCGAATCTCTCCTTTTAAGTTTTAAATTATAAGAATCGGTAGTTTTTATTGGAAAATATGTTAATTTGGACCTAGTGGACAGTGATATTTTTTAAAGGCTGTTAATAGGCCTACTATTCTATCCATCTATTTTTATTCAGCCTGTGTAATTACAGCTGTATGACAAAAATGTAATGATGTAAATGTTAAAGTTATAAATGTTTACCATTTATTATGGCAGGTATTTTATTTTATAAATTATCTGTGTATTCATATGTAAGGTAACCTACATAGCATTTATATAGCACCTTTGGGGACCATGTGTTAAGTTAACATCATCTGATTTGTTGTGAGTTGATTGATTGCTTTCACGTTGTCTGCATTGCTTGAAAACGAATTGAGATTTGAATTATATTTTGTTTACAATTAGGGCAACTGATTTAGGTGGTGGAAGTTTTTGTTTGTTCTGTAACTCTTTCTGACCACATGAGTCACTGTATAGGTAATGGTACATTGTTTATTAATACCATTCCAGGGATTAGCTAATAACATGGCCTTTAAAGGTACATATACTTAGTAATAAATTATAGTCTTGTGATTAACTGTTTCGTATAATGGTGACTGTCACCTAGGAGCTTTGTTTGGCCTATTATGGTAATCAAAAAATCATTATTGCATATTAATTTGTTCCATAACAATTGTGACCCGTCATAACAAAATGAGTTGCTAGGCCATTTTTGAGTATTTTGAGTTATGTATTCCACGTTATTCCATGTTCAATTACCTTCAAAATGAGCTATAACGCATCAAAATCGACCATGTACTTGTGGAGTCTTAAAATTTTTAATCGATCGACCTGCCTAACAGAAAATGTTGGGTAAAGGTGATTTTCTGAATTTTTTATATAGGTTTTAAATCTTATTGGTCATTTAATCTGCACAAATAGCATGTTAAAAACAGCAACATAAAGTCATTTTTAATATTTTATTGAGGCATTATATAATGTAGATTCCAAAAATGGAAAAAGCAATAATTTGAAGGGTGAACACCTTTAAAAGTGATTTGCAGCGTTCTGCATTGTCAGTGGCGGCGCTACGGGAGGTCGCGGCAGGTCATTTGACCTGCCTATTTTGCTCACGACCTGCCTAATGACCTGCCTAAAAACTTTGGAATTTTTAATATAGTTTGCATTCTTTTATTGAAGAGTTTTAAATGAAAAAAATCAACATTTAATTCATTTAATTATTTGATGGATCAACTAAATAGGTTAATAGGACCTTAATAAAATACAATATAACGATGAATATCGGAAAGACAAAGATTATGAGGATAAATGGAGGAAGAGAAGAATGGCGTCTTCGGAAGTTGCAACCTATCGAGGGGAAGAGAATTTAAAGAACAGAAAAAGGTCTATGTGCTTCAAATTCAATCATCAATTTCTTCGACCTGTCAAATAGTTCTCATGACCCCGACGCGACCTGCCAAAATTTTAGAGCTGGCGCCGCCACTGTGCATTGTTGTCCAATTCATTTCGTCATGACGGGTCACAATTTATGTACAATGCCAGACAACTTTTAGAAATGATAGGCCCCATTAGCCAAAGCACATACTACTTTAATAAAACAGGTTGCAGGATACACTAGAATTTGTATTCTTAAAATTCTGTATTAAATGGTTTTAAGTACGAAATAACTGGCAGTTTTCTACCATGCCTAACAAACAAATAAAAGAAGCTTATCTGTGGTCTTTCAAGAAGACACTTAATGGGTTTCTATTTAAAGCATTGCAAGCAAAACTTATTGAATCTCTGTATTCTTTATACGTAAACACTATTAGTATAATTTAGTATGGTACACGTATTATTATTACTAAATGTAAATGTGGATATTAGAATTAATTAAGACCTAGGTGGTTTGTCAGTTTGACTAGAAATTTTGAATTAGGGGTTGTAAGGATGGTGAAATAATGGATCAGCATTTTGAATTTATTTTTAGTTGGGAAACATTTTTGTTGGCAGGGTAGGAGATAGAATATAAACACTGACGTGGTTTCTTTCCGTTATTGAATATATTTACAAATTGTTATCACTTTAGGTCTTTTACCACAAGCTGGTACTAAAAGTGACAGGGAATCCAATGCAGCTAGTCGTTAAAAGCTTAAAGGTTTACTGAGTGCCGAGTGCTATTACATTTGCAATTGTTTACAATCTGTGGTCTTTTAAGCGTTTTTATTCAAAGCGTTGAATTGCATAGTAAATTGTAGTTATTGCAAGGAGTCTTGAAGCTGGCTATTGCAGTAGCATAGGAAGAAGTTCAGTGCAGTTTTTGAAGTATTTCTTTGCCTGCAGAAAAATTACAAACTGTTTTATTAGAATTTTCATAGCGAAATTTGAAATGAATGTGACTAACTTTCTTGGAGAAAGAATGCATCTTTAAGCCTTAAGATTAAGTTCCAAATTTATTGCCTGCAATCATCATAGATCTTTGTAATTGAGGGTTGTTAATTATTGTTCATGTCATTTGACCTATGTAAAAGCCAAGTTACTAACTGATGATTGCCACACCTCAGTTTGTTGCTATTGGTGACTGTTTTTCTACTTTACTGTGCATTGTTTTGCTAGCTGATGCAGTAGTCTTGTTGTAAATTACATTTAACATCATATTATAGGCTAGTGCAAAGAAAGCACTTTTTAGATACCTAATAATGTGCTATGTTAAATGTCCTAATACATACAATGTACACTGCCTCAAAAGTAACTGAATGGGCTGTTGCAAGTTTTGAGTAGATATATTTATGCTTGCAATTTATATATTATAGATAAATGGTCTTTTTATTTAATGTTTCCAGCTTTAGTCTGAAGTTGTCTCTGGTTTTAGCCATTACATTCAATGTTGCTTCTGCAGTAGCGCATCAGTGCAGCTGAGCTTATTATTTAAGAACTTTTGTACACTTTATTTTGTCCGGTTTATTGTTTTAAGCAAAGATTAAGTTCCAAAGGTGACATTATATGGCTGCATTGAACACTGTATATTTTCTGCATGTCTGTAAATATGAAAAGTCTGCATAAGTTTCCAGTTTCTGTAAGCTGCTATGCATGTAATACTTACCAGTAGCTTCATCTTTCTTTATCTATGTGCATAATGTGTACATTATTACATAATGTGTACATTATTACATAATGTGTACATTATTACAAAATGTGTACATTATTACATAATGTGTACATTACTACAAAATGTGTACATTATTACAAAATGTGTACATTATTACATAATGTGTACATTACTACAAAATGTGTACATTATTACATAATGTGTACATTATTACATAATGTGTACATTATTACATAGTGTGTACATTATTACATAATGTGTACATTATTACATAATGTGTACATTATTACATAATGTGTACATTATTACAAAATGTGTACATTATTACATAATGTGTACATTATTACATAATGTGTACATTATTACATGATGTGTACAATAATGTGTACATTATTACATAATGTGTACATTATTACATAATGTGTACATTATTACATAATGTGTACATTATTACATAATGTGTACATTTTATGGGTATAATGATGTAGTGTGTACATAATGTGACATAAACGTTCTGTCTATGTACAAAATTTTATTAGTCTTAAAATTGCAACAATGCTTAAGCTGTTGATAATAAATTACAAACCCCGTGCCAGTAATACCTAGAAGTATTGTGTACCTAGCATGTAAAACTTTCAGTGACAAGCCACAAGCCCCATGTATCTCTCTTAGCATAGACCTGTGTAAACTTGTACAACGACACTAGGCTAAGCCACTCAAGTAATTTGGATGCTATGCTAGCTATCCAGTTTGATGTACAACAGAGGTGCAGTAAATGGGTTTTAGGTTCTTTGAATTATCTATTAAAATCTAATTGACAGTTTTAGCCTTTCTACTTATTTTACAGAAATGGGAAAACTGAGTTTCACTGTTGTTTTTTGGGAGGTAAGAGGCGCATACAAAGTGACATAGTGTGTCATTTTATTTGAACTTAAGGGAACAATAAGCATCGTTTTTGTGGCAAGAGACCAATTTGTCCGGTCAATGACCTCTTGCCCAGATTAAGACACATTTAGCTACCACATTTAGCTATCAGGCCAGCCAACATGAGATGAATTTAGTTGCACATTTCTGATACACTGAATGTTATGCATTAGAAGTGATTTACTGTTAATATGGTATATAATTACAGTACACGTTGCAGTGATATTTTCATTAACGATAAGTGAAATTAGAACTGAAAATATTGATTTCCGTTAAGTATAACGATAACTGTAACTGAAATTATTTTAAGAACGAAAACTGAAATAGAACGGAAATTGAGCACGCCGAACTGAAATTAGAATAAAAACGAAAATTATTTCTCGAACTGAAATTAATGAAAAAAATGGAAATTTTAGTTTACAGTTTTTCCGATGTAGCTGTGTTTGTTTAAAAGACGCACATACTTTCTGACTCTTACAACTTTTTTTCTTTTGCCTAGCATGTGCTTTATTACGGTTAGTTTAAAAACAATTTTTCATTTGGACTTTCCCTGTAAGTTTATTATTTTCAACTTCGCGATAAGACTGGAAATCACTTGGCTAAATGACGAAAATAATGTATTGGACTTTTTAAAACACGATCACCGCCTACACGCCATGTTAAATGACTGGCTGAAGGACGAGTTAACTCGTCCTTGGCGGTGAACGTGCTAAGTAGGTTTGCTGCGAGGAAATAGACAAAATAAATGTGCTTACTGCTTGCTTAGGTCTATCCATGCAAGGCTTCGTGGGTCTATCCTACCATAAAACGGATGACTGTGGAACTACATATTATGATAAAATTTTACCTCTGCGCACACAGAATACTAAGAAATATTAAGAAACGGACCAGGCAAAATCATGGGTGGCTGAAAACTTTCATGCGACTTGGCCTGGTGTCACGACAACTCGTCTAACGACAACTCGTCTAACGACAAGTGGTCTCCGGACAATTCGTCTAACGACAACTGGTCTACTGACAACTTATCCAGCGCTTGAGAAATGGAAGCTGGATGATAGTTTTTAGAGGTGAAATGGAGATTGGATTGATGAAAAAACGCAAGAGAAATGGAATCTGGATGATGGTTCTTTTACAAGTGAAATAGAAGCTGGATTGACGAAAATAACGCATCATAAATAAAAGCTGGATGAAGGTATTTCTAGATCTGAAATAGAAGCAGGATTGATAAGAAAACCGCTTTTAAGTAATGGAAGCTGGATGAGGATAGTTTTATATATGAAATGGAAGCTGGATTGACTAAAATAACAGGCGAGAAATAAAAGCTGGATGAAGGTATTTTTAGATTTGACGTAGAAATGGGTGCATGTTGGAATACATGAATGAAAATCATCAATCCAGCTTCCATTTAAGCAAAAAAACATTTTCGTAAATCCAGCTTCTATTTCATCAATACTATTCGTCAGTAGACCAGTTGTCGTTAGACCAATTGTCCGGAGACGAGTTGTCGTTAGACGAGTTGTCGGTAGACCAGTTGTCGTGGAACCACTTGGCCTAATCCGACTCAGCGACTTCACCAAGCAAAAGAACTGAATTGAGAACTGAAATTATTTCGAAAACTGAATTAGAAGTATAACTGAAATTTTTTGAAGAACTGGAACTGAATTAGAACTGAAATTGAGACCATCCGAACTGAAATAGAAGTAAAACGGAAATTATTTCCTGAAGTAAAATATCACTGACACGTTGTGGTGCCTAGTGTAGACTTCTTTCACTTCTGGCCAGGGAAATTCCAAAGCCATGTCTCATGATAGCCTATGCAAGGTATCTATCTATCTATAGGTAAACTCTCAAAACTGAACTCTGGCTCTGTCCCTGGATCGCTGCATTTTCTAGGGACCACTGCCGGTAACAGTAGGCCTATGTGGTAGTTCCCATGTTACACAATACACAATATTACACATGGCCTGTGAGGAATAAGATACCAGCAGATCAGATTGAAAAGAAAAGAACCATGCTCAACACTACAAAGCCAAGAGTTCTGTCCACACACACACAACTCATCTATGCAGAGACTTGGTCATGGTTTGAGAGGGGGGACGAACCAGCGGCTGAAGGACAATCACCAAGGTGCTAAGCGCTGAGCAGGGAGTGGGTTTGGGAAGCACATCCATCCCCAGTAGTGTGGTTCCATCGACAATGACAACTTTTGAAGTTGGTTCTTCTTTATTCTTCAACCCAGCATTTGGTGATACGACTTATAGAGACTCTTTATCCAAAAATATTTTCAAATTCCAAACGTGTTTAGGACTGGCGCGAACCAGTTGAAGTTTTGATGATTGCGCATATTTGGCAATTTCTTACTAATGAATAAGGAACTACTTTTATACTTAGTTTTAGCGTAAACTTTGTCATGGTCAGTAATACAATCAGTCAATCAATCATTCAATCAATCAGAATTTATTTGTAGCTCTTTCAATATGCCAGCTCAGAGGCGCTCCCGGCCGAGATAAGGCGAAAAACAGTCTTCAACCGTTTTTAAAACTGAAAACAGTTGGAGAGGTGTCGAATAGTCAAGTTCCAGGTTGTAGGACCAACGCATAGAAGAAATGGCTCTGCATTGTCACGCTGTGAGTGAAAGTAACTATTGTCATCATAGACAGCAGAGCGCAGTGCGCTGCGCCCTATGCAAATGAAAAGTGAGAGGCAGAGCTGACACACAGATAAAACGGTGATCAGTATGATAAGAGATGGAAAAGATGCAGTCCTTAATTAAATGTTCTGCGGGAAAGGAAAGGCTAACCAGTAAAGTACCAAATCAAGCTGCTACTGCAAGTTGCTTAGTTGGTAGTGCCGCTAAATGTTTAAGACTTCCGAATGTGGCGTGTGCTCATTGTCGTAAAGAGAATTAGGCTGTGAGCTCCTAAATTTGGCATGCCACCACAACAATTTTGAAATTATGTTGGAGAAGGTCTTAGGTCTGTATGATGCATACAAATTTTCCAATATGGAGCAATCAAGTCACTTTAAATATTTCCTGCCCACTATTATAGATCAGGCATCCTTTTCCACATCCACAGAAGATGAGCAGATGACGACCAGATCCCATGGAAGGACGAGGTTATTGAGTTTGCGGTGATGACTACTAACGAACTTCTTGAGTTACCTGCCATTTTTCTCGGTGACATTGAACCACATGACTAATTTGACTATGTTTCCGGTATCCACCAGCTGTGCGTCGGGTGTTATGATGGTCAGAGTTATTTACACATTTAAAATCTGGATATTCCTCTCACAATATGAACCTCGACACGGTCTGCGGCCAGTATCAACGAAATGACGGAAGTATCGTGTCTTTCGTGTGGCAAACAATCTGGGAGCATATGAAAGAAGTATCACTCTTTGGCACTATCCTATAATACCAAGTAGGACTGTTTCCAGAGCGCAGCATCGACAGTTAATCCCCAAAATGACCTGAATTTTCTCTCCGTGCTCTCCACCGACAAGAACAGCAATGTTGCTAAGGATGCCACTTGTCATACACGTTTAGTTTTCTCTTCTAGGACTTGTCTGAGCTGCTGGTTGGGCTTGCGTTCTTTGACGATCATGTTTAGGCTACATACATAAGCAGAGACATGTCAATGTCCCTAAACGAATATCAGGTTCTGTGAGATCACTAAAACGAATCCCACCATTCTATGAACCTATATAAGAAAACAGGACTCCACAATAATAATTTTCCGTCGTTAAATCACTCATAATATTTTTCAACACTTTGGAACTCTCTGATGACTTTCTACAGTATGATCCAAGCCGATATTAATGCATGGAGCTCGAACGTAACAAAAGAGCCATATGATTCTCCAATCCGTTAAAGTGGTTAACTGTATCGCAGAAGTAGAGTAAGACACCTCAGTGCAAAAATTGAACTCTTTGCCAGCACAAAGTGCAGAACAAAGGTAGTTCTTGCTACAGGTCGTAGGGAAACACAAGAGGCTATGCTATGAGCCAACCAAAACGGCACCCATCTATTTGGTCAAAGTCGAATGACCGACAAATTCATCGGCAAATGTTGATATTCTCGACTACAATTTTATGACATTGTTATCTTCTAAGTTTTGCAGTTAATACATTAAACATTCATAAAATGTAGGCCTACTCATTCCGGCATGGCTTTGGTAATATTATTCAGAAAATTAATTAAATTGCACATCTCAGAATTTGTGTTTATATTGTATGCAATTATTACCAACATTGCCATTAACCGATGTCTAGATAAGTTTTATGCAAACCAGTAGCAAAATATGAATATTTCGTCAGCTCCGCGCCAGTCCTAAATATTAATATTTTCTTATAATTTTTTAGTTGTGACCTACTGACACCCGGCGTCACCAAATGGCGGGTTGAAGAAAAATTTTTAACCACTTTCATTTTTTAGAACCACACTAATCCCCAGTTTTGAAAATATTTGAATTTCCACACTAGGCCTATACAATGGTAGTGCTTTTTATCTAAATCTTGCTGTCTGAGCAAAAATCAACTCGCCGATAAAAGGCATTTATTGCACTATTCCTCATCAGTTTCAACATAGGCCTACACCGAAACAAGTAAACCTTCGAAACATTGTCAATCGATCAGTTTCTTGATATTTCAGTAATAATATTAAGCATATTAATGTACAACTAAAGGTGCAAACTATCGGTAATATTAAGGTAGGCCTACGCTCTTTCCGCACTTTACCACAATATTGCACAGCCTAACGGTTACGCTTCATCGCTGAATAACCTGAGGAGAGAGAGGAGCAAAACACTGAGATTGTTCAGTCTAGTATCCTGCCATGCTTTGGAGATTTTCTGATAACTTATTTTCGCTAAACGTTTGTCTCGCAAAAGCGTGCGTCTGGCGACTGCGCATGCGCCGATTCGATGGCTTCCGGCATTGACGATGACGTCATTTTGTCGTGATGTTGAGACGGTGGCATGGCGTATTCGTGCACGTCCGCGGGAAGTAGTGGCCGAGAAGGTGTTCTTCGCACGCTCTGTAGTCTTCTAAACGTCGAACTGCTCAATACGACGTCCCCATTGTCGTCGAATTCGTCCACGGCTGCCCCAAGAATATTGCAGAAATGCACCGAAGTGTCGCATTCAGATATGGGCGATAATACAACGGATGATAATACGTGATTTTCGTGCATCTTTCCAAAGACACGAAGAAATATCAGTTCGACGATGCGCAGTATGACGCCAGAGAACGCAAAGACAAGTAAGAGGTTGACGGTGCTGACTACAATGAGATGAGCAGAATTAGTTATCGTCGAAAACTTTGATGAAAGATCAGACCACGGCAGAAGTTGAAATATATTCTCCGCTGTTTCAAAACACAACAGTTCATTCTGTATTAGCTTACAAAAACTGTGTAGTTTGCAAATAAAATTAAAAAATGACCCGTGAACAATGTAGGCCTAGTGGCGGTGGTGGTGGGGTGGTGGTGGTGGTGGCGGTGGTGACGATGACGACAATGACGATGATGATGATAATGCTAACAGGTCTAATACAAACAGCAGCACCCAACACATTTGCTAGATGAGATAGCCTACAAGTGCAGATCTGCATCTCTAGACATATGATGCGGAAAATATAGAATCAAACGACTGTTGCAAATAGGTCCTACTAATTAACAGACGGTAGGTAGCCTACTGACCTGTTCTATGTAGCAGACCTATGCGAAGCGGAACGAAGTTACAAGGCAGCGTTGGGATTGTTCCGAAAGAAACTTTGCTGGTCTGGATGCCACAGGTGGTGGGATCGGGTGCAGCAGACGATGATGATGATGATGACGACGACGATGATGATGATGACGATGATGATGATGGCGTTCGAATTGCACACAGTTCCAAGTTGTAGCTATCAAATGCTTTCTGAAATTCTGTAGGTTCAAACAACAGAAAAATGCTTATAATACACATCTGATTGATTGGTCATAAGATTATTTACAAGCACCATATGATAGACTACTCAGTGGTGTCCCCGACTACAGCGCGGACACTGCATCGGAGTTTCACGCCGAAACGCCGGAACAATTGCGAGTGAAGGACTTTTGCTCAAGGTCCCTACGCGGCGACTTAAGGTGGATTCGAACCTGTAACCCTTCGGCTCCAAGGCAGCGATGCCAACACTACACCCCCCATGCCCCACAATAATGCCATAATATTTATACCGAATCCATTCTTCACAATCCAGGTCCATATATTGAAAGCATTGACTGATAACCTATAGGCTAAGAATTTTCCATTAGAATCTTAGATAGGTATATAGGCCTGTCGCTAGTTAGTTGGGTCTACCTTAACAGATTTTACATGGCGCTGAAAGCGCAAATGTTCAGTCCTCTAAGTTTGATTTTTACTAAACTCCGGCAACCTAGAAATCACAGCTACCTAGGGCTGCTTATTATAGATGTTTCAAATTATACTATGGGCGCATTTCAGTAGCATTTTCATTTGTAGCTTTTAATTTGTTCAATTCTATTCTAAATATTTGTAGACTTGCAGAATAGTCTAGTCGCAGAACTTTCTGCGCTGCACTTGCACTCCTGCAACCGATATCCAATCATCATTCACAATCAAATCGTATATAATTTATCAGAGCCAAGAAATAATTGCTAGAGTTACATTACATCAGACGTAACATTTTCAAATTGCAGAATGAAATTCGTCTCAAAAACAATCGACGTCTACCAATCTCGTAGAACTTGATCCAAGCGTTCAGATTCGACAGATCGAAGACGGAATGCGTCAGACTGGACGACGACAGTTCCGCTTCGTAGCGATCGCTGAGGTTCTGAAGGTCGTCGTCAAGGACTCTGAGGTTCGTCTGAAGGACCTCCATCATTCGGCGAAGTCCACTCGAGGTCAGCAGAAGGTCACCGCTCTGCAGAAGCTGACTGGCAGACTTGATGATGAGGTAGGACAGAAGCAGTAGGATGGCGGCCAGCGCCAACTTCGGAATCAGATCCGTGACGCAGACGCGCTCCCAGAAGTAATCGGTGGCCACGCATGACCCGTTCTTTGCGATCGGCATCGATCCACCCGTCACGCTTGATCGCTCGAAGGTGGCCGAGTAGTATGTGAGTCCAAGCGGACAGGAGATGGGACGAAGCGAAGAGCGCATCTCAAAGTTGTCGATTGCTTGATTGGTTGTTGAGACCATGCTCGTGTTGTCCAGTTTGATGGAGTTGCTCGACATCGTAGCACAGTTCGACGAAGCAGCTGTCGTTGTCTCAAGGTCAGAGTTCGTCATGACCTCTGCCCCTGACGCCGCTGCCTCAGACCACTTCCTCGCAGAGACCAGCTGAGCCGCACGCCTCTCCCTCTCCAACGTCGTGTAGACGCTCGGAAGATGCAGCAGGCTGGAGGCGGTTGCTGCTCCTCCTCCTCCTCCTCCACCTCGAGGATGAGGATGAGGATGAGGATGATGAGTAGGAGTGGCATCGCTGTAGAGTCGACTGACGCTGGTGTATATGAACTGGAGTCGTGAGAGGAAGAGGATGACGTCGAGGGTGAGCAGAGTGGATGCGAGGAAAGTCCAGCGTTGGATGTCCGTGTGAAAAGAATCCCAGAAGGACAACAAAGACTCCGACGAATCGATTTCCGGTTGACTGCTGTTCGTTGTCCGATCATCTGGATCTGGATTCGTCTCATTGATTTCTTCGATCATTGGATTCAGATCATCGGATGTAATGAAGCGTGTCGAATCGAACGTCGATGCCAATGTCCGACTCTTCTTAGACTGACGGCAGAAGTCAGCATCTTCGGCTACTGCTGCTGCTGCTGCGGGTGTCAAGGTCATCTGGTGGAGAAGGTCAGTTGCATTGAGCTGAGCGACGATTCTCCGAATGACATCTCCTGACCTGCAGCGCCACACAACAAAACAACCATCGCAATAATTGTTGAGCCTAGGTCTACATGGCGCGATATGATTATTTCAATGCACATGGTAAAACACTCTCTACAATCTTATAGTAGACCTAAGCTTATACGTTTCCCTTGCGACATTTTTGTTACAAGTTTCAATCGTTGCAGTATCAATTAAGACAAAATCCTTGCGAGAACGTTCTCTCATTTTCATCTTCTATCATAAAATGCTATTTCCTATACAACCCACATTTACGATCTGCCTTTTTTACTTACATGTACAATACGGGGGATGCCGGTGGGAGGCTGACTAGCAGCCACTAGTGCAGACGACATAGCTGGGTCAAGGCAGCTACGGTACCGCATGTCCTCTGACCTCATCATAGCCATGGTCTGCTGACGTTATCGCAAGTTTCAACGGGTTCCACGCCTTCCGTGGTGAATATCTCGAGTAAACTCGAGTAAACTCAGGTTAGGGAAAGGGAACATCTTGAATACACACGAGATCCACACTAACATGGGTTTGACATTTCAACCAATTATTGGACAAAGTATTTTCTTAACATTGCATTGATTGCTTAATTTTAAAAAAACCTATTGCTTAAGTTTACTCTTAAAGTAAGAACTGAAAACGCTAAACACTATTGTGAGAATCCGGGAGTAAATTTCACGATGGTCAACGTGGCCTGCAACCAGACAGGTAACGTGTCGATGGGACACACCACTACAGCTACAACTGCATGGAGTGCTGCTATCTAATGTCTGCTTTCTAAATGTCTTTACCAGTCGATGAAACTTTTTAGAGGCAGTTGAACTTCTTCCTCGTCGTCCAATTGTAGAAACTCACGAAAGCTCTGTGTAACATCATCGTCGTCTGGATCGATGCCAAGGTCAATGTCAAGGTCAGGCAACCGGCGAGTGACATCACTCGGTTCCTCATGATGGTCTTCGTCCCGTGGCGCCCTCTTCATGAGAAGAGATGCGTTGAAGAGACTGTGAGGGAACTGGAACCAGTGTGCTCCTCCTCCTCCGTTGCTGCTGAGGATGGCTGCTTCCACATCCATCTCATGTCGTCTCATCATCCGCCTCAGCCGCTTCTCAACAGACCGAACCTCGTGACCCCAACCAGATCGAAGGTCGCGCTGGTAGACGGCCAGGGTCTTACGAAACGTCTGCTGAATGACGTCAGTAACAGACCCCACCCCAATCACCGACCCCACCCCACTCACCCTCTTCGCCCTCTCCTCCTCCTCCTCCGCCCACGACCTGATAGCGATGGTCAATTCATCGATGTAACCACTGCATGCTCTCTGGATGTCTCGAACGAGATGCGCCTGTCTCTGCAGCTCCAATTCAAACTGATGCTCGATGGCAGCGTCGCTGGGCGCTCCCTCCTCTCCTCCTCCTCCTCCTCCAGCTCCTCCTCTCGACTGATGTATGGTGAGATGATGATGTGCGTTGAATGCTGTGCTGCCAGCCATCGAGTCGATCGGTCGCCGAAGACAGAGACGGAGAAGGAGAGAGAGAGCGCTGAATGTGAAGAGGAGACTGAACGAGAGACGAACAAAGACGTAAAGTAGAATGACGATTCGCCGTCTCAACGTCAACGATCGAAACCCGCATCGCTGCTGCTGCTGCTGCTGCTGCTGCTGCTGCTGCTGTCCTGACATCATCATCGTCGTTGCTGCTGCTGCTGCTGCTGATGTTCCTCTGTAGAGGGTGAAGGTGGGAGGAGCGCAGAGTCCAGTCACCTCTGAATAGGATGAGGAGGTCAGAGAAGACTGCTTCTTCTTATTCCTCTTCTTCGATTGAACGGCAAGAGAAGAGAAGTAGACAGAGAGATGGACAATGGCGAATACGAAGGTCAGGGAGAGCGACAGAATGGCGATCACAACGAAAGAGTAGATGCCCCAGCTGGATGACGGCAGCTGCGGGTCCAGCTGCAGATGATGACCGCCATCTTGGTTTGCATCCAGCTGTCCGTGGAGGATGTCGGTGCGTGTGGTTGTTGCACTGGTGATGAAGTCGTCGTCGTCTTCGTTGTTCCAGATGAAGTTGAGAAAGACACGGAACTCGTTCTTTGCGTCGAAGAAAACAACATCGAATGCTTTGTCATGTCGTAGGCCGTGTGTCGGGATGGTGAAGGTGAGATTGAAGTGCGGTGGACAGGGAACCAGTAGATCGTATTTGAACAGCTCCTCCCAATCCATGCGATCGTTTATCGTTATCTCCAGGTAACCAGGACAGTCTGTCATCTCACCTGCAACATGTCATTACATTCACCTGCAACATGTCATTACATTCACCTGCAACATGTCATTACATTCACCTACAACATGTCATTATACATTCACCTGCAACATGTCATTATACATTCACCTGCAACATGTCATTACATTCACCTGCAACATGTCATTACATTCATCCAGATATGACACATCCATTGCGCTACTGAATCTGTGAGCGGCGCTATATAAATGTTCAATTACAATTACAATTGTGATAAGCACTGCAAAGCTTAAAACATGGCAATTAAGTGACAATGAATCTTTTTCATCCATCGGACAATGGAGTCAATCACGCATGAATCTATTGTTGTACGAAAGACAATAGCCAGAGGTTTAAATCTATGAAATAATAAGGCAGCATAATTATAGGGAAGCGAATTGTGACCCGCATGCCCTATATACAACGTTAGACAGAAGCATGGTTCGTCCGTTCTAACAATGCAGCTGACATTGGGCATTGGCATGGACCAGTGTTCTAATGTTCTAGTGTTCTAATGCTGTTCTGTTCTAACCGGAAATGCTGATGGTCCACGTTCTTTCGTCTTTGCTGAGCGTCAGATCTGTTTGAAGTGAATCGTCGACGATGAGAGAAGAAGTTTTGTCACGAAACCACCAACTCAACACCGACACATTCGCTACAACAATAACAATAACACACGTACATCACACATACACACATACACATACACATGCATGCACACACGCATACACACACACGCATGCGCACATCTTCACACGTACATACACACATACACACACATACACGCATGCGTACACACACATGCACACACACGCATGCGCACACGTACATATAAAGACATATTAATTAGGAATTGATATGTAGCATCTTTTCTCAGCTTATATGGATATGCAGACAGACATGCAAGAAAACAACTGATGGATTAGTTATATGTAACATGCTGCATTCTGACAGCCTGAAGTGTTGATTAAACGAAAATTGATTGATTGATTGATTGATTGATTGGATTGATTGATTGATTGATTGGTTGATTGATTGATTGATTGATTGATTGATTGATTGATTGATTGATTGATTGATTGATTGATTGATTGATTGATTGATTGATTGATTGATTGATTGATTGATTGGATTGTTTTCTGCATGTGCTTCTGTAGGAGAATCATTTGGACAGAAACAGTTGGACAGATGATCATAGACACACAGTGGTACAGAGAGACAGACAGACAGACAGATACAGATACAGAGACAGACAGACAGACAGATACAGATACAGAGAGAGACAGACAGACAGACAGATACAGATACAGAGACAGACAGACAGATACAGATACAGAGAGAGAGACAGTGAAAGAGACAGAGATACAGAGAGAGAGAGACAGACAGACAGACAGACAGACAGACAGAGAGAGAGGTGGGGGGGAAACAGATAGATAGAGTAAGAGAAGAATGAATTAGTCAATCAGTCAGTCAATCAATCAGTCAATCAATCAATCAATGATGTGGCGAGGTCGATATAAACGTCACGCAGAGTTAAGCAGTGTCTGAAGAAGAACCTGGAATGGTGAACTTAAGATGCGGTGGATTGTTTTGCGCTGATTTTATTCGATATTCGAACTGCATTCGATCCGATGATGATGAGGTCGTCGTTGTCGTTGTCGTTGTTGTCCTTACGTGGACCTTCTGTGGCGCCTGACCTCCATGGCCATGCAGCCTCTGAACTGGTCGGAACCTCTGCAGATCCTTGACGCACGAGTTCTCTCTGACCCACGACGACGTGCTGTAGCCGAACGGCGGATCGAACTGAGTCGACAGCATGAAGATGTTGTTCGAGATGGCGTGCACAGGAAACTTGGGAGGTGCCGAGGGGTGGTGGTGGTGATGTTCTGTCCTGCTCTGCATCGAGTTCAGCGTGTGATTCCACCTACCCGGCGCCCCTCGTCCGACAAGAATGAACTCGTCCTGGAGCAGAATGCCGGCCGAGTGTTCGATGGAAAGGAACTCGGCTTGGAAGTGTCCCGAAGACAGATCCTCAACGTCCTTCGCTCGAACAGTTCGACTGATGCGCGGCGTTTCGAAGAAGTCTTTGCTGACGACGATGCTGACGTAGAACCAGACCTGGTAGAGGACTTCCGGTTTGCGTAACCGGATGTGACATCGATATTCAAGTCCAGGATCAGAGAAGATCGGCTGCAGAGTAAAGCGATAGGCATCACCTGCGATCAACATATAAAAAAAACACATCAGGTCATATGTCAGGTCAATGCGATGTGATATATGTTAAACGTACTTAAGACTTACATAATTAGTCAATGCGATGTGATATATGTTAAACGTACTTAAGACTTACATAATTAGTCAATGCGATGTGATATATGTTAAACGTACTTAAGACTTACATAATTAGTCAATGCGATGTGATATATGTTAAACGTACTTAAGACTTACATAATTAGTCAATGCGATGTGATATATGTTAAACGTACTTAAGACTTACATAATTAGTCAATAATCGAGGTTCGTGGGAAAAGTCCGTTAAAGACGACGAGAGAGGTGAGGAAATGGAAAAGCAAATCATGGCAGATGAGTTTTGAATAGTAATCTGAGTCGTGATGTCATCACTGTGATGACATCACTGTGATGACATCACTGTGATGACATCACTGTCATGTCATCACTGTCATGTCATCACTGTCATGTCATCACTGTCATGTCATCACTGTCATGTCATCAGAGAGGGCAGAGAACTTGGAATGCAGCGGCGCATCATTCTATGAGGTCCGGGGTCCATCCGACAAGAAAACCCGAGAACCCAGTAGCCACCAATATACATGTATGTTGTGAGAACTGCACATGGCGGAGCATAAGATGATGAAAGGCGCTATAAAAAATGTGCATATGAAGTATACAGAGTGCACAGTAATCGTAGTGTGGCTGAGGCTGACCCATGGCACATTCTGCCTTGCTCTTCGTGCACGAGTCTTTCGTTGCGTCCTTGCAATCGCTTCCCTTGTAGCAGTCGATCTGACAACACTGGCGATCGAAGATGTCTGCGAGCAGAACAACAGAGTAATAGGGCAAGACAACAAGGCAACAGAGTAATAGAGCAAGACAACAAGGCAACAGAGTAATAGAGCAAGACAACAAGGCAACAGAGTAATAGAGCAAGACAACAAGGCAACAGAGTAATAGAGCAAGACAACAAGGCAACAGAGTAATAGGGCAAGACAACAAGGCAACAGAGTAATAGAGCAAGACAACAAGGCAACAGAGTAATAGAGCAAGACAACAAGGCAACAGAGTAATAGAGCAAGACAACAAGGCAACAGAGTAATAGAGCAAGACAACAAGACAGCAGAGTAATAGAGCAAGACAACAAGACAGCAGAGTAATAGAGCAAGACAACAAGACAACATAATTATAATCTCATATCTTCGAGCAAAACAACATGGCAATGCAGGAAGATTAAATGGGTCCAGTGAGTAGTGACTATAATAAGGTCGTCTGAATAAAATGACAGAGCTGTTTAGCATAACAACGATGCAAGTGCGCTTGGCTTTCGAGTAGCGCTTTAGAAATGTTGAGATCACGATCATGTCAACAATCTCTTGAGCAGAAGCGATAGGGCAAAAGACAGCAAAGCACATTTAAGTTACGACAATATAACATGGCTCAACTCTAGCCACAACGCTGATCAATGGATAAACATGTCTGTCAAAATAGTCATATATGCCTACATGTAAAGTAATGATTGTGGCCGTCTGTGAAACCATGTGAGATTTCACAGACGAATGCATGAATGCATGAATGAACGAATGAGTGAGTGAGTGAGTGAATGAATGAGTGAGTGAGTGATTGAGTGAGTGTTTTGAACGGTTGTTCATGTCAACGAGAGGTATGTATGATGAGTGATCGACCTGTTAGAAGGCACTGTTCTCTTTCAAGGCACTGGTCGCAATGAGCCGACGACATTTTGCAGGATTTCGATGGAAAGGAGATCGGTCGAACGATGGACGGAGGAGGAGGAGGAGGAGGAGGAGCAGAAGAGGGAGGAGAAGAGGAAGAATGGGGAAGAGGAGGAGGAGGAGTAGCGATGGTTGGGTGGAAGAGGTGACGCAGTAGAGTGCTGCCATCTGTACAGACGACACTGTTTGCAGCTGGATTCATCGGTTCAGGGTAACTGCCCTGTTATTTAACAACGCCAAACGCAAAACAAACACACACCGATTTATATGCATAATTATAATGACCAGATTATTCGTTTGCATTATATAATTATAATAAAATTATAGTTAACTAAGTATGCATACTCACAAATCCGCACGTATATAGATCTAAGTAATGAATGCGTTCAACAAGCATCAGCAAAATCTTAATTCAAATTCAAGATGGATTCATTTATTTTGTCGCCGTATATCGATATATCTACTGTGTGGTTAACTTGATATTCGATTCGATCAATCGATTCATTGATTCATTGTAAAAATCACTGATCGTATTCGTAGGTTCGATCTAGTACGCATGATAATATATTGTGCAAGTGTCAATTATGATAATAACTGATAGAGACACATCCCGCATACAATGCATGCAGTGTATGCATTGTATACATATATATGCATGCATTGCATGCAGTGTATACAGTGTATGCAGTGTATGCAGTGCATGCAGTGTATGCAGTGTATGCAGTGCATGCAGTGTATGCAGTGTATGCAGTGTATGCAGTGTATGCAGTGTATGCAGTGTATGCATGCAGTGTATCGTACATCGCGGTGGCAAGGTCCGTTGAGCGATCTCTGAAGGAACTGATCTCCAACGACGATGTCTTCAGGACATCTGCCTCTCCGGAAGTCGTCGTCCGAACAGACGTTGAGAACAGCTTCCGTTGTGCGATCTTTTGCCACTTCCATCGTCAGACTGTATCTGTCTGGAAGTGGATGCCTATAATAGAGTGTGAGAACAGCACACACATACATTGCAGGTGACACAGGTGTAAGTCAATCGCACACACCTGCTTGCTGTCACATGTCTCTCTGTCTCTCTGTCTCTGTCTCTATGTATAGGGTGTCTCAATAGGTCGTGAACGATTTTGAATGAATATAAATATATGTTATACACAATATAATGCGGAAAGTTTTATACTGGCGGATAGGTTATTCAAATGAAAATGTTAATATAAAAAAATAGATCACTAGCTCGCTTAATAAAATTGTAGCGCCAATATCCGTGACGTCACCAAATTCGTGCCAAGTAAACGTCCAGTTAAGCCGCAAACAATACTGTACGACCATCATTGTTAATCCACACATCATTAATTAATATAAATTATCATTTAGTATTTGATAATGTTTCATTTACTCTTTATTATAGCCTCATGTCGATTAGTCATCGAGCCAAAAAGATTTTTCAGAGTTGTTAGAGGTAGGCCTGTCGATGTCCATGCCTTACAAATCCGACGTTTTAAGGTCGTTTGGGGTTCGGTATCGGCATAAACAGTAGGCTAACTTGCCGCCATAATACTTTTAAAATTTTCCATTGCTGACAAATCCGACGAATTAGGCGGCCAGTCCCTCGGTGAGATGTATGCTATCCATTGATATTCTTGTTCAACCATTCGACTGAGGCCTTTGATTGATTGTGCACTTAAAACGTCGGCTTCGTAAAGCATGGGCATCGATAGGCCTAGCCTACCTCTGACAACTCTGAAAAATCTGTTTGGCTCGATGACTAATCGACTTGAGGATGTAATAAAGATTAAAGGAAACATTATTATATACTAAACGATAATTTGTATTAATTAATTATGTGTGGATTAACAATGATGGTCTTACAATATTGTTTGGGGCTTAACTGGACGTTTATTTGGCACGAATTTGATGACGTCACGGATATTGGCGCTAAAATTTTATTAAGTGAGCTAGTGATCTAATTTTTTTATATTAACATTTTCATTTGAATAACCTATCCGCCAGTATAAAACTTTCCACATTATATTGTGTATAACATATATTTATCTGCATTCAAAATCGTTCACGACCTATCGAGACACCCTATATTTCTGTCTTTCTGTATCTTTTGTCTATGTGTCTGTGTCTCTCTCTGTCTCTCTGTCTCTGTCTCTCTCTCTGTCTGTCTGTCTTTTTGTATCTTTTGTCTATGTGTCTCTGTTCGTCTCTGTTCGTCTCTGTTCTCATGACATATTCCATAACTTTCAATCAGTTTCTTTTAAATTTCATCACTCATAATATATCAGTCGGTCATCACTCTTTCATTCATCTACCCCTTCCCCCCCACATTCACCCATCCGCAACCCACCTTTCGATCACTCCTCCATCATTCCGCCTATCATTCAGCCATCTATCTATCCGTCTGTCTTTCCACCCATCCATCTATCCATCCATCTATCCATCCATCCAACAATCCTTTCATCCATCCATCATCAATTCAAACGACTCTGCCACTTAGATGCCTATTATTATTTAAGTGCCCCTCTCTCCTCTCCCTCACCCCTCCCTCGCAATGACCCCCGCAATGACCTGCAGTAATTGTTGATGATCTCTTTGAATCTTTCTTTCATCTCCTGTGAACTCGGATTCTCGAGGATGAAGTTATTGTCGCTGTCGTGGTCGACGTCGTCGTAGGTTGGCAGAAGATGGATGTCCTGAAGTCCGATGTTGATCCGGATGCCGGACTCACGGAACCAGAAGAAGTCAGTCATCTGAGTTCCATCCGTCACGTAGTAGGTCGTGCCGAGGTTGCGAGCGCTGTGTCGGTTCTCTGTGAACATCTTCGAATGCGAATCCATTCGAAGTCCTAAGCAGGTAGATGAGTAGATGATGTATGGATGGATGGATGGATGGATGAATGGATGGATGGATGAATGAATGGATGAATTGATGGATGGATTGATGGATGAATTGATGGATGGATTGATGGATAGATGGATTGATGGATGGATGAATTGATGGATGGATTGATGGATGATAGATGGATGAATGAGTAGATGGATGGATGAATAGATGGATGGATGGATGGTGGAAGAATGGATGTATGTATGTATGGATGGATAGATAGATGTATGGATGGATGAATAGATGGATGGATGGTGGATGGATGGCTGATGGATGGATGAATAGATGGATGGATGGATGGTGGATGGATGGATGGATAGATGGACGGATGGAAACGCATACACACCCTTGAATAGAGGGATAGGTGAATAAATGGATGGATTGATCGATTGTTTAGTGGATGGATGAATGGGTCGATGTAAGAATGAAAGGTGATTAATTTTAGCGATGAAAAGGCAGAATTAGATATATTATGATGGTAGGCTACATTATTTGATCATAAGAATGTTCTTTACTTTTTCGCTTGTGATTTGGCAAAAGAGTTTTCCGGAAACCTGGCGAAAGAAAAACTGATCGGCATTAATTAACAGAATTGCTAATCGAGTTTTATTACTATGTCGCTAATACATAGAATTAATTTCGCTGTGGTTTACTCACACACTGTTTTTTTCGCAGTTGACGACTAAATCAATCTTTCGCATAATTATTATATCCGCAGTCATAACGAAGAGAATGTGACGGCGTTGAAGTTGCGATGTTTTTAATGTGGAACAGCAAGATAGGACAAAAGCAATAAATAATAACAATCATAACATTAAATCCAATTACATGTATCTCATTATTTTCAGTTTTTGTGTACAGTGAATCGAAGTGAGTGGATGTGAAACATTGAGTAATGTATACAGAAGTGAGATGTGTTATATAGTAAGAACTGTTTTTTTTATTAGGCCTGATGTTTTATGATGTTTCAACAACCATACTCAGATCGGACGAGATTTAAACCTCTTTTAATGTGTGAAGGTCATATTATCTCGGTGGAATCATGGCTAGAGGTATGGAAAGAGAAATACAGAGACAGCTTAGCAAAAGACAGAGAAGGAGAAAGGAGGGTAGTCCTACATTGTACCTTGAAGGAATTCTGAGAAGCTTTGGTTCGTCTGACTTAGAGCTGGAAACGCCGCGTCTGCAAATCATTAGAAACTTCAATTACAAATTAATAGAATGACTAATTACCAATTAATAAAATGACTAATCACAAATTAATCAAATGACAAAATATATAATTATACCAATTAATAGAATGACTAATTAATTATCAATTAATGGAATGACTAATTTTCAATTAATAAATGACCAATGGCCAATTAATAAAATGATTAATCACCAATTAATAAATGACTAATTACCAATTAATGAAATGACTCTTGCCAGCATTCCTTAATAACAAATAAGCAGCTGAAAGCAACATAACCTATGTGACTTAATCTCCGTAAGTGAATGTCTTAAGGTAAATATAATTCCGGTCGTATTCCGATTGAAGAGTCGCTTAGGGAAGCCTTAGTTAGCGCCTTAGAAGGTAACCTGTTCAGAGTCACTTTGTGAAGTTGGCCATCTCTATAGCTGATAGGCCAACTCATCTTTTGGTCTAACTAGAGACTTATGCGGCTGCTTTCTCTCTTGCAAGCAGTCTCTTTATGATTGATGATGATGCTTCAAACGCTATCGATTCATTTGTACATTACAATTATAGTAGCGTTTAATTATAACTTATTCTTTTGTAAATTATAGTTCAGACAATGTCATGAGTGTTACAGTAGTGCTGTTCTTACGCAGACATTTTCGGTTGTGTTTCTGATGACAAGGAACGAGTTCGTAAGAGGACGCGGTACATACGACACAATCTGTTGCACATACAACACAATCTGTTGCACATACGACACACTCTGTGGCACATAAAAGACGACATCAGAAGAAGAAAACATGTTCAGAATCTACAGGAAGGTATTCAGCATAAATACATAAATGTCCAAAGTTAACGCGTGTTCAACGATTTGGATCTGATTTTAGCTGCATAGAAAACCAATTCATTGCATAATAAGGAATTGTTCATATAAACATGGAAGGATATCTTGCGTAAGAAGCGCAAATTAATGCAACTATAATTAAGGAGAATTGGATCGACGCCTCTGAATGGTGTGCAGTATGAGAGACGCTTTTTAAATCGTTGAATACGATACTTAATATAGCGCATTTTATGCAGGATTACATCACAAAGCGCAGTGCACACACACATAGCTCTGTGTGATCTAACCAAAATGCGTTTTAAGACCGTCTGATGCAGTGTTTACATAGCCTACTGCAGCACTTTACATACTGCAGCACTTTACATACTGCAGCACTTTACATACTGCAGCACTTTACATACTGCAGCACTTTACATACTGCAGCACTTTACATACTGCAACACCTTACATGCTGCAGCACATGCAGGGCCGATTGTCGAAATAGTCGAGTGCAAAGTCGAGTTGTCGTGACACCATCTCTCGTAAGAAGCGCAAATTAATGCAACCAGATAAGGAGAATGGGATCGACACCTCTCAATGGTGTGCAGTATGAGAGACGCTTTTTAAATCGTTGAATACAATACTTAATATAGCGCATTTTATGTAGGCTTAGATCACAAAGCGCAGTGCACACACAATTATAGCTCTCTGTTTGATCTAACCAAAATGCGTTTTAAGACCGTCTGATGCAGTGTTTACATAGCCTACTATGTGCTAAGCTGTCTCTGTATTTCACTTTACATACTGCAGCACTTTACATACTGCAACACTTTACATACTGCAGCACTTTACATACTGCAGCACTTTACATACTGCAGCACTTTACATACTGCAGCACTTTACATAGGCTACTGCAGCACTTTACATACTGCAGCACTTTACATACTGCAGCACTTTACATACTGCAGCACTTTACATACTGCAGCACTTTGCTTACTGCAGCACTTTGCTTACTGCAGCACTTTACTACTTACATACGTTCACTTTACATACTGCACATGTAGAGCCGATTGTCGAAATAGTCGAGTGCAAAAAAGGGTCGAGTACAAAAGTGTCTGAATGAAAAGCAATGAAAGTCGGACGACTCGGATTCGTGTGTGTCAATGATGATCGAAACGGAATGGATGAAAGACATGCATTCCGTACACATTTATGTATGTACATGCATATGGTAAAAACGGAATGGAGGAGGAGTGGAGAGTGAAAATGTTTCCTTCTTACCTCGACAAACGATGTCTTCGGTTGCAGAGCATGGTGACAACTCAAACATTCCTTCAAGACACTGTCGACCACAAGCTGAAAGATATTGCATTCCATTTTATATATATATGCATATATATTCATATTATATATATATATACATTTTATATATATATGCATATGTATTCATATTATATATATATATATAGTAATATGGGTATAATTTCATATTATGTGTGTGTGTATATATAATATATAGGCCTAATCACAGGACTTTTAAAAGAAAAATTTAAATAGTACTGCACAACCAGCAAATTTTGATCGGCAAAAGTTTCTGAAGACCTGTTTGTCACGAAAATGTCGTAAGTCGCCGGTCAAAAAAATCTGATGACCTTTTTTCACTGCACAAGCCGTTCATCATTTTTCAGATTCAATGAGAATCGAACCTTCAACCTTACAACTCATGCACAGTGGCGTCGATCGTGATAAGAAGCATATCTATAAGAAGAAGAGAATATATTTATTATGCACTGACCATGGCACGCTTGACCACTGTAGTATTGACCAGCTGGACATCGACAAGTGAAGGAACCGTTCAAGTTCTGACACTCAGCCTCTGCCGGACAATCATCGAGACCGAGAGAGCATTCGTCTCGATCTGAAATCAACAGTTTTTCATTCACATGTAGCCTAATGTGAATTGTGTGAATATAATTTATATGCCTATTACACGGAAAAGCGATGCATTGACTGCAGCATGTAAAGTATTATTATAGTCCTATGCTATAAAAATTATTATTGACCTGGGCTGACATTTAACGCGTGATCTTCTAAACTGTTTATTGTTGGCGGGATCGTCGCCAAGACATATTTCTTTCTTTCAGTCAGATGCACAAACTCGCGATATACGAGTCTGAAGCAGCAAACTTTCTAGGTCCTTCAGTATGGACTGCATATTATTAGAGCATAATATGACTCTTAGTATGCACTTCTGTATAGAAGATATCGAGTCTTTCAATCGAGGCAGCAAAACCGTTTGCTTCATGTTTCTCGTTAGCCCTGCATGACATGACAGCTCTCATCTTTGCATGCACTCTCAATTTAAGAGTGACTGTAGAGTTAAGACGTGCGACCAACATGGGGATGGTTGGAGACTATAGATTGCAAGTATATATATATATATAATTATATATATATACACTAGTAACACTACTCTGACAGAACGATTTGATGTTCAGCGACTGGTTTTTTACTGTCGACTGCGGTGTGTACTGTATACAGTATACAACTATGCAACTATACAACTATACATTGTGATCAGAAAACATCTAACGATAAATTATTTCAATGCACTTTGGAGCCAACGCTGGACCGAGTGCCTCAAAGCTTCATGCACCTCTGCATTGCACCCGTCCGTAGTTATACGCATAAGCAGTCTACGTATATACACAATAGTACATATACAATTATACATCTCTGTAAATGTCTCGTTGAATTGCAACGTACGCATGCGCAGTGTATATACGTATACACATGACTGTACATATAGTAAGTCTCGTTGAATTGCAACGTACGCATGCAGACGGGTTCAATAAAAACGAAACTCAGCTGCTGCAGTTGCTGATGTTCTCACGTTAGCACATTGCACGCATGAAACTATATTATTATTATCTCCATAACAAATTAAGCTTATATATACAGGGTGCGCCAAAAAAAGTAGTCCAATACGGCTTTTAGCCCATATCTTGGTCAAACACACGAATTTTTAAATGAAACTTTACAATCTTAAAGGCAATTCATATTTACGTACAATGTTTCAAATTTCAACAAAATATTTCAAAAAGAACAAAAGTTATAACACTTTCAGTGAGGCCACCCACCGTTTTTTGGCGCACCCTGCATACACCTATACGACACACACTAAAACATAGCATAATTATATTATAACTGTATAATAGTGTATATATATATACACACGAAACATGCTAGAATAAATCTTACTTCTAAGTTTTGACAAGCATATAAAAATAACCATTAGCAATGTCACTTACCATGTCCACTGCAATAATAATTGTATAATGCTGGCTCAGAGGAATAGCCAGAGACGATTTCAGAGGTTTCTATTTCCAGGTGGTTTAAATGGACATATTATCAATATACACACAGAATATATATATACGTAGAATTAGTTTTACTGACAGCAGCAGCATTTGGTTCACTAGATCTAATATTATTTAGTCCACTTCCAATCTAACCAATTGATGTCAAGGTTCGCACTGTCTCTCTCTCTCTCCTCTCGTATTTTCCTTATCAGCTGCAGTTGTAATCCTCGTCAAGCTCGTCCCTAATTTATGGCACATTTCTCGCCTGTATATACATACTTATATATAGAGCATATATAAATTATATCATATATATATAGCCTATATAATTATCCATAAGCCTGTATATATGAATCGTATTGAATTACTCTAATATCTTCTTCGTCCTCCTCCTAATATAAGGCACTCATCCATAAATAGAACTTGTATAATATATATACACAAGTTCTATTATAAATAATATTATATATATATATATATAAATGCTTATATTATAGGGTCGAGTGGGGAAAGATGGACAGTGGGGTTAGATGGACACCCAACACAGAAATTAAAGAAACGTCATTTTCTTAATGTCCATCTTACCCCGGTGTTGGGGTAAGATGGACACCGTCTTTCGACTAGTTGTTAAAATACACGCGGTCGGGTACCAGCGTACTGAGAGGGGTGTGGCCTGTCGGTGATTGTCAGATGTAGGAGGAGGGCGTGTTTTGACTAAAGTTCAATAAGAAGCTCAGTCAAATGGCTAAGGAAATTCTGTAGACAGTAATTGTTCATCGTCTATCACTTGTATTTTATTTAATAAATATGTATATCGGCTTGTTATTTAGCACATTAAAGCAGACACCTCGTGGTCGCATACTGTGTCACTGTCTGTGATACTCAAGGGTAGGGTGTCTGCCCATTGTAGCCCTGCAAGAAGGGGTAAGATGGACACGAATGCTCATCACCGAATTTATGTATTTCACAACAGATTACTCAACAACTCGGTGTTGATATTGACTCTACGTAGGCCCTCGCTTCATTTTGGCCGTTCATGTTGCAGTATGTTATCAATTTTTTTGTAACAAAAGAAGTAGTGTCCATCTTACCCCACGAAAGTGCTACGTACGGTAGGCTACTGTAGGCTATGGTAGGTTAACATGTCACGATATCTGAACGATTTTTTTCATTATGAACAATGACGGGCATCACGCACACACATTATAATTGTGTAGACTCTGCTAAAAATGTAAGTGAATATAGTATGTTGTAGAGCTGCAAGTCTCACCTGTCCATCTTACCATCACATTGTGTCCGCCTTACCCCCACGCCGGGTAAGATGGACATGACCTGAGGAGGTCATACTTGGATGCAAATTGCAGGAATTTGCTCAATCATTGAAGACTTTTTACTATACTGGTTAACAATACCGTGATACTTGCATACAATAGCATGTTTTAAAACATGTTAAAAGTTTATAGGTATTGTCATTATTGACCAAACAGTGCTTAAGGTGTCCAACTTCCCCCTCTCTACCCTAATGTGCGTTTTATTGATATTTTGTGGCGATTAATCAGAGATAATCCGCCTGATATTGATACGCTCCCCGATGCACCCTGGGACGACCTGCGAGAAGCAACAATATGGCGACTTCTTCTTCTTCTTCTTCTTCTTCTTCTTCATCTTCCAGTTGACAGTGACAGTCTAACTCGCATACAGTGCGATGGATTAATCCGCTGAGAACGGATTTCTATCTCTTCATCGTCTTCCCTTCTTATTACCACTTCCCCCTTCTCTGTCTCTCTCTCTCCCTCTGTCTGTCTGTCTGTCTCTCTCTCTCTCTCTTCTCTCTCTCTTTCTCTCTCTGTCTCTCTCTCTCTCTTTCTCTCTCTGTCTCTCTCTCTCTCTTTCTCTCTCTGTCTCTCTCTCTCCCGTCCATCTTCACTCTTTCAGCATCTTCAAGACGAACCAACGCCTACTTTGAACCGGTCCATCCACCCACGGCCCCACTCCACCCCACTCCACCCCACTCCACCCCACCTCCACCCCACCCCCACCCTCATACCCTCATCAGTGAAGACTGTGAAGAATAGACGAGATGATGATCTGGAGTCAATGAATGCGATTATGGACGAAACGGATAAATTCCTAATCAGGATTCTTCTTCTTCTTCTTCTACTAATAATAGACTAAATCAGTTTTATATTATAATTATAAGCCACGCACACTTCGCTGCAGCAGAAGCTTTAAGCCTCGCGCGCCGCATGAGAAAATCTCACAGAGATTATACTAAAAAACGGACGCTGGATCAACATAATACGGAGGCATAACTCAGCTCTAACTCTTCAGACTCTTACTGTAGCACACACACGTCTTAGACACTGATGCATAGCCTAGCTGAACGAGATACTTTCTGTAGGCTACGACTTTGTATAGCCTATATAAGTGTGCAAAAACCTATCAATGCAAAATCGATTACACATTTCGGATTACAAATGGAACTTCTTAATGTGCACTGCAGGTATAGCTGTATACAGTTATTGCATTTCGTCCTCTAAAAGTATAGGCCTACATACCTTTACTCGACTTTAAACAGAGGCGTATAATCTGGGAAACATTTCGAAGGGTTTTCCATTGCGGGGTTTTTCCAATGAAAATGTTCGTAAAATACATAGGGTTAGTTTTATCATTTCGGAAAATTGTCTATTTCGAGTGTTTTAGCCCGTTAAAGTTAAACCATCCCTAAATACAGTGGCCTAAATAACGCCCATGACCCTAAACTTGCTTTACTTGGCGTTCCTCCACCTTATCTTCCGATATATTATACTTCTTCCCTAGCAGTTCCTCCTCACCTCTCTCCTTGCCCCAGAAGAAGCCTGAAAACTCGTCTACCGTACCTTGTCTTGCCTTGGCCCTATCCATGCAGTGCCTTCCCGCATATTACCCATGAAAGCAACAGTAAACTACTACCAACCGATGCAATTGTCAACTTATACCCACCGATGCTATACATGTAATTGTCAACTTATACGAACCGATGCAGTTGTCTCGTACGCGGGTGAATCCTCTGGTGCACGTGCACTTCGCTTCCGCAGAGTCGCAGGCTGTCAACAGCGACAACTGACCGGAAGAAGAAGTTGGTTCTGACCCACAGACGATGCTGCTGTCACACGGAGGACTCTGACCAGTTGGATAGACGTCGACGAGATCTGCAGACGAATTAAACAAGAACGACATCATTAATAATTATCATTATAGATGCAATGTTGCAACGCTTATCGCTTCCCACCGTCGAAGTGAGTGAGAGGTTTTAGTCCCACTTTTTCGCTTCTATAATTACAGGCAACGCCGAACTTTCTCAGTTGCCCGTTTCGCTATCTAGAATGACCACCTGTCGGGTGCTACTTGTACTATTGCCTCTCACCAATCAAACTTCGTTTTATAAATCACTTGTCTTGTTCCTTAGCCGTGGCTGGGCTGGGAGCGCTTCTGAGTAGATATATCTTGAGGGGCGCTATATAAGCTAATGGAATGAATGAATGAATTAATTAATGAATTAATTAATTAATTACTCATTATGTCTCATAGAAGTTACCAGGGCAAAGAAGAAACTATAGCAGAGCAACCAAAGGATATACGTGTATAGTTTGTATACTTATAATATAAGCCAATGAAACCAAGCAGCTGAATAGTACAAAAAAATGGCGCGTATCTTTGATCGCAGCATTGACTAAGAGCCATGGCTGCGAATGACACTTCCAGTCAACCGATGACGTCATTTGATTATATCTCTATCGTATATCTATAGACATCTCTATCGTATATCTATAGACATCTCTATCGTATATCTATAGATATCTTTCTAACACTCACTATTTATAAACACGCCATCTATTGAGAAGCGGCGGCGGCAAATCGCATGAGCACACACACACGAGGTCAAACATATCTGACCCGATAAATTCATTTAAATTGAAAACGACCAACTCAAATATACTGTCGCAATAGAAAAATGTCTGCACAGATCAGTGCTTAATGCTTATCTGCTGACGGAATTATGTGCCGCTATACATGTAGCCTATGTGCATCTTCGACGAAGACACTTGTGTATTTGAAGGCCTTACGAGTCACAAGTGTATACTTGTATCTACCACATTGTTCACTTGGTATACCTTCCACTATTAAGGGACAACACCCCATAATTATATGCATCAATGTATAAATGTAATATTCATGCGTGTTCTATGTATCCGTATATTTTTCGTATGTATCCATGCATATGTATGATAATTGCATAATATTATTATAATTAGGCTATAGGCTATACTATTTATCTATGTAGGCCTATCTATGTGTGCGTAGGCTCCTATACGTATGTAGGCATGTGTGCATGTTATTGTGCAAGGTGCATGTATGGTTGGCGTATGTACGCATTTATGAACATACATGTATATTATGCAGATAGCCAACGCGTCAATACACATTATAGAGTCTATGAATGACTTTAAGAAGCTAATTTCATGTTATCCTATAGAATAGGCGAATCCTTCCAATACCGAAACCAACGCAGCTGCATGTTCAGCCTGAATGTATTATCTGCTGCTATAGAACTATAATAATATCCACCATATACACTGGTCTGTTTAATGGGTTGTAGCGTTACATTTAAAGCAGAGGTGTCGCCACTTTACATGTATGTGGATGCTGCATACCAAGTGCGAGATCATGTGGTAGCTGCATGAGGACTTTTACACGCATTCATCTGATCGTATCAGTGATTCAATAGACCCCATAGTCTAACATTCATGGATGCTGGAGTGCTGGTCAGAAAAATATACCCTATAGTCTAACATTCATGGATGCATGTCTCTGGACAACAACAAAATAATCATGGAAAGATGATAAGAAAGAAAGGGAAAGTCTATCTGTCTGGATGCTCCCTTCAGTCTCAAAACTCATGGTCCGATAACCTTTGCTTTAAATATACTTACGTACGTGTATGTGTGTGTGTGTATGCATGTGTGTGTGTGTGCGTGTGTGCATGCATGTGTGTGTGTGTGTGTGTGTGTGTGTGTGTGTGTGTTTTAGTGTGCGTGAGGGAGTAATTCGTTCACATGCATTGGTCGTGGTGAACTTTTATATGCGGACTATAATCAGATCTGTGACGAACACAGCTGCTTGAATTGGCTTCCATGCAGACTATAGGTGGCGCTATTGTACGTTATAGTTCTCTTGAGAACGATATGTACTCTTTTACCGCCAATAATAATTTATCCGCTGAAAAGTGAACTGCGATTTTATTAGACGCATCATATGAAATGCTGAATAGAAACCAATAAGTTTTAAATAAATAAAATGTAAATAAACAAATAAAAATAAGTTTAAAATAAATTAAATAAAAGTCGTCTGCTGCCTTACCAATCACCCGGATGTTGAGTCGATGATTGGTCGATGGATTATTTTCTCTTTCGATTTTATTCTTGTTTTCTTCTTTAAAGAAGACATCGATATCTGAACGAGATTAAAATGTCGTGTTATAGAACATTTATATAGCACTTGCAAACAAACAATTAGATTAATTAATTAATTAATTAATTAATTAAACAATTGTGTTCGTCTTTGAAGAAGACATCGATATCTGAACGAGATTAAAATGTCGTGTTATTGATGAACTTTTATATAGCACTTGTATATAAACAACTAAAGCCTACACTACAATGATGACTGCTTTATGATGGTAGACCTTACTCCTGTAATGACGATGATGACATGTCCTTTTAGACGTCGGTCTTCAGTCAACAGGATCCTACTTACCTACTATTATTATTGTGAAGTCCCGATAATGACGTGGCAGGTACGGTACGGTTACTGGTATACCCGCGGGTACGGGTCAGGTCGGGTAGTAGTTTTTAGTACGGGTCGGGTACGGGAGCGGCCCTTGTACGGGTGCGGGTCGGGTAGCAAAAATGCTGCACCCGCAGACCCTAGATCCTACGGTAGACTTGGAGTAACCTTCTGACTTGACTCAACGTTCTTATAAATAAGATCATCATCATCAATAGCATCATCATTTATTATTATGATTATCATCATCATCATCATTTATTATTATTATGATTGTTGTTATCATCATCATCACCATCATCATCATCTTCATCATCATTACCCAGATGCAATGTCGGTGGAAGTCTGACGATGACGTCAACGTGCAATTCGTCGATGCATAGATCGTAGGTTGACGTCATGATGACGCCACTGAGGCAGAAGACGAGTAGGGTCACTCGGTGCATGATATGTGACGTGGAGTTTCCGCTTCGTGACGTCATTGAGTCGTGATCTTCCGGTGTGACGTCATCCGGTTCTAGTTGCGTCACTGGTTGACAGAAATTCTGCAATGCAATCGAGAAGACTGATTGGTTGATTGAAATATTGATTGGTTGATTAAAATATGGATTGGTTGATTGAAATATTGATTGGTTGATTGACTGATCTATTTTTGGAAATATTGATTGATCTTTTGATTAATTACTTCAATCACTGTTCCTCCGCTGTGGCGACATCTTGTGTGCTGCTGCACATGAATATAAAGATGAGAGAAAAAGATTAAAAACAGAGACTTTCAAAGAGGTGCATGCATCAAAACAATCATGTACCAATTTTTGTGAAACTCCCAAAAGCGCTCGTGAGTAAACTGGTGCCCTACGCATGTCTTTCGACTGGCGCTTTAGAAGCTTCGAGTTTACGATGGGTTCATAATGATGTGTGTAAACAAGAGGGGATTTGGCAGCCGAACGAATTGATGAGGTACTAGTCTGTCTATGAAGCGGAACACAAAACTCTGACTCTTTGTCAATGCCATGCCGACCTTCGCGTATCAATCAATTAATCAATCAATTAATCAATCAATCAATCAATCACTCAATACATATTTGCCACCACTATATATATATATATATTAATAGAATCTTTGTATTGTTTTGTATGGCACTCTTTGGGTCTTCCAAGTAAGAGGATATCGAAACTTATCTAGGCCTATTCCTTCACCAGAGCAACAAAACATGCTGTGAAGAACAAATTCTGTCGCCCATGATCTTGCTCTAGTTGATGACTTTGCCAAAAGAAGTTCTATTATGAGAATGTTGTTTTATACTTTGCGTAAATGACTCTATTCAGTAGAGAATATTCCTACATGCTTACATTAGAAAATGGTCTACCTTATATCCATCCATAGAACATGTGCTGCGGACAGCCTCCGGTATCAATCGATCAGAGTGACACCTGATCAAAACTGTATACTATAGCAGCTGAGGTGTTGATAGAAGTCTAGCATGCAAACCGTTAGTCTATCATGGTCCTGAAGGCAATGCTGGGTAGACCATAAAGTGTTGTCCACTCCATTTTCTTAGCCTCGTCATACGTCGTCTGTCTGTCTATCTCTCATTATTGCTGATTTGACCAAAGTATGCAGGTGGTCCAGAAATCCCGAGCTGAATTTCCGCCCTCGAAGGAATTTGAACCCACGACCTCTCGAACGACCTGCATGCTAACTAACCTTTGAGCACTACAGCTGATGACAGGAAACGAGCAGCGTGTGAAACCATAGATGTATGGTCGCCATAGATTTGCATTTGATGTCTTTGTGAACTTCTGAGTAGCTCTTCTGCTACTCAGAGTCTCATATTACCCATCATGTGCACTGTGCAGTCTGTCTGGCTAATAGATCGGTTCGTATGAAGGTCCTATCAGCATTCCCTGGTTTACTTAGTTTGCCCTCTAACTGAATCTCATCAGAACAATCTGTCATCTATGCATTTATAATTAAACGAGGAGGAGGAGGAGGCCACAAAATTCACACCTCAATGCGTGTGGCTGCAGATATATGGCACCCTGCAGCAGCAGCAGCAGCAGCAGCAGCAGCAGCAGCAGCAGCATCTAACGCACAGCACATCAGCATGCAGACTGAGATACGCATCGATCATTGTCAGATCCAACCTCTCGAGAATGCAATGCAACGCTGGATGAATAGAAAAATAATATATAGGTCGTAGGTCATACACTCTGCAGCATGCAACCAAAAAATTATCATCTTCTGCTGCACTCAAGAACTTTGCACAAAAAACATTCAGCTTAATCGACTCTAGAATCAGAGGTTTCTAAGAAATTAACTATTTCTGGCTTTATGAAAAATATCAATCACCAGCCATGCAGCCACAGTTTCCTGCATCCAACCATAATCACATTAACGTCTCTCTATTACTTGTAGAAGCTTTCACTCCACGCAATTATAGTCTATGGGTCTATACTTGAATACGTCATTGTCAGAATCTGCAATTAGTTCTTAACAGGGAATTGTATTTCTGAACACCTCAACCTATAATAATAATAATAATAATAATATGCTTTCTTGGACTCGCCTCTCCTTATGTCACGAGTTCCGTTAGAGCGAGGGGTGATCGAATTAAGTTCTCGATAAAATGTACATAAAGAGTCTAAATAAAATAAAGATTTAATGTCTAATAATTGTGACGCCTACATTATCCTATTATAACTGTAGGCCTATTTTATTACTCCTGTAGGATCCCATGTCCGATGGCATTTGATTACATTAGAATTAAATTTGATTACATTAGAATTAAATTTGATTACATTAGAATTAAGTTTCAATACATTAGAATTAAGTTTCAATACATTAGAATTACATTTGATCATATTAGAATTACATTTGATTACATTAGAATTACATTTGATTACATTAGAATTACATTTGATCATATTAGAATTACATTTGATTACATTAGAAATAAATTTGATTACATTAAAATTAAATTTGATTACATTAGAATTAAATTTGATTACATTAGAATTAAGTTTCAATACATTAGAATTACATTTGATCATATTAGAATTACATTTGATTACATTAGAATTACATTTGATTACATTAGAATTACATTTGATTACAATAGAATTACATTTGATTACAATAGAATTACATTTGATTACAATAGAATTACATTTGATTACATTAGAGATAAATTTGATTACATTAGAATTACATTTGATTACAATAGAATTACATTTGATTACAATAGAATTACATTTGATTACATTAGAATTACATTTGATTGCATTATAATTAAATTTCAATACATTAGAATTAAATTTGATTACATTAGAATTAAATTTGATTACATTAGAATTACATTTGATTACATTAGAATTACATTGGATTACAATAGAATTAAATTCTGTTCAGACATAAATAGTAAACCGTAGCAGCTAACAAATTTTAGCTAGTAAATGTGATGTTTAACAGAAATAAATAGTAGCGTATACGTTAAAATACATGCTTCATAGATGACGTTTACCTAATTAACGTTTGCAATGTGGTGGAGAAGCTTATTTTATACGAAAGCATGAGATATATATATATATATATATATATATATATATATATATATATATATCGACAAACTGTACGAGATGGTGCAAGAGATCGGAGGTGGGTATGAAAGTATACAATTTTTGCGTTCTTAATATAAAGGATGTGTCCTACTACAGCAGGTTTGAGCTTTCTAGGTTGTAGACTCACTCGCTTGAATTGGATTGAGTTCCCTTTATTTAGCTGCGTGCATGCTCTACAAAGATACAAGCGAGATTTCTACAGCGCCCACAAAAGCGAAGTTACAGGAAGCAGCTTATCAGCTTATTCACAGGCGCTTAATCAAACAAAATCGATACAGGCATAGAGGACACAAATCTGCAGATTTCTAGCTTTTGTAGACTCGAAGACAATGGACTCTTTTCGCTTTTACTCCCACAAGATGACTTCCTCTAGGCCTAGGTTTATTGTTCATCGCATCTGGTCAAAACGTCAGTCTAACAGGTAGCAAAGCTATAGCTACATGTACATGCTACAGCTACATGTACAATGCTACATGTATCAACAATAAAAAAAATAATTAGCAAACAGCGAACAATGTAATCAGAATCAGCATAATAATATGACATCAAACTTTTCATTCCGACGACTATCCTAGATACGAATTTTCTTGCTTGCATTTTGTTTGCTAAAGGATGTGTGTTGGGTTGCGGTTTGTCATCCCGTCAAGTCCTGTGGGAGTACATACATGTATGTATGTATGTATGTATGTATGTATGTATGTATGTATGTATGTATGTATGTATGTATGTATGTATGTATGTATGCATGTATGTATGTATGTATGTAAGTATGTATGTATGTATGTATGTATGTATGTATGTATGTATGTATGTATGTATGTATGTATGTATGTATGTATGTATGTATGTATGTATGTCTGAGTGCGATTTCCTGGTCTGTGTCTCGTTTGAAGCATCTCTTCCACGGTTCATCGGTTTCAACGGATGACTGAATCGTCTGAAGTCGATCAAAGTCTGATGCAGGAAAAAAATCATCGATCAATTGTCGACCAATCGATTCAAACGAGAAACTTGAATTGAATTATTGTCTCAAGAAAAATCAAAGAATTTCGTTTTTAAACGAATCTCACATCATAGCTCTTTTAAAATAATTTATGACTCTCGTTTCATCATAGCTTCATCATAGCTTCATCATAGCTTCATCATAGCTTCATCATAGCTTCGTCATAGCTTCATCATAGCTTCGTCATAGCTTCATCATAGCTTCGTCATAGCTTCATCATAGCTTCATCATAGCTTCATCATAGCTAGCTTTATCATAGCTTCGTCATAGCTTCATCATAGCTTCATCATAGCGCTTCATCATAGCTTCGTCATAGCTTCATCATAGCTTCATCATAGCTAGCTTCATCATAGCTTCGTCATAACTTCATCATAGCTTCATCATAGCGCTTCATCATAGCTTCGTCATAGCTTCATCATAGCTTCATCATAGCTTCATCATAGCTTCGTCATAGCTAGCTTCATCATAGCTTCGTCATAACTTCATCATAGCTTCATCATAGCTTCATCATAGCTAGCTTCATCATAGCTTCGTCATAGCTTCATCATAGCTTCATCATAGCTTCATCATAGCTTCATCATAGCTTCATCATAGCTAGCTTCATCATAGCTTCGTCATAGCTTCATCATAGCTTCATCATAGCTAGCTTCGTCATAGCTTCGTCATAGCTTCATCATAGCTTCATCATAGCTTCATCATAGCTTCGTCATAGCTTCGTCATAGCTTCGTCATAGCTTCGTCATAGCTTCATCATAGCTTCATCATAGCTTCATCATAGCTTCATCATGGCTTCATCATAGCTTCATCATAGATTCATCATAGCTTCATCATACAATGTAGCTAGCTTCATCATAGCTTCGTCATAGCTTCGTCATAGCTTCGTCATAGCTTCATCATAGCTTCATCATAGCTTCATCATGGCTTCATCATAGCTTCATCATAGATTCATCATAGCTTCATCATAGCTAGCTTCATCATAGCTTCATCATAGCTTCATCATAGCTTCATCATAGCTTCATCATAGCTTCATCATAGCTTCATCATAGCTTCGTCATAGCTTCATCATTGCTTCGTCATAGCTTCATCATAGCATCATCGTGTCTCTAATAATAATTTTTTTGCTCCTATCTTCCTTGCATGCTTCTCACGATAACGCCACTCACCGACCATGCATCATCAGGATGCATCACCATGCATCAATGCATCATCATGATGCAGGCCAATCGTTCAACTAATTAATCGCAGTCTTTGCACATAAGAACTATATTGTTGTACTCGTATAGATCTTTATAATATTATTATTAATATCATCAAAAGTTGTCACATGTGACATTCGTCAAAGCGTCCCCTTCCAATTTAATGAACGCTGAATATATATAGATATATATATATATATATAAATATATATATATATCGGAAGAGATTTCATTAGGGTCTTGCAGCCTCACTTTCGTAAAATCCTCTGCTTTGTACAAAACGAATCTAGGCTATAAGAGCCAACCGTTAATTCAAATATGACGTGTTGTTTTCGAAGCAACAATGGAGAGTTTCCCGAAGCCGAACCTTGATGTTATTATGTCGAATGATGATGACATAATATTAATGCATTGACCCGTCTTCATTACGTTATAGCATGCACATGATCAACGTATATCCGATCAAAACCGCGCTCACAAAGCCGCGAGCGTTCATAATGTCGGCGATCATAACCGCGTTTGCTTGCGAATCTGTTGAAGCTCGGTACTGTAACTAACGTATTACGTAGGGCCGTAGGCCTATACCTTTGAAAATGGCATTTGAAAGCTAGTAGAATTTAATTCAAATGCCGTAATTTTCCAAGGAATTGAGGAAATTATGATCGAAAAACCAAACAGAAGAATGGATGCTGCTCAGATGCACTTCAAAGGACCCACCGCGACAAAACTCCCCACGAGCGGGGAGCTCACGGGGAGTTTTTAACTTTTAAAATAGATGTTGAACTCTGAAA
>OX243828.1:28051720-28075220 GCA_945859605.1 Lumbricus rubellus
GAAGCGGTAGCGCTCGGGTTGAAATCCCTTCTAGTCGGAGGCGGCCGAGCCTCCCTACTACTTGGCTCTCGGTAAGAAATGGGTGCTTTGCTTAGCAGTCTTTCGCTCCGACGCAGGGTACCAGGGTTCTTCGGAAGAAGTAAGTCCTTCGGTCTCGCGCCGAAACCTCCTTCCAGGCCGATAGTCGAGTGGTAAGGCATGTCCGTGACTGGGTAAATAGGAGATCTTGCTCCTGGGTTCAAACCCACAACAGATTTTAAAGCTGGAATGGGCGACATCTCTAAACGTTCAATTCTTGCGACAACTTCCGTCAGCGCTTCCCTGACATTGTCCTGCACGGAAGCAATCGCTTCTTGTGTATCTCTAGCATTAGCCTGAAGGGCATCCTGCGTGGATCTGGCATTTGCCTGCACATCAGTTTTCACCGAGGAAATAGCGTCTTGAACATTAGTCTGCATAGAAGTCAGGGCTTCTTGGGAGGACTTAGAATTCGTTTGTATGGCCTCTAGTAAAATGCCTATTTCCAACGCAGATGGTGGTCTAGATGGCTGCGAGGGAGTTGATGCTCCGCTTCTATCCATGGCGCTATACAAGTTTTGGTTATGTCGAATCCTAACGCTAGCAAGAAGTAAATCCGAAAGTTTAATCAATGGATCTTATTATTATCAGAAACATTTAATAATTATTCGCAATGTTAATCAACAGCTTACAGTTTAAAGCAACTGATAATAATATGCAACACAATTCCAACAGACCTCAATCGGAGCAGGCAAACTGCATCCCCAATTTTGTACTTAGAGGCCAATCTTAATTTCTCTGCCCAAAATATCAATCTTTAAATTTGTATTAAAGCCCTTAATAAATTGTACCTTCTTCCAGAGACACAGGACAAGGACGACGTTATGCGAGGAAAGGCGCAGATGGAGCGTCGAATCCAGGACGTGCGTCGACGATAAGTGACTCAGAGGAATCCGCAACAATCGACGCTGACAGGACGCTAGGACCGAGCTGACACGTCGAGAACAGGGAATCCACGAAAAGATATTTTAATAATTGATTGACGCCCGTAGGCAAACTGCGCAGAAGCTATCGACGACAGAAGAAATTCCGAAAAACCCGAGCGGTTTCGATCCAAACGACAGAAAGATCGAAAGCCAGAACGAAAGACTTAACTCCTTTACGAAGATGCGAAAACAGAACCACGGCGTTGACAATTCACTCCTAACACAAAACCGCAATGCAATCGGCTCCTTGCCGGTTTTAGAGTTCCTGTACAGAATCCGTGAAGAAAATACGCGACAACGCAATAACTCACACGACGAATCCAAGCTGACTTAAATAACTATCACCTTTCTAAAATAATCAAACTCTGATTTGTAACTCGCTCTCCAGAGCTCTACGTCTATCCTTCTTGAAATCTGCCGCAACTCTGCCTGCGGGGTCCGCGTCCCTCTTATATAACCTTCCTAGGGGTGACGCTTGCGCATGCGCACAAGAAGACCGCCTCACGTGCCTCGTGTTGCCTCCCTGCCGCAGGTCACGTCGACACTGAGCGCACCGATTCAACGTTTCAGTTCAACACGCGAAGGCCTTGATGAAAAACTACCAATGCGCAGTCAAACCGTGCGACAGCGAATGCAAGTATCGACGTACACAGACCACACGCAGACATATGTTCTTCTTTGTCTGTTTCTATGTATCAGCGACGTTTGCGTCGGTATCTCTCCTTGTACGCGCGATTGTATCGGTCGGTGATATTCAATCGACCTCACCTCCTCCTTTGGCTGTCGCTCCATGCCTTCGCGTTTGTCCTTCTCTATCTGCTTCAATGTATCAGCGACTCTGCCTCGCTGCGTGTATGCGCGACTGCACGGTCGACGACTCAATCGGCCTCCCCTCCTCCTTTGGCCGTCGCTCCATACGAGCCGCCAAAGGCCGATACCGTGAGAAAGTTACACGAATATCGATCGATAAAACTTGCCACGGCAGCTGCAGCGACCTGCCTACGTCAGTGAACGCTCCAATTCGCGTCAAGATCGAAATTAACATTAAAATCTAGGTCACCAATATTATGTAGGTCACCGAATGCAGCTCAAAAATAATAATATTATAATATATATATAATTATTGGACCCCGAAAATACCATGCAGAATTCAAGGAAATAATGATATAATATACAATAGAAACCAAAAATACGTGGCGGCTGGTTATATCAGTCGCTACATTATATCACTTTTAGTGAGGTTACCCACCGTTTTTTGACGATTCAAAAACGCGACGCAACAAAAAGTAACAAAAAACCATTCATATTATTCTGGCCAATATCTTGGCCGGAAGTAAGAATTTCAAGATGAAATTTTGCAAGCTTCAAGACCATTCATATTTACACATGATGGCCAGATTTAATCAAAAATAGAACAAAATTTATATCACTTTTAGTGAGGCCACCCACTGTTTTTTGACGATTCAGAAGGGTAACGCATCAAAAAGTAGCAAATACACAATTTTTTTAAAGTCTCGTCTCAAATATTTGTTATCAAATAGCCTTGATATTGCCAGATGATCATTATAATTACTATTTAAAAGAGAAACATGGTACCAACGTAGCTGCACGTCACTGAGAAGTCACTTAGCAAGATGACATTCAAATTGGTAGCCTAAATAAGGAATCTGTCAGATTAATACAATAATACAATACAATACAATTCACTTTATTGTCATGTCAGTCACCGACGTCGCTGCGCGACGGTTGGTCGCATGCATGGACTACAGCTCTCCACTGCCTCCTATCGCGTGCAGCGGCGAGAAGATTGGATCCGGAAAGACGGGACCAAGCAAGAATGTTGTCAATCCAGCTAATACGCGGTCTACCCTTGCGTCGACAACCTTCCACGTGACCCAGCATAATGGCTTTTTCCACGCAATCCTGGGGAAGCCTGATGATATGACCGAAATAGGAGAGTTTGCGAGCCTTGATGGAACCCAAGAGCTCTGGTGAAGTTCCGGCAAGCCGATAAACCTGCTCTGTGGTAAGTTTGAGCGTCCAAGAAATGCGCAAAAGCTTACGGGTACATTTGTTCTCGAAACTCTGTATCTGCTTTTCCTCCGCCTTTTTAAGCACCCATGATTCGCAACCATAGGTTGCAACTGACCAGACCAAGGATTTCATCAAACGAAGCTTGGTTTGAGTACTAATGGACTTGTTTTTCCAGACCTTCGTAAGCTTCACCATGACCGCCATACCCATGGCCAGCCTGGACTTAATATCGACTGAGCACTTTGCATCGCTTGAGATTTTGCTGCCTAGATATGTGAAGTTATCCACTTGTTTTAGTTCACTGTCCGCGACAAAAATCCTGAGGATCCTATCGGTATTGGTCATAACCTTCGTCTTTGAAACATTTATCTTTAAACCGTACTCCTTGGCAGCGGATTCGACACGATTGACGAGCTCCTGGAGTTCCTCTGGTGATGTAGCGATCAAGAGTATGTCATCCGCGTATCTAAGATTACTGATGGTCCTACCTCCAATTCTGAAGCCCCCTCTGAACCCGTCAAGCGCCTTGCGCATTACTTGTTCCGCCAGGATGTTAAATAGGCAAGGCGAGATGTTACAACCTTGCCGAACGCCTTTCTTAACGCGGAACCAGTTAGAGGTGATATTATCTGTCCTAACAGCTGCTCGTTGCTGTTTGTATAGGTTCATCAATAGTTGGACAATTCACTTTATTAATTATTATATTATTATTATTTATTATTATTATTTATTAATTATTATTATTAGTAATTTATTAATTCACTTTATTGCAACCAGAAAACAAGAAAACAATAAAAGTACAAAACATGCATGCATTGGCTACAAAGGGGGGCCCAAAAGGGATGGACATCCCGCTGGGAAGGGTCACCCAAGTAAAAAAGTCCCAAGAAAAATTAATCAAGATAGCTTAAAAGAAAGAGACTAAAACAAATTAGGTGATGACAGATTGCAGAAAAGCTTATATTGTCAAGAGCATATAGAGAAACAAACTTAACTAAGTACTTAACTAAAATCTTAACTACACATGGTCATGTGCACTTCAAGTAGCATTAGTGGAGGAGAGTAGAAGAACACGAAGTTTCTTTTTAAATACCTGCAGACTACTCGATTGACGAATGTCAATTGGTATTGTGTTCCATACTTTAGTGCCATAAGATTTAATAGTAAACCGCCTAGTATTAGATTGAGCTTTGACAGGGCGAAAAGCAGATGAATTCCTAGTGAAATGCGAATGGATGTCAGAGGCGTGAGGGAGGTAACCTTGGAATACCGAAGGAAGGAGACCGTGTTCGAGTCGAAAAAAGAACTCGCTAATTTGGAGATCCTTTATCTGGTCAATTTTCAGGAGATGAAGTTCATTAAAGGAAGGGCCAGTGTGTTAATTAATTAATTAATCAACAGGTCCATCAAGAACTTTGCAAAGAGACTCAAAAGAAGTGTTGGCACTGGTGGTGGGCACATTGAACACAAGTTGTGAAGCACTACCAAGTTCACTTGACAACAGTTATTTGACATGTGACTTAATAAAATCGTGTTTTTGTTACTTTTTGTTGCGTTTCGTTTTTGAATCGTCAAAAATGATGGGTGACCTCCCTAAAAGGGATATAACTTGTGTTGCGTTTGAAATATTTTGATGAAATCTGGCAATCGTGTGTAAATATGAATTGTCTTTAAGATTGTAAAATTTCATTTCGAAATTTTTACCTCTGGCCAAGATATTGGCAAAAAACCTAGTTTTTGTTGCATTTCATTTTTGAATTGTCAAACAACGGTGGGTGGCCTCACTAAAAGTGATATAACTTTTGTTCTGTTTAAAATATTTTGTTGAAATTTGACCACTGTACGTAGATATGAATTGCCTTTAAGACTGTAAAGTTTCATTTAAAAATTCTTATGTTTGGCCATGATATGGGCTAAAAACCGTAGGGGATTACTTTTTTGGCGCACCCTGTATATGCGGGGTTTGTCTACGTGGCATTAACGCAGGTCACACAATTATACACTTTCTCCATATCCGTCTCTGTTCAAACGTCCTGACCTACATGAACTTGATTGTGAGAACATCGGTAAACGTACCTAAGCTTACAAACAAATGTAAAGAGGATATTAAGAATTCCAAAGAATTTTTGGTATATGTTAAAAGGCAGGTCAATAGTAAAATAAACCAATGATGCCCCGCCATTGGATATAATGCAGCCCTGCAGTGCATGTTGCAATGTTACTTAATGCAATGTTACTTAATGCGATGTAATGGGGCGAAATGAAAGTAGCGATGCATACAATGTGATGATGGAGACTGAAAATGTGCATTGCAGCTGCAAGCGGATGAACTCAAAAGATCACATTTGTCGATAATGCTGCTATACTAAGGTAGACATAAAAGACGACATTTGTAAATGTTGATTTATGGCAGTGGTAGAAACAGAACAGCGCTATACATTATAATTTATAGATAAAGAAATTGTAGACGTCATAAGCAGCGACTTTTTAAAACGAGAAAAAGTCCTGTGCAAAAGTAGCCTTCAATTTACCGATATTATAAGGCTAATACTTGTAGGCTAATGAAGCAAAATGTCTGGCGGAAAAGTGTTTATAGCATATATATAATTATATATATATATATATAATTATTATTATCATCATCATCATCATCATCATCAATAACCTTGGGCTCAATGCCCGTAAGAGTCCGACGCCACTCTCTGTTCTGAGTCTGTCTCGTGCCATGTTACCCAGCTTCAACCGGTCCTGTCAGCAGGTCTGCTCCATACCATTAACATCTTGGAGCATCTAGACCACCTTGTCTGATTGAAGAGAATCGTGAAAAAGAGGCATGAAGGACAACGTGGGTCAGTGCCCGTTATGTCCCACGCTCTCTCCCCCGACTCTCTCCACGGTCTGTCCTGACCGACCTGTGCATGTCTGCTCCACATCATGACAACTTGAAGCATCTGGGTAGCTATGTCACTTGTGTCGTGGTTTTGGCGGATTACAATCGTCTTGGTTTTGTCACTGCCAGCGTATCGCCACCCATCTGGCAAACCTTCCTCCTTTTGTCCGGGCTTAGGACCGGCACAGGGACGTTGTTGGTTCCCTGTGGCAGAGTATGGATGCAGTTTATCGTCGTGCCCAGGATTCATAATTATTTATTGTATGTGCACATACAAACCACATATATAATTATATATAATTATATATGTTTGTACGTGCACTTGTTATATCGCCCTTCAGTGGTGATCACGACTGCAGCGCGTCCTCAATTCGTTCGATGTCAATAAGGACTCTACAATCGTGACACATTATCATCATAATCATTATACTGTGAACATCGCTTTCAATTTTATTTTAATCAGATAAACGCTTCTGAGAAGTCTCTGTTACAAAGTTAAGACAGGTCTACTGTACACGACTACACGTCCATACATTAGAAATGGCATCCTACTGCAGCAACTGCTTCGGTGTTTAGCTCTCTACGCTTAGACTTTGACGCTGCGCCATATCATCCGGGTTCATCCCTCCGATTCCTTCGATCAAAAAACGATGTTTTGCTGATTATTATTATCAGAAGATCGAGTTAATGTCTTGTCGCTTCAACGGCGAATAATAAGAAACACGCGTTAAAGAATCAACTTCTTTCGAGCACAATCGTCTCATTGCAGTTGTATTGTATTGTAATATTATTATTGTATTGTAATATTATTATTATTGTTATTATTATTATTATTATTATTTATTATTATTATTGTGAAGTATCATGATGGAGATGACACATGCGTCATTAACTATAAGCGCTGGTGGAAAATTAAAGATTGTCTCTGTGGAAAACTAACCCACTCGGGAAAAATCCGTCCGTCTGCTAATTGCGCTTCCATTGGACGGCGGTGGCTGTGGGGGGCGGTGGCGGTGGAGGCGTGGGCGGGGGCGGCGGGTTGTGGGAACGGAGGTTAGGTAGGGCGACGGTGGGGTGGTGGGGGGTGGTGTGGTGGTGTGGGGGGTGGTGGGGTGGTGGGGGGTGGGGGGCGAGGTGTGGGAGCGGAGGTTAGGTAGGGCGACGGTGGGGTGGTGGGGGTGGTGGGGGTGGTGGGGATGGTGGGGTGGTGGGGATGGTGGGGGTGGTGGGGATGGTGGGGGTGGTGGGGATGGTGGGGGGGGTGGGGATGGTGGGGATTGTGGGGTGGTGGGGGGTGGTGGGGATGGTGGGGGTGGTGGGGATGGTGGGGGTGGTGGGGATGGTGGGGGGTGGTGGGGATGGTGGGGGTGGTGGGGATGGTGGGGTGGTGGGGGGTGGTGGGGATGGTGGGGGTGGTGGGGGTGGTGGGGGTGGTGGGGATGGTGGGGTGGTGGGGATGGTGGGGGTGGTGGGGATGGTGGGGTGGTGGGGGTGGTGGGGATGGTGGGGGTGGTGGGGGTGGTGGGGGTGGTGGGGATGGTGGGGGTGGTGGGGATGGTGGGGGTGGTGGGGATGGTGAGGGGACATCTTTTTTAAACGGATGAACGGTCGTCGTCGTCGTCATTAATGATCGTTATTATCAGATTGTGTTGAGCAGATGACACCTGGCGTCGTCGTCATTCTCATCATCGTCATCATTATCATCGACATCATCGTCGTCGTCATTATCACCCGCATCAACATCCTCGTCGTCGTCGTCGTCACGTCAGTATCATCATCGCAATCATCATCGTAATCATCATAGTAATTACTGTCATCGTCATTATAGTCGTCGTTGTCGTCATTCCTATAATCGTAATCATCATGATGATAACATTGTAGAATCATCAAGTCATCATTTTCATTTTCGTACTCATTGTCTTCAGTAGTAGTGTCTGAACCAAGTAGACACTGCAATTTCTTCGTCAAATACACACTCCAATTATATATATATATATATATATATATATCAATATTATTTTCTCACACTATAACATTGTGCGAAGTTTGCATGTTGATCTAGATATAACAGGGTGAAAAAGAACTTATATTCAAGTATTAAAGAATGATTTCGAGTGCTGAGTAAAACCAGCAATAATATTGTCATTGTTCTTTGCCGAATAAAATCAACTTTTGACCTATCAAACATAACACAACGAGAAGTAAGTTTATATAGCGCATTTATTGTATACGACTATTTCATTCATGAACCACTTTCTTATTCAATGTGAAATCTGTGAACTGCTTCTCTCAATGTGTCTGTCGAAATCCACGATGGATTGAGTAAAACGATCGTTAATACGAACGTGACTAGAAAGTTAATTAAGTGCCATTAAAATTGTCATCCAACCAACTGAACGAACCCTGCTGGATGGATGATGCGACAGCGTGAACCACGGACTAGCTGCGTACAATAAGCTCCGATCTATCAAGGAGGTCGTTGGGTAAACGGCTAAACACCTATGAATGAGGTCGTTGGGTAAAGCAATATCAATGAGGTCGTTAATGTCGTCCTCAACTGAAGTTAGAGAAGAGATGCATTCAATATAATAGTTGAGAGAACCTAAAGAGATCCGCAATAGAATGGTAGGTATAGGAAGGACGGACGGAAGGACGGAAAGAAGGAAGGAAGGAAGGACGGACGGAAGGAAGGAAGGAAGGAAGGACGGAAGGACGGAAGGAAGGACGGAAGGACGGAAAGAAGGACGGAATGACGGAAGGAAGGAAGGACGGAGGGCTGGAAGGACGGAAGGAAGGAAGGAAGAAAGGACGGAAGGAAGGACGGAAGGACGGAAGGACGGAAGGAAGGAAGGACGGAAGGACGGAAGGACGGAAGGAAGGAAGGACGGACGGACGGAAGGAAGGACGGACGGAAGGAAGGAAGGAAGGAAGGACGGAAGGACGGAAGGAAGGAAGGACGGAAGGAAGGAAGGACGGACGGAAGGAAGGAAGGACGGACGGAAGGAAGGAAGGAAGGACGGAAGGAAGAAAGGAAGGACGGACGGAAGGAAGGAAGGACGGACGGAAGGAAGGAAGGAAGGAAGAAAGGAAGGACGGAAGGACGGAAGGAAGGAAGGAAGGAAGGAAGGAAGGAAGGAAGGAAGGAAGGAAGGAAGGAAGGAAGGAAGGAAGGAAGGAAGGAAGGAAGGAAGGAAGGAAGGAAGGAAGAAAGAAAGAAAGGAAGGAAGGAAGGACGGAAGGACGGAAGGAAGGAAGGACGGAAGGAAGGAAGGAAGGAAGGAAGGAAGGAAGGAAGGAAGGAAGGAAGGAAGGAAGGAAGGAAGGAAGGAAGGAAGGAAGGAAGGAAGGAAGGAAGGAAGGAAGGACGGAAGAAAGGAAGGACGGAAGGAAGGAAGGACGGAAGGAAGGAAGGAAGGAAGGAAGGAAGGAAGGAAGGAAGGAAGGACGGAAGAAAGGAAGGACGGAAGGAAGGAAGGACGGAAGGAAGGAAGGAAGGAAGGAAGGAAGGAAGGAAGGAAGGAAGGAAGGAAGGAAGGAAGGAAGGAAGGAAGGAAGGAAGGAAGGAAGGACGGAAGGAAGGAAGGAAGGAAGGACGGACGGACGGAAGGAAGGAAGGACGGACGGAAGGAAGGAAGGAAGGAAGGAAGGAAGGAAGGACGGAAGGACGGAAGGAAGGAAGGAAGGACGGAAGGAAGGAAGGACGGACGGAAGGAAGGAAGGACGGACGGAAGGAAGGAAGGAAGGACGGAAGGACGGAAGGAAGGAAGGAAGGAAGGAAGGACGGACGGAAGGAAGGAAGGACGGACGGAAGGAAGGAAGGAAGGAAGAAAGGAAGGACGGAAGGACGGAAGGAAGGAAGGACGGAAGGACGGAAGGACGAAAGGAAGGAAGGAAGGACGGAAGGAAGGAAGGAAGGAAGGAAGGACGGAAGGACGGAAGGAAGGAAGGACGGACGGAAGGAAGGAAGGAAGGACGGAAGAAAGGAAGGAAGGAAGGAAGGAAGGAAGGAAGGAAGGAAGGAAGGAAGGAAGGAAGGAAGGAAGGAAGGAAGGAAGGAAGGAAGGAAGGAAGGAAGGAAGGAAGGAAGGAAGGAAGGAAGGAAGGAAGGAAGGAAGGAAGGAAGTAAGGAAGGAAGGAAGGAAGGAAGGAAGGAAGGAAGGAAGGAAGGAAGGAAGGAAGTAAGGAAGGAAGGAAGGAAGGAAGGAAGGAAGGACGGAAGGAAGGAAGGAAGGAAGGAAGGAAGGAAGGAAGGAAGGAAGGAAGGAAGGAAGGAAGGAAGGAAGGAAGGAAGGAAGGACGGAAGGATGGACGGAAGGAAGGACGGAAGGCAGTAAAATAAGATCTGAAGAAAGGAAAGAAGAAGGCAGTGAAAGGAGGAAGTAGAGCAGGATGGAAGGAATTGAAACGGGAAGAAACTATAGACAGAAGAAACTATAGACGGAAGAAACTATAGACAGAAGAAACTATAGACAGAAGAAACTATAGACAGAAGAAACTATAGACAGAAGAAACTATAGACAGAAGAAACTATAGACAGAAGAAACTATAAACAGAAGAAACTATAGACAGAAGAAACTATAGACAGAAGAAACTATAGACAGAAGAAACTATAGACAGAAGAAACTATAGACAGAAGAAACTATAGACAGAAGAAACTATAGACAGAAGAAACTATAGACAGAAGAAACTATAGACAGAAGAAACTATAAACAGAAGAAGACAGAGACAGAGACACATACAGAGACAGACATCAGCAGACAAAATAGAATCCGTTTGAGCAGACACGCGTCTCCATGCATGCATTGCATTGCATGCGTTTATAACATCAAGTGAAGCGAATAACTGTAGACATCAATTTAAATTTAAAAAATTATGTTTGCCACTCGATGTTTTCGAAACTGAATATTGATTCTTTTCTTATCAACATAATAAGACAACCAACAGAATTAAGTTAGGAATTTTCTTTGGATGCATTTCAGACTAGAAAACATTCGACCATGATGATGATGATGACGATGATGACGATGATGACGACGATGATGACGACGACGATGATGACGACGATGTCGACGACGATGATGATGACAACGATAACGACGATGATGATGATGATGATGATGATGATGATGATGATGATGATGATGATGATGATGATGATGATGATGACGACGATGATGACGACGACGATGATGACGACGATGACGACGACTATGACTGTGCAGGAGAGTCAGTGCATGCAGATGAGAAGCTATTAGGACGATGTCACCAGACAAACAGACTGACTGACATCCGTATTAGAACGAGAAACGAGACTGCATGATGCTGAATGGTAATGTAGACTGTAGTTAAAGTATAGTGTCTGTCACTGCCACACAGTTATGGATGGATAGATTGATGGATTGATTGATGGACTGATTGATAGATGAATGGATGGATTGATGGATGGATAGATTTGTGGGTGGATGGATGGATGGATGGATGAATTAATGGATGGATAGATGTGCGGGTGGATGGATGGATGTATGGATGGATGGATAGATGAATGAATGAATGGATGGATTGATAGATGGATGGATGGATGGATGGATGGATAGATGAATGGATGGATTGATTGATGGATGGATGGATGGATGAATGAATGGATGGATGGGTGAATCATCCATCCATTTATCTGCTGATAATTTATATAAGAAGCTGTTGAGCTACAAGACGCAGACATGGCTTTGTAGGCGTCGCTAGCTGTTCGCTGCTTGGAAACCATGGCAACGAAACTTAATTGGACGTAACCAAGGTAACCAAGGTTGTCTTGCCTGTGTCGTCGTTGTCGTCGTCGTGTGATGAACGGTTGCATCGAATGCAACGACGTTGTTATCATCGAATGCAACGACGACGTTGTTGTCTTGATTAATGAGATCGAAAGAAGAAGAGGAAGAAGTTTCTCTCTCTGAGAACAGAAAGACAGAAAAAACATCGTTCATATTTTAATGTCATGCAATTCATATCAGTTATTATCTTCAGTTATTATCTTCAGTCATTATCTTCAGTTATTATCTTCGGTTATTATCTTCAGTTATTATCTTCAGTTATTATCTTCAGTTAAGCTTATTATATTACGTTCGGTTCAATTTTTTCCTTTGGTTATTAGTTACACCTTTCCTAAATTTGCTGTTGACAGTTCATTGAACGAAGTTTGTGATTAATCACCTCATCCCATCCAATGCAATGCTCCGTTTTATCCGATCCAATTATGCACCCTACTCTCTGCCCTATAATACATGTATGTTATATGCCATGTTGCTCCATGTCTGGTATACGCTGGGCATTTAGTGGTCAACCCTGTCCTATTAATAGATTAATTATCACCATTTGCTGCTGCTGCAGACCTTGTTAAACATGCAGCTGTCTTTTTAAAGCGAAATACAGCAGTGAAATGGTTGCTGCTGATGATGCTGCTGCTGCTGCTGCTGCTGATGATGATGCTGATGATGCTGCTGCTGCTGCTGATGCTGATGTTGCTGCTGATGCTGCTGCTGCTGATGATGCTGCTGTTGCTGTTGCTGCTGCTGCTGCTGCTGCTGCTGCTTTCGTGGACACATTCTGTTGTCCAGAGCAGAACAACTAACGAAGATCTGCGACCTTGACTCATTGCTGACAAAGCAGCATGACCGTCAACTATATATAATATATATATAAGTATATACATATATACATATATACATATATTATATATATATAATTATATATACATATATATATACCCGGACGCTGTTCGAGTTCGGCTGTTCATGAAACTCTGGAGTGTCGTTAGGAAATGGACAAACAACAGACTGCGCAGTTATTCAACCTGCATTAGCAGTTATCAGTCGCGCTTTCATAGTTATCGATATAGGCAACTGCATCGCAATCAGACGCGTATATAGAGTCTTATAGACGATTCTATAGACATTTCGCTTTTTACAGTTCTGTCTGTCTGTCTTCATTGCCACTCAACCAATGACAGGGAGGCTTTTAAATTAAACAGGGTGAGAACTGTCGGAAAAAATTGGGGGTTTCAACCCCTATATATAGTCTTTCTGAAGACCACAGTTCGGTCCCCACAATTCTTGCAATGTTCTTAAGACGGGTTATACACAGGTGTTCTGTTATTAATCTTATTATTAACATGAGCCTGTTTCAATTTATTATAACATAACATGATTGCAATTTATTATAACATAACACGAGTGCAATTTATTATAACATAACATGATTGCAATTTATTATAACATAACATGATTGCAATTTATTATAACATAACATGACTGCAATTTATTATAAAATAACATGATTGCAAATGCTGCAAAGCAAAAACTTCACGAAAAGCTCAACATCAACAACAACGAGTCGTTGCTGGTCAGTTTTTCGTTGCCAACGACGCTTCCGATCAGACAGCAAAACCAAATTCACGAACGAACAAAACAGACTTGAAGCAGTTTATGAAGAACTGCAATTAAGGCCGTAGACAGGATTTTATTTCGGGGAGTGTTTTTCTCGACCGCGAATTTTGAGTTGAGTAGACCTACACATGAATCACATGAACAGTTATGGATGACAATGGCCGAAATGGGTTTCCCTGCACATATCATTGATCTACTGAACAAATTATACTGCAAACAACAAGCTAAAGTAAAGGTTGCAGGTACACTATCAGGAGGTTTCAGAATAAAGAAGGGAGTAAGACAGGGATGTGTGATGTCACCTCATTTGTTCAACATCATGGCAGAGATGGTCATGAGAGAGGCACTGGAGGGATGGCAAGGAGGAATACGGATAGGAGGCAGGGTCATTACTAACCTAAGATACGCAGATGATATAGTACTATTAGCAGGAACAGAATTGGAGTTGCAAGAACTAACAGAACGATTACATCAAGCAGGAGAGAAGAGAGGTCTGAGGATAAACATGGATAAAACTAAAGTCATGACACAAAAAGATAGAACGTGTAATATTGAAATTGGAGGGAAAAACTGGAACAGGTGGACACCTTCCATTACCTGGGATCAATGATAACTGAAGACGCAGATAGCAGCAAAGATATACGAGAAAAACTAGCAAGAGGACTCAACACAGGAACAGCGTTGAAGACAATAAGGAAAAGTCATAATATAAAAATGATTACCAAGATCAGACTTATGAAGGCGTTGGTATGGCCAGTGGCGACTTATGGGTGTGAAAGTTGGACGATCAGAAAAAGAGAAGAAGACAGAATAAATGCTTTTGAAATGAAATGCCTAAGAAAGATCTTGAGAGTACAATGGACGGAAAAAAGAACAAACGAATGGGTATTGGAGAAAACTGGAACAGAAAGAACCTTATTGAACTCGATAAAAAGAAGGAAACTCATTTACTTCGGTCATTTGATGAGAAAACAGGGGGGCTGTATGGAGAAGGAAATAATACAGGGTACGATGTCGGGATCAAGGGCAAGGGGAAGACCGAGGATGGGTTGGATCGCTAATGTCATCACATGGATGGAACTACCATTCGAGCAGATATTGAAGGAGACGGAGGACAGGAAAAAGTGGCGAAGACATGTCCATGAAGCGACCAACCCTCGAATCGAGGAAGGTTAAAGACAAGACAAGACAAGACAAGACCTACACGCTGCGACCGACTATCTTTGGGGCGAAAATTTCTGACGATTTTTTAGTCATCGCCTCTCATACCTTTTTAAAACTCCTAATACGTTTACGGCGGTGCCAAAAACACTGTTTTCCGCGATTTTCCACTATATTTTGCTCAAAATTACATTGCACAGTGTATTTCTTACATGTACATCATGTGCCAGTAAATTCATTACTTAATTTTCACATTATTTCATTTCGGGGGTGTTCAAACACCCAAAACACTCACCTATCTACGGCATTGTGGAAAAGGAAGGCGAGAAACTGATTATAGTTGACCTCTTAATTGTAAATAAAAGACTATTCCAAGTTACAGGGTCAACGATAGGAACATTTCGGTGCTATAGGCGACAAAGGACGGGAGGAACTACATACGCAATCGACATGACTGTTATTATATTGGAGGACATGCGATCAGCATATTACGAGATGAGATAGCATTGAAACCGTTTCCCATTTGTAATGCAAGTAATGTTGAAAACTTCATGAATCCATGAATTCCCAAAGTGATGCGTTAGTGACTGCAGGCAGCAACAGCGTTCAAATGATGATGCGCTCAATTTGACGACGATACCCGATTCAACCTCGCTTGTTTTCATGAACCATAAAACACTGCTTTTCATGAACAATGCAACCAATTCAGCATCATATACCCTTTGTTTTATCAGCAAACCAACAGCCTTGCTGGCGATGCCTCCCTGCTCTGAAATTAATCGAAGCTTGTTTGTAAAGCGTCACGTATGACATTCATTGAAGCAGTTGGACCATATACATGTATATTGTGTCTGACTGCAGTGCGCATACATACAGAGCCGATTACTATGAGAGCCTTTATACGAACGAGTTTAACTCTATTTATTTACTTATTTCTCGCATTTGCTGTAGGACCCCTTCAAGTTCTCTCATGCCTTTCCACCATGTCAATGCGATTCGGTGTGAAAACATTTACGGTACACCCATGCAGTCATCAAACTGCTCTCTTGCCCTCGGTGAAATTCCCAACCCCTCTCCCTCTCATGGCCCTCCCCTCTGGTGCAAAAAAACTAGAGCATGCTTTCAGGGCAAAACAGAAGAGCTGCCATGGCTGTTGAAGTAGCCACCCTCCGCTGAATGCTGATTGAATTCAGTGGCAGTCGATTGATGGCATCAGTACTCAAGATGATCCGATTAAGTCAGATTAGGAGAATATTACCGTCCAACGCCTCCAGATCTGCTGAAATATGCACGATGCTGTTTAGGGTGGGACGGTTCTTCCTCCCCCTTCCCTCCCCATTGCAGGTCAATATTTTTGGGGCAATAAGTGCATGAGTGAAAGCCAGTTGACTCGTCTCGACATAAATCGTCTTTATTTCTTCTGCTGTACATTGACAGACAACGGTGCACACACTGCACATAGATGTGTGTGTGTGTGTGTGTGTGTGTGTGTGTGTGTGTGTGTGTGTGTGTGTGTGTGTGTGCGTGTCATCGTCCGTCGGTAGGACCATCGTCGTCATCATCGTCGTCGTCGTTGTCGTCGTCGTCGTCGTCATCGTCGTCGTCGTCGTCATCGTCGTCGTCGTCGTCGTCGTCGTCGTCGTCGTCGTCGTCGTTGTGTCTTGGATTTCTTCGATGTGTTGTTGATGTTGAACGCGATTTGTCTAAACGACTTCTGTTAAAGAAAAATTCTGCAAAATTTTTGCTTTTGATGCTTTAGGAGCAAGTTTTTGAAGCGTCCCATTTTGGGGGACGCTAGGCACGAATGGGTACGTGAAGATTTACATGGTGATATGTACAGGTTATATCACTCAAGACTGTTGATACAGTCTAGTTAAGAGAACAGATATATAATTTGTACTCAGAATCATTGGAAATCAAATTTATAAGCAAAATTGCAACACAAATGCCATGCCTGAATACATTTTTATGCAAAATTGTTCACATTTTGAAATGAATTGCTTACACGCAGCATATCGTAATAATGCTGTTCATGTCTCAGATCAACATCCTGTAGCAATAGCAACCAATACTGTTGGAGAGAGATTATAAGACAGTTACATGAAGCTGTTTCAAGTGCTAAAGTGCTTTTGACTGGTTTTTGTGTAGTAGATTGTTGGCCTAACCCTCTTTATGTGGACCGAGCTATCATTTTTCTCAAACTTTTCGCACACTTTCATTCAAATCAAATCAAATCAAATCATTTTATTTTGTAACCAAACAATCTTTTACAATTATGCAGTTACAAATCACATTTTCAAATTAGAATGGCCACAAGGATGGGCCCTGAAGGGATCACTGACCCCGCTGATAGGGACACCTACGTACATGTGAAACGAAAAGATGAAACGGCCGACAATTGCTACTAACAAGAAGTGAATGATTACAACTACTTCTGGTATCTTAACTAAACCAGACAATGTAAACTCTTAACTACATAAGAAGAAAAAAAAAGTTAAAGAGTCAACAAGTGCAAGACAAGTGTGTGTGTGTGTGTGTGTGTGTGTGTGTGTGTGTGTGTGCGTGTGTGTGGCTTACATGGACCAACACATTGTTACATCATAACACAATGTTGCCATTATTGACAAGGTGAGAGCGAAACTTTTTCTTAAACAATGATAGTGATGGAGATTGCCTAACTTCTTGAGGGATTTTATTCCAGATTGAAGGACCAGTCTGTGGCTCTAATACAGAAAAGACGGGTATTTGTGCGAGCAAAGATGCATCTGTAATTTGACGAGTTTCTTGTTGAATGAGAATGGATCTGAGAAGCAAGATTAAAGAATCCCTTGAAAACAGGAGGGAGCAAACCGTGGTCAAAGCGATACATAAATTCTCCTGATTGATAGAGTTGAATCTGCTCAAATTTTAATATGTTAAAATCACAAAATAAGGGGTTGGTATGCGATAAATATGTAGTACCAGCCACTTTTCGAATGACCCTTTTTTGGAGTATTATCAGTCTATGCAGTCTAGTAGTGTACAGGGTGGGCCATAAAAAAAGACCCCCCTTAAGATTTTTGCCAATATTTTCACCAAAAGTTAGAATTTCGAAATGAAATTTTACAGTCTTGAAGACAATTCATATTTACACCAGATGGCCGGATTTCATTAAAATATTTCAAACACAACAAAAGTTATGCCACTTTTAGTGAAGCCACCCACCGTTTTTTGACGATTTAAAAATCGGAGGCAACAAAAAGTAACAAAAAATCAACTCAATTATTCTGGCCAATATCTTGGCCAGAAGTAAGAATATCGAAATGAAATTTTTCAAGATTAAAGACAATTCATATCCACACATGATGGTCAGATTTCATCAAAATATTTGAAACAGAACAAAAGTTATATCATTTTTAGTGAGGCCACCCCCCATTTTTTGACGTTTCAAAGACGTAACGCAGCAAAAAGTAGCAAAAACACGATTTTATTAAGTCTCATCTCAAATAATTGTTATCAAATAGCCTTCATATTGCCAGGTGATCATTATTATTACTATTTAAAAAATAAACAGGGTACCAGCATAGCTGTACGTCACTGAGAAGTCACATAGCAAGATGACATCAAATTGGTAAATAAAGAATCTGTCAGATTAATCAACAGGTCCATCAAGAACTTTGCAAAGAGACTCAAAAGAAGTTTTGGCACTGGTGGTGGGCACATTGAACACAAGTTGTGAAGCACTACCAAGTTCATTTGACAACAGTTATTTGAGACGAGACTTAATAAAATCGTGTTTTGCTACTTTTTGTTGCGTTTCGTTTTTGAAACGTCAAAAACGATGGGTGGTCCCGCTAAAAGTGGTATAACTTGTGTTGTGTTTGAAATATTTTGATGAAATCCAGCCTTAATGTGTTAATATGAATTGCCTTTAAACCTGTAAAATTTCATGACAAAATATTTACTTTTCGTGAAGATATTGGCAAAAAACCTAATTTTTTGGCGTTTCGTTTTTGAATCGTCAAAAAACGGGAGGTGGCCTCACTAAAACTGATATAACTTTTGTTCTGTTTGATATATTTATATGAAATCTGGCCATCATGTGTAAATATGAATTGCCTTTAAGACTGCTAAATTTAATTTCAAAATTCTTACTTCTGGCCAAAATATTGGCCAAAAACCTAGGGGGGGTCTTTTTTTTTGGCCCACCCTGTAGTTAGATGCCCATATTAGATTACAGTCATAGGCGTACGGGAGGTTTCAGAAGTGGGGGGGGCAAAGATTGAACTTCTGCCCGAAAAATTTATCCGGCCAAAAAGTTGGTCGCCTGCGACTATTTTTGCCCCCAAAACCCGATTTGCCCGAAACTTGACGACCTTTTTTTTTTTTTTTTTTAGTCGTCCGCGACTTTTTGCCCGAAAAAACCACCAAACTTGCCCGAATTTGGGGGGTCAATTGCCCCCCCTGCACCCCCGCCTCGTACGCCTATGATTACAGTATGCTAAGTATGGATACACAAGCGAATAATATAGTTTTACACGGAAAGAGGAAGGTAGTAGGTATGCAGTACGTGCTATTATCCCAGTATTTTTAGCAATTTTTGAGGAAATACATTTTATATGATCTATCCATGTTAAATGTTGATCCACATAGACTCCCAGAAATTTTGTGGACTCTACCCTAGAGAGATTGGATCCATTAATACATAGTATAGGAAGTTGGGAGGGACAGGTTTTCCTATGAGACCTAAATAAGATATAGTTTGTTTTAGTAAGATTAAGTGTAAGTTTATTGGCACAAAACCAATCTGCTGCTAGTGTCAGCTCTGTATTTACTATATCAAAGAGGGTTTCCAGAGAACTATGAGAATAGAAGACATTCGTATCATCTGCAAACAATATGAAATATAATTTAGAAGAAACATTAGGGAGGTCATTTATATAAATTAGAAATAGTAGGGGGCCCAAGTTAGAACCTTGTGGTACTCCATATTTAATTGCTTTTAACGCAGAGAAGGAGCCATTGCAATAGACACATTGCGAACGACTTTCCAAATAACTTTTAAACCACAGAAGTTGATTGCCTCGTACACCATATCTTTCCAATTTGGTTAATAAAATCTCATGGTCGACCGTATCGAAGGCCTTGGCCAAGTCGAAAAAAACACCTAGTGAGTACTCATTTCGTTCAATGGCAGCAGAAATTCTATCTTGCATACTTAACAAAGACATAGATGGAGAATGCCCAGCTTGAAAACCGTGTTGGGATGAAAATATAATTTCGTTCTTTGCAAGAAACTTATTAATGCGTTCATACATAATTTTCTCAAAGAATTTAGAAAAATAGGGGAGTACGGAGATGGGTCTGTAGTTAGTAAAATTGTCTCTGGCACCCTGTTTAAAGATTGGCACAATTTTAGCTGTTTTTAGAGCTTGGGGGAAAATGCCATAAGTGAAAGAACAATTTATGATTTCAGCCAATGGTTGAGCAACCATAGCTAAATACTTGCTAGCTATGCAGGGGTCAATATCATCAATTCCCTTACTATGCGTGAGACGAATTGAATGAGAAAGATTCATAATTTCCTCTGGGGAGGTTGGAAGAAGGCCAAAAGATTCCGAAAGTGGGTTATTCAAAAATTTAGAAAAGGAGTTAGAAGAATTAGGTATTTCATCAGCAAGGGATTTAGCAATGCTGGCAAAATAATCATTAAATTTATTTGCCATTACATCAGCTTTATCAGTCTTGCTCCCATCGATGACTAATCCCTCAATTTGGGAGTCAAGGCTTCCCATTTTTACTATTGATTTAATCAATCTCCAGGTCTGCCTTAGGTCATTATTGCATTTGGTAAATTCAGCAGCATAATAATTACGCTCAGCTTTCATTCTCACAGTTTTAAATTTATTTCGATACATTATGAATTTGTTCTTGTTATTCAATGTTGGTTTCTTAATATATTTTAAGTAAAGCGATGCCTTTTTTTAGTGGATTTTAACAATCCTTTGGTCATCCATGGCTGTTTAAATTCTTGTCTAGTCTTTCTTTTTGGGCAACTCATAGGAAAGGCTTTTTCATAAATACTTTTGTACTGACTTAAAAATAGGTTATAAGCAGTGTCGACATCCCCAGAATTACATGCCTCCATAATCGAAGACCACTCCGAGTGGGAAAGCATTTCCCCAAAGCTTTTCATATTCTCATCAGTTATTATTCTAGAAGCACATGGTCTCGTGTACATGGGTTTAGAGAACTCAAAGTTAAACCTCACAAGAATCGGCAAGTGATCAGAAATATCGGATGCAATGATGGTTGAGTCAATAATATTAGACCATGCATTAGTAAAGAGATTGTCTATAAGAGTAGCAGAGTGAGTCGTGATTCTTGTTGGCCTGGTTATGGCAGGTAGAAGGTGGTGTGAAGTTATGCAATTATAAAATATACTAGAAGCCATATGCTCATCAATTTTAAGCAGGTCAATGTTAAAATCACCAATTAATGCCACTTCCTTGTTTCTTATTGATAATTCAGATAGTAGGCTTTCTATCTCAGTATTGAATGGATCCAGGTTATGGCCTGGGGGCCTATAGATAATTCCCATCAAGAGAGAGCCCCTTTTTGCATAATTTTAACAAATAGCCCCTCATATGAAGCATGAGTGGAGTTGTCATGGGATAGATGGTATACTTGAAAGGAGATATCCTCTCGTATAAACATACCCACCCCCCTCCACCTATATCACCCAGTCTAGGTCTATGAACGAATTTATAACCTGGTAATACGACAAGATCTTCCAACTCAGTCTCAAGCCAAGTTTCTGACACAGCTAGAATTGAGACGGACAGTGACTTCACCAGAGCCTCAATTTCATTTAACTTGGACAGTATGCTTCTACAGTTTATATGGAGTACAGAAAAGTTAGGTGGCATAATAATGCTTTTAGATTGCAAGATATGTGGTGAGGAGTAAGTACAATTGAATGGTAGGTCAATGAAGTAATTATGGTCAGGATCAATATCAATATTGTTTAACAAGAAACGACTATCATCATCACTCATTCGCACAATGCATCTGAGTTACAACAGATGGAATCTAGTGCTAAAGTATAAGCGAACTTCATACTTTCTGGTTCATACAGTCAGCGTTCATTTCCCTAATAGACACAGAATGTGTTTAGATTCATGAACTGGCCCTCACTTTTCTATATTGAACAGCTCGACCAAAGGAAGTGAAAATCTCCACATTTGTTGGCCTGTATCGTCTCAATAGTGGTATATTTTGCTCATCTGCTGTAGCAGTCTCAGAGTGGTAAAGAAGTAGTCATAGTAGCCTACACAACATTATGTTGGAATGACCACCCACACCAAGTTGAGGACTCATGACCACCCAACTCCATAATATTTATAGGTCTGACTGAGTAAAGTAGCCATGGGGTGTATTCAACGAACAGTCTGCAGTGTAGCCAAGAAGGTTTAGTTGCAGCCTGAGAGTGGCAAAGAAGTGGTGAAAGGACCACTATTCGTTAGTAGGAATCAACTGAATTGACAACCAATATGCCTCTTGACTAATCCAGGCTTGGGATCCTTATACCAACTCATCCATATGGTGACATGGATGCGAATCAGAACAAAAGCCGAGTGGTGTATTGGACATATAGTATGATGCCATTGACTAGTTATTAGTCCTGCCTGAAAATGTAGTAGGCCTAACTGGAAATGTTACAGGAATGTCATACTGAGCACAATGCACAATGGCATTTCTTGAGTTTGGCTGACACCTTACAAAAGAATGACAAATTATATCGCGACTGATTTTTTTCCTTATTTATTTCAAATAAATTATAATAAATTAAATTATTAAATTTAATTTTCTAGCAATTGCATACAAGAGAAAGAGTGCATTTTGACTATTATTTTGAACTCCATTGCATAGGTCTAGTAGATTCTGGACGATTTCTATCCATGTGAAATATTCATGTAGGCTATGCATAATACATTGGCCTGATGTAGCCTACAGTTGAAGTTGTCAATAAATCTTTGAGTCAAATAACATTATATAATGCTAACTCTCACTGCGAGTGATACTTCTGCCTACAAACCACCGTTTATGCTTCTTTTCAAACAATATCTGAGTAAAATGGCTTACAAGATGCAAAACTGCGTGTACTGAACTTCACGTACCCATTCGTGCCTTGCGTCCTCAAAAATGGGACAGCGCTTCAGTGATAAAATGCATATGTTATATTTTATTAAAATGAATGCTATATAATTATTTATGTAATAGTATATACCAACGTTTGTGAAACCAAAGACAGATTTGTAGAAATGCACACAAACATTTTAAAATAAAAAGCGGAATGTCTGCAATGTTTACATTTGTTAAAATAGGTCAATGGCCTGATTAAAAACACAATTTTCAGTCGATAAAAATATTTTTGGTGCGCTTTTTTGCCAGAATCACTTTATCAACATGTTGGCATGACGACTATTACATTAAATTGCATCTTCAATGCATATTTAATTTTATGTGAATTTTTGAAGTGGTGTCCCATTTTTGGGGACGCTAGGCACTAATGGGTTAATGATATCGAGAAAGCTGCAGTTTATTTTACACAATTGATGAACAGAATGAGAGACGAACGAAATCACTTCAGGTTCATATAAACACATGTTGTATAATTACACATGTATATTTATGTATGTATATTTATTCATGTATATTTATACATGTATATTTATACATGTATGTATGCATATTTATACATGTATAATTACACATGTATATTTATGTATGTATATTTATGTATGTATATTTATACATGTATATTTATGTATGTATATTTATACATGTATATTTATACATGTATATTTATGTATGTATATTTATACATGTATATTTAGGTATGTATATTTATACATTGTATAGTTGACGTCGAATGAACCAATAGCTCTTCATAATGAAAGATGTTGAGGCCGACAGAAACAGAAACAGAGACA
>OX243828.1:28075420-28100420 GCA_945859605.1 Lumbricus rubellus
CTGCTTACTTACTGTTTCATTACTATTACTTTTACATAGAGATTATTCATTGTTTTTTCGTTGTCTGATTTTTTAAAAAAATGTTTCTCCTTGATTGCTTACCCATTGTGACCTGAGTGGATGGAGCTTGTGTCTGAATCTGCTGTCGCTCGGATGTTGTTCCACTGCTGCACCCCGCCACCGCTGCCACCGCCGTTGAATCAGAACAAGTTCTCCAGCCGCTGTTCTGTCGCAGTCGGCGCCTGCGCGATAAGATGATCGCCATAGCAACGCCGAGCATTATGACGACAGAGATGACGGCGATGAGACTGATGACGACAGTCGCACCTCCCGTCCGCTCCTCTCGACTGTACTGCAGTTAACAGAAAGACAAAGGTCACGGGGTTAGAGCATTCAGTGCACTGCAGCACACGTCATCGGGTCGTCGGGTGATTAGGCCGCCATTTTGTCTGACTGATGACGTGTGCGGGTCGCTTAGCAACGTCGTCGTTATGACGTCGAACCCGAAATGCATCGCGCTCATCCGGAAGACGACTTGGCATGTAGCGCTTCGAATCATCCAATCACAGCCATTAGATCTGTCGTCATCATCATCATCATGACATCATCAAAGTCGTTTCTGTTGTCAATATGGCATCTCGAATTGATATCGGTACCGTATAATAATTATGAAGCCATTCCGTTGTATACATCAAAACAAATTCGTCTCTATTATATGTCTTAAGAGAGATGACTATTCGACTTTCCAGCAATTTTAGATTGATGTGACAGCACATTGCAAACATTTACGATTGCTGATAGAGGTAGAGGTAAACTTGTAGAGGTAGGCCTATGTAAATACCCAGATGCTATAATTAACTTCACGAGTATCAGAATTTCAGATGCAGCTGATATCGGTATGATAATAATTTCATCATCAATCCTTCATCATGCCTTTTATTTAATCCTTTTAATTTGGCGTCAGTTGTCTACTGCAGGTCGGTCGTCTGAGTTCAGTACCTGTGACTGACTGGTAACCGTCTTTCAATGTGAAGCTGCTTAACCTGAGGTCTGTACTTTTGCCAAATTCAGACACACGTATACAAAATACATGTATCTGATTAAACGGTATATACAATATTACATAATTATTGTCCTGTCTGTGGCAGCTAGGCCTTTAAAGTCTGTTTGATAAGCATCACCGGTCTTTCGAAGTATGTTTCATCCATAAAAGAAGGTGTATAATTTTTATATAGGCTCACGGAGAAAAATGTTTAATTTCACTATGGCATTTTGCATCTACATATGCAAAATGCCATAGTGAATTTAAGAGACGAATGGCTAAGGGAAAAGATGCTTTTCTGAAGATGAAGAAGTATACAGCAGATTGAGTAGAAATCCAAAGAAAAGGATGATTACAAACACTGATATGTAGCGTAACACTGATATATGGATGAGAAACTATAGTAGCATAAGCAACGACGATGTCAGATGACTAAAGGCTTTTGAAATGTGGACATTATGGCGAAAGACGAAGATTAATTGGACTGAACATATTATTATTATATATCAAACGAACAGGTACTGCAACTGGAACTGGCGGATGAGGAAAGATCTCTAATGGTCACAATAATAATAATGAGGCAAAGGAAATGGATTGGACATACACCGTGATTCAAAAAAGTAAGCCAAATTATTTTTCGTATATCTCTAATCCCTGATAACCAGTGTTATTTTAGTTCCAGCATTAATTTTTATTCCTATTCTTATTCTATTCCGTTGTTGTAATTTTTATTCTAGTTTTAGTTCTTCTTTATAAATAAATTTCGTTCTTTTCTAGTTCCACTTCCTATTTAGGAATAATTTTAGTTCCAGTTCCAGAAAATTTATATTTCTAGTTCCACTTCCAATTCCACTTCTCATAGTTATGTCTAACATGAATGGTTACAGTAACACACAAAACAGTGCCTCCAGTATTTTGACCTATTTATAAGCTACTATCATAGCGCCGCGTGTTGACAAATCAGGAGCCGCCTTCAGTCCGAAAAACTATTAAAGTTTTTTTAAGTTTCTATTTCTATTCCGTTCTCGTTCCAGAAAAATATTGAAATTTGTATCCCTATTCTATTCTCGTTTCAAAATAATTTTTTATTCCAGTTTTCGTTCCATGGAACGAAATTAAAATAATTATTATTCTTATTCTATTCTCAAGAACTAAAATAACACTGCTGATAACGTACCACGCTAAAATTTTCCAAATATTTAGAGAAGTGGACCAAGAATATGATTCACGGTGTATTTTGAGAGGAGACTTTCTTCTGAGAGAAATCATCGAAGGAAAAATGAAAGGAAGAAGAAAAAAAGAGGAAGACCAAGACAGATGCTGCTGGATTGGATGACGATGGAAGAAGAACACAGGAAACTAGAAGCTCAGACTTGGTGACATCAGACGTTTCAACTTTCCCTGTGCAGAGAACTTGAGCATCTCTATTTATTATCAGTTTCTGTCTATCTATCTATCTGTCTGTCTGTCTGTCTGTCTGTTTGTCTGTCTGTCTGTCTGTCTGTCTGTCTGTCTGTCTGTCTGTCTGTCTGTCTGTCTGTCTGTCTGTCTGTCTGTTTGTCTGTCTATGTCTCGCTATACCTACATGTATCTCTCTCACCCGATGTCCTTCCTTCTGCCTTTCCGTTCGCGCCATACTCCCTCTCTCTCTCCTTCTCTCTCTTTCTCTCTCTTTTTCTCTCTTTCTTTCTCTCTGTCTCTGTCTGTCTCTCTCTGTCTCTGTCTGTCTCTGTCTGTCTCTGTCTCTGTCTCTGTCTGTCTCTCTGTGTGTCTCTCTCTGTCTCTCTTTGTCTGTCTCTGTCTCTGTCTCTGTCTCTCTCTCTCTGTCTCTGTCTCTGTCTCTGTCTATGTCTCTGTCACTGTCTCTGTCTCTCTCTGTGTCTCTGTCTCTATCTCTGTCTCTCTGTCTCTCTGTCTCTTTGTCTCTCTCTCTCATGTAATCTTATTTCTGCTTTTGCAACGTCGCTCTTTGTTACGTCATCGCTTTCTCTCTTTGTTTTTGTTTTTTTGTCTTTTCTTTTGTTTTGCCTTTGTTTGTTTGGCCTGATTTCGTTTTACTTGCGACCTTACAACTCTCTTTGGCAAACGCAAGCTCTGTTTATGTCACTTTATGATCTATGTGCTGCTATCATTATATCTTCGGTGGTGACCAGTATATATATATATATATATATATATATATATATATAAGCAAGGATGTATGTATGTTTGTCCAGAATGCACGCTCACAGTTTTGCAGCTACTGACCTGAAACATTGCATATAGATAAACGTTTACCAGGAAAATCAAAGTACGCTATTTTCAGATCATTATTCACTTTGGATCCAGAGATATAGACATTTAAAAATTTCGCCTTGTTAACGCTATACGACGCAATAGGCGGCGAAGCCGCCTCGCAGGGGCGGCGAAGCTGCCTCGCAGTGGCGGTGAAGCCGCCCGCAGGGGCGGGTGGACCTGGGTTTGGGGACGAAAAATCTAAATTTCCCGAGCAACGCCGGGTACCCCTGCTAGTATTACTATATAGCCTAATAGCTACGATGTTTTGCATCTGATTGTCTGACCATTGCAGCAGCAGCTGTCCTCTTTTCTTTCTCCTCCTCCTTTTCCTCCTCCTCCTCCGCCTCCTTCTCCGCTTCCTCCTTCTTCTCCTTCTCCTCCTCCTCGTCAGCGACTGCGTATAATTAGCAACCCAGGGGGGTTTGAGACCTTTGACAAAAAAGGCGCCATTTTTTCATATAGCGCTATGGATTTTATATTGAAACTAACAATAGGCCTAAAGCGATAAGTAAATATAAACAAGGATCAAAGATAAAACTGGCATGACAGTTGTCTCCAAACTCATTCAATCACGCAACAGTCACGTGTCATGACAACAGTCACGTGTCATGACAACAGTCACGTGTCATGACAACAGTCACGTGTCATGACAACAGTCACGTGTTATGACAACAGTCACGTGTTATGACAACAGTCACGTGTCTTGGCAACAGTCACGTGTCATGAATAGGGCACACAAGACGAAACAGATAAATTTAAAAAATCAAGCTTCATCTAAAGCATATGAAAAAGTTTAAGTTTCAAATCTCTCATGAAGTCAGTTGGAGGATCTTGGAAAGGCAAATAAAAAACCAATGATTTCCAAAGACATTTCGACGGACAGATAAAAGCCGTAATATTAAGTAGATGCATCGTCCATAGTTCGGCTCATATAGTTCGGCTCATATAGTTCGACTCATATAGTTCGGCTCATATAGTTCGGCTCATATAGTTCGGCTCATATAGTTCTGCTTATATAGTTCGGCTCATATAGTTCGACTCATATAGTTCGGCCGGTGATGGGTCGAAGGTGGGTTCAGCCGGAAAGAAATCTGATCCTGAAATATGAGATCCATAAAAGCAGAGCAACGTTTCTTCTTCGCATCATGTAGCACGATGCTGTCTTAAATGCAGAAGTCCGTGCATGCAGGAGGAAGCAGTTCTTATCGCGACATCGAAAGTCTTTCCATTTTTTTAAATCAGACTCATGCTAGATGTATATAACCAGTCTCATGCTATATATATAAGCAGCCTAATCACCCATGCAATTACTGGTCATAAATAATTTGATCTACATTAATATTATGCCGGATTGACTTCGATCGCTGGAAATTCTGGATGATGTCACAAAAGTTATAAAAATTATTTGGATCCAGAATTTCAAATTTAAGAACCAGCCGATTAGTCAATAGACCCGCTTGACCAGCAGCTGCAGGTCACACGGGGCCCTTGGAATAGGACCCAGGACCCAGCAATCGGCAGGTTTTGCGTGATCATAGTTATGCTATACTGCAGCAAACGAACCGTTTAGCATTGAACCGAAACTGTTCAGATTATTAAATTTTGTTTATTCAATTCGAATTGATAGACCCCGCTACTATTTCATGAAATAGTAGAGACACAAGTTTCGATTGTCGACACCTACAATACGGCTGCAGCGTATTGTAGCGTATTGTAGCGTATTGTAGCGTATGATGATTCCAGGGTGAGAATTGCCGGGGGGTTGGGGGGTTCAACCCCCCCAGTCTTTCTTAGAGCCCCATGTTAAAGTATGTTTCTCATACCCCAATTTCAAGTTTATCATAGGCCAATCCCCCCCCCCCGGTAATTTTTCCACAATTCTCATACGCTGCGTATCGTAGGTGTCCACTTGTCATGCTTCAGCTCAGTTGATCAGCATTCAGCACCTCAGTTGAACGCGGAGTCAATGCTTAGTGGGAGATCTTTCTATGGGTCGTCGAACCCGCGTGTGTCCTTCTGTTTCTTTCAAATGAGTTCATCCTCTCCAACTTCATCCAATTTTCCATGCAGCCTAAATCGTGAAGGGATGATCTATTGAAACCGATGCAGAATCAAAAAAGCTGTCTGCTTTTTATTCTTTTTGCCGCACGGAATTGATCGTCATTTTGTGTTAAAGCGAATTGAAGCAACTTGCCTTTTATTTAGTTCTAGATTAAAAAAATTGCGTTTCTGAGTATAGAAAGTCTTGAAGGGGCGCCAAAAAGATGCTGCTAATAAATAATAAAATTTGCTAATAAATAATATAAAAAATGCGTATGTAACGGAAGATGAGAGGGGAGGAAAAAACGGAGAAGGGTATTGGTCAACTTCGCTGAGGAAAGTGGGAGTTACGACCTTGAAGCAGAGATAGACCTATATAGGCCTATATAAGGTATATATAAGGTATACATAAGGCATATATAAGGTATATAAGGTATATATATATATATGTGTGTGTATATAAGGACAATTGCTACAAGATGCTTTCCATGCGAGATCCCTGATCACATTAGTGTCAGGCTTCGACTCCTATATTTGGATTACTGTTCTGGCAATCGCTGCGGCTCGAAAGGCGCCAGATAAAAAAATTGTCAAGTCGTGAACGACTATATATTAAGGTCGCAATGGCAAAAGCAGCACCATGAAATCCACCCGCGAAAATATTCAGATGAACATCGAGAATTTGTAGCACTCTAAGGTTGTCTGCATATAGCATTCCGTCAGCCCTTATACGTGTGTAACTGTTCTCACACTTGTTTCTCCGTCAGTATGCACATACTCATTATACACGTATGTGCATCTCCTATACTTGAACGAGCCACATGTACTTGTAACACGTTCTGGTTGGTCAGGGCACTAAAATAAGATTTTCATACACGCCGTGGCTACACTGACTAGTTAGTATAAAAGACTGGTTCATATATACAGTACCGTTAAACTGAGACTATATACTATTCTTCTTGCATCATAACATAATTGATAAGCTTACATGTACATGATATATGTTTTTACTTAGTATTTGCTAAACTACCCTTCACATTATTATTATTAAGTAACTCACTGACTTAGCACGCTTACTTACTGACTTAAATATTAACTTGCTTAATATATCTCTGCCTTTGCTATATACTAGCTAACTTACTCTGCCTACTTGCTTTCTTACACGCACTTTATATCCCATGCCTGTAATGGCCGTAGATAAAACTGAAATCGCCATGACATGGCTTTCAAGAACGAGTCGATCGAGACATGTAAAAGCGCAACATAAATTGCCGTTGCCAAATAAAACATTGGTGCATCAGCAGAAAGCGAAGCAGAAAAGGAGGCGGACATCGTGCACGAGTGGCATTGGTCTGACGTGGTTAGGGCATCTAACATGAAACGTCCCTTAACCGGAAGTTGGACATATACGTCATGTATGATGATGATGCGCAGAAGCAGACGAACAGAGACATTAGATTTTACGGGCCACTGCGCATGTCTTCTGTCTACCATATATACATGTATAATATTGTATATACATGTATATACATGTATATGCATGTATATGCATATAAATATATATACATGTATATGCATGTATATACATGTACATACATGTATATACAATTATACATGTATATGCATGTATATGCAGTGCAGCAGCAGAGGAATAAAATATTTTATTATGCGACAGAGACCTCAAATAAACATTCGACGAAGCGTTTCTGTAGGAAGTAGGCCTATACGTTCTATGTCCGCTGAATAAGCCTCTGGAGACCTATAGACAGACAGACACACACACACAGACACACAGACAGACAGACAGACACACAGACACACAGACACACAGACACACAGACAGACATACAGACAGACACATAGATGGACAAACAAACAGACCTGATATAGCCAGACAAATCGACATGAGTCATGTGCAATTGTGCATACATTTGTCCCGATCACGCACACACACACACATGCACACACACACGCGCGCGCACACATACACATACGCGCACACGTACGCACGCACCTGCACACACGAGCACGCAAAACATGCGCCGCAAACAGTATAATAATAATAATAAACACTGTGCGAACCTAAGATGCGTTAGACGGAAATTCTGTACGTAATGCGCTGTGGTTAAAGGACCCAGTGGAGTGTACAACTGTACATGTAGATGTGTGTAGATGTGTGTGTATATGTGTTTGTGCCTGCGTATAGGCGTACATGTAGGCTATGCAGGTATGGGATTATGCATGCCTGTATTTATGTGTGTGTGTGTGTGTGTGTGTGTGCGTGCGCCTACGCGCGTCTAAACACTTCCTTCAGGTAGCCTGCTTCCTCAATAAAGCACCGATACTGGTAGTTCCCTTGTTCAGTACACTCTTAATAACATGGATATCTGATAGGATCAGGCACAAAGTAAGGCATAAAATAGCTATCAAGAATTGGCAGTCCTAATTTCCTCTAAATGTCACAGTAATGCGAGAGATCTTATTTAATGTACCATTGATCTATGAAGAGCATACGGTGAATAGCATACGGTGCTGTGCGCATGACGCGTTTCATTGCCGCCATCTTGTTACATCGATCTATGAAGAGAAGGACCATGTGACGACGTCATTCTCCGAGGACACTCTCGTTGTTCCACCTATAGACACGATCAGAGGCGGTCGTCGTCGTCGTCGTCATCATCATCATCGTCGTTGTCGTCGTCGTCACAGATATTATGAGACCACAGTAGATGAGTTAAATTTTATAGCGCATTTCGGAAAGGCTTTCACAAGCAGACGCCGAATGGTGTAATTATTGCGCGTAGAGAAGTTTAGTGCACTACTGGCGCGTGCAGATTTCTATTGTAGTGAATGGCAGTGGCGGCAGCGGCGGGGTGCCACTAGAAGAGCCTGAAAGCGAAGTGTATTGGGAATTCGAATGGCTGTTGAAATAATGGAAGATCCGATCGAATCGTTTGATGTGAGGAGTGGCCGATGTTGGACTGCATGGTCTAAACTGATAAGGAATTAGAAATCAGTTGTTTATCGATTCAGACTTGGTGACCTTCAATCGATTCGGTCGAGACCTCCTAACAGGTTGTGTCTCGTTTCACCAAATCATCTTCATCATCATCATCATCATCATCATCATCATCATCATCATCGTCGTCGTCATCATCATCATCATCATCATCATCATCAACAACAACAACAACACCGTCTCTCTCTGTCTGTATGTCTCTCTCTCTCTGTCTATCGCTTTTGTCCCCTCTTTCGCCCTATCTCCTTATAACTCTTTCTCTAGGTATTTTCTTTCTTCTGACAATGTCTGAATAGATTCGTATCGCCACTGCTCACGATTGATACCACTTGCCGTGCCAGCCACCGTCATCTAAGCTCTGTCTGTCAGTCTGTCGGTCGGTCGGTCGGTCGGTCGGTCGTCGGCTGTCCATATAATATCTATATAATCCTTGTGATGTGGAATCGCATTGGAATACGTTACATATCGATCATTCCTTTCATCTCTCTCTTCCTCAGCCATCCATGATCGTCAATGGTCTCTCCTCCTCAACCGTGATGGTCAATGGTCAATGGTCTCTCTTCAACCGATGATGCACACTCCTCGGCTCGATCCGTGGCCGCTTCCTTCATCCAAGTGGCATACAAACGGAAGCAGCCATTATGACCTATATATATATATATATATGCATAGCCTATATGTATACATATATATACAATTATAAATATACATGTAATATATGCATATATACAATACATACTGTATATGCACATTGTATATATATACGATGTATTGTACGTATACGTATACTATATTATCGCGTTGCAATGCGTCCAGTCTGTCTGTCGGTATACGCTGTTACTTGCAGTCAGTATAGATCACCGTAGCGTGTCATCCTGCATGTAAGCATTAGAATGATTAGATAATTAGATGAGTTTTCTAGATGAATCTCCAGCATAAAATAATAATTAATTATATTATTTCCTCTCTGCTTTCTGTCTAATCCGCATCTTCCGGCAATCGGACATATAGACCACAGTAACGAAACTACTTTACCAACCATTTGTGTCTGAGCACTTCCTCATCACACTAGTATCTCCTGTCACCAGAAGTTAGTTTCCGATGTAACGTATATGTCTCGATATGTTTCATGCATCTGCTCAATTTGGTTGGCAGCGTTTAGGAAATTGGCAATTTTCGTTCACCTAATCCAGACATCTTGAGAGAAGATCCAGCTTCTTTCTCGTGTACGCAAACTGTTTCAGTTTTATGGGTAGCGCAAGAACCTCGCAGAACTGAGAATATGTTGTCCCTACGACTAAGAATAAGTTGAGACTTAAGCCTTAGATGACCAGAGAGCAGCTCTTGCGACGTTTTATTTTACATGACTTCAAACAGATGCAATGTAAAACAAAAATAAAGCTATGCAATGTAATCAAATGCGGTGCTTTAGCTTTCCCCATACCTTAGGATAGTCTTGCATAACATCCTACTATTATGTGAATATTATAAAGGCAATGAAAACATATAGGTAGGTCAAGTTGATGGAGGAGATGAGTGATAGACCCACAGTCATGCATAAAGTAGCACATGCGTGAAAGTTAATTATTTATAATCCATCGCAAGGTATAGGGCCTCTCAGTTGAGGAGGAGGATGAGGCATTGGAGGCATTCCCTACGCATCATCGTCGTCAGCTTAACAAATTGCAATAGTCGTGTCCCTCTTGAGTTATTAGATGTCTCGCCTGAGGCATAAACACGACATCATCAATAGCATGCAACGACTGCTGCTGCGAATATACGGTCTTTTCGGTCTTTTCGGTCTTTTCGGTCTTTTCGGTCTTTTCGGTCTTTTCGCTCTTTACCCAAACGTCCAATAAAACATTTCTAGTTCACGAGAAGCACAGATCACACGCATGCATGATCGTCAAAATACTTATTCACAAAATGGTCAGGTACAACGCGTTGACGTATAACCAGACGCTGCCTAATTATTATATGTATACGGTACAAAGGTCCGGTCTTTGAGACTTTGCTGCAGACGCCAGACATTGTACAGAGAGGAAAGTAGAGTTTCTGTGGAGTGATCTTAAAGTGAAGCACAAGATTTGTGCGTTTGTGGAATTAATCAGAAAAGAGATTTAGCTGAGCACGCAAGGACAATTCATTCAGTTAATTTTTATTTCAAACAGAAGCTATAAATTATATGTAGCTTTAGTTAGATAGTTTTCTTAGCAAAAATTGCTTTTGAACGGGAACGAGACTATCAGCTGAATTGACTTCCCATTCACTTTTAGTGCACACTCAAAGTTACAGGGTGAAAACAATGGGAGAAGTTGTCAGTAGAGAGCGAGAAAGCAATGCAGGGCCGGATTAATGCATGTTTGACATGTTCGGCCGAACAGGGGCCGCACACATGCACTATAAATTTTTTGAGAATTGTTAATCATAAAAGCAAAAATGAATTTAAAATCTCGGAACAAGTAAATTATTGTCAAATTATTCGAATACTACTGATTATGACATTATGCAACTTCTGCACATGTGGCCTCCGGGGCCCTTATAGTTTCCATTACCAGGTAGATTGATCTTAAAATCTGCCATAAATGCTAGTAAGAGCTATAAGTTTTGTTGCTTATATAACTCTTTAATGCCGATAGTGTAGTAAAATGTATGGGAAATCCTATACCCTCCGGCATTAAAGGGTTTTTAAACACTTAATTCCTCACTCGGTCCGAACTCTAAGTGCTATTATACGACGCATTATAATTATTGTGTACATTGTATACGCTCAATATACGACGCAGCTCTATTTTTACGAATTGAATCAATCACATGAATTGATATGGGCCTAGTGCCCTTTAAAGATTTCTACTCAGAGACTCTCCCAACCCACGCAGCCTGGTAAAAAAAAAGAAAAGCCTTAAGAAGACGAAAGAAAGGGCCTGCAGAGTCAAGGGGAACTCAGAGGAGAGCCACAGGAAGGCTATTACAGATAGCTGGATCCATGGTACTACTCTCTTCGCTGCGGTTGTCACAGTAAACGAAAAAGTACCATGGAGCCTCAATGGGTACCTGAGCGCGTGAACGGCAGCCCAGAGGGACAGAGAGACAGAAGACGGGTGCAAAGCTCACATGTGTTACAGTAGGTATATAAAGCTTGAGTAGATTCTCATGTGTTACAGTAGGTACATTGTATATGAAGCTTGAGTAGATTCACATGTGTTACAGTAGGTACATTGTATATGAAGCTTGAGTAGATTCACATGTGTTACAGTAGGTATATGAAGCGTGAGTAGATTCACATGTGTTACAGTAGGTACATTGTAAATGAAGCTTGAGTAGATTCACATGTGTTACAGTAGGTACATTGTATATGAAGCTTGAGTAGATTCACATGTGTTACAGTAGGTATATGAAGCGTGAGTAGATTCACATGTGTTACAGTAGGTATATGAAGCGTGAGTAGATTCACATGTGTTACAGTAGGTATATGAAGCGTGAGTAGATTCACTTCTCAACAGGTAACGCGAGGATGATCCCAACCTCTCTTCTTCTTCTCTCCTCATTCCTCCATTCACCAAATCATCGCTTCACGGCCGCATTAACAAATGTGGGGCCCTGTTCAATAAAGCCCTGTGGCCCTGTTCAATAAAGCTTTGGGGCTCTGTTCAATAAAGCTTTGAGGCCCCAACCTAACCGAAGCACGCAAAATGACACACAAATCGTGTCGTCGCATTCAACGAATCAACATAAGTTATTATTATTTTTAACAGCGCAGTTTTGCTTCGGTGGATGCGAATGCAATACACGGTATAACTAAGAATAAGTATAGAAGGATGAGAGAAAGTCACGATACAGTATATTGTTGGAGGCATGAATTCATTGGTGCATTGGGTGGGTATATACATGTAGTGACCATAGAAAAATTGTAGATCAAACAAGTATCCAATGAATGAGGATTTCGTGCAAAAAGAATGAACAGAATTTATATCAGTAACAGAGATGCACGAGAGAAGTAATTAATCTGCGTTAATTCTTTAACTGAAAGTGTCATAAACTACTTTTCCTATAAGCTTATAATACTGGATGAGTGAAAGATTATAGCTGTAAAAAATTGATTCTATTATCATGTTCGTCTTCTATAATATGACTACTGCAGACCTCGTGCATGATCAAGCGGCAATAAGTTCGACGTGGTTAACGACCATGGCGAATTGCTTTTGGCGAATAACGACGACGACGGAGGAGGAATTAATATAATGTCGCGATAGTTCGGTGCAGTTGAGATTTTCGATAGAGAGAGAGACGTTCATAGTCATATATTTTACAGTCGGCCAATGAATAGGAGATATGCATGACTTCCACACGACATGACATGACATGACATGACAGCTGACGATGTCTTCATGTCTTTCATTCGATGGCACAACAGAAATAATAATAAAAAGAAATAATAATAATCTGTCTTACCATGCAAAGCTTGCAGATCGTCATCATCCCGTGATTCGCAATAAAGTACAAAGATTATTATTATTGAACCTTTCTGTCGGATTTAATGTCTATAGAAAGAAGAAGACTGCGAAAAGGTTGAGAAGCGGTCAGAGAAGAAGAGAAGATAAACTTTTGATTTACGACCAGCAACATAATACTATTATTATAATAATATTCAATGTTGACGTCGCAGTAACATCACCAACGTCGTTGTCGTCATCATCATCATCATCATCGTCGTCGTCGTCAGTGATTAGTGTGCGACTGCAGTGCATCACGGATTCTAAATTTGTAAGCTGGGCACACAAAAATGAAGATGTATTTGCAGGCCGTCTATTCTGCTCGTAGCTAAGATTTGTCATTTGTGATTAATTTTGTGTTCAGATTGTGATTTGTTTCAATTGCATAACAGCTACTGTAACCTGTAACCGGTTGTGGTCTGTTAAATGGATTGTTCAATAAAGGATTATTATTTTTGCCATTATTATTATTTTTACCATTTTTATTATTTTTTACCCGAGATATGACCTCTCAGGTTTTTAAAAGCTATCCTAAGATTAATATTCCTAAGCTTATTATTATTATTATTATATTACCTAATTTGTGAATTTGACGATTTAAGAAATTAGTTATACGTACATTGGTCACCAATAAAAATTATAGGCCTACAATGTCAGTGGGGTCCATATACATGACATTGTGTCAAATAAGATATATGCTTAGTCTAAATATCTTCCTTGAAAAGTGAAATCGTCGGCGATGACATATGATCTGAAGATCTGTAATGAAGATCTGTAATGAAGATCTGTAATGAAGATCTGTAATGAAGATCTGTAATGAAGATCTGTAATGAGTCTGTCCTGGTTATATTAATATTATTTCCTCGATGCTAGCAGCAATCACATTTTGATAGACCTCAAAACGGCGGTCCTAAATTCTGATCATAGGCGTACGAGGCGGGGTCCAGAGGGGCAAATGCCCCCTCTCTCAATTCGGGCAAGACTGAAATCTCCCTTACGCCTATGATTCTGATCACTAGTTAAACGAATGGAATGACACGTTTTAATGTATAAACCAATATTCATGATTATGAAGAAATGTTGTCAGATGAATGACACGTTTTAATGTCTAAACCAATATTCATGATTATGAAGAAATGTTGTCAGATGAATCATTTTCATCGATCCAGCTTCCATCTATAGCAAACATTCGATTCATCAGTCCAGCACTCCAGCTTCTATTTAAATAGCAACGATTGTTTTTAGCAATCCAACTTCTATTTATATAACAATTATTTTTCATCAATCCAGCTCCATGGCAATATAGATCTAAGCATGATCGCACCCCATACAGCATTGCAATCTCAAGCTTAACCGTACTCATAAACTTCTCGACGGTGTTGCTGAAAGAAGTCCCACCTGTCATTTCACATTCCTTACTTTCTCTTTCATGCAATCAGCTTATCGCAGATTCCACTCCACCCGACAAAACTCATCTCAACGTCGAAAATCACATTTCTCGCTCCATGAACTCCGATAAAGAAAACAACGTGATGCGTGTCTCTCCAGCCTCCACTACAAGTAATTATTATTACAAATTCATGTCTAATATACATTATTAATAATAACACCTTAGTAAAGAATTGCTTGATTGTGGCTGCTGACCTGCTGCTACAATTACATTACGAAGCATCCAATAATAATGACTTGATACTTTACTTCTTGCAACTGCACTACATCACATTACATCACATTACATCACATTACATCACATTACATCACATTACATCACATTAATCACATTACATCACATTACGTCACATTACATCACATTATGTCACATTACATTACATCACATTAATCACATTGCATCACATTATGTCACATTACATTACATTACATTACATCACATCACATTACATCACATTACATCACATTACATCACATTACATTACATTACATTACATTACATTACATTACATTACATTACATCACATTACATCACATTACATCACATTACATCACATTACATCACATTACATCACATTACGTCACATTACATCACATTACATCACATTACATCACATTACATCACATTACATCACATTACATCACATTACGTCACTTTATACTTCACGATTGCTTCAGCGTTATGCATTTCGCGCGATTCTCACTACCAAAGTCCACCACCACCACTATCACCACCACCACTATCACCACCACCACCACCACCACCACTATCACCACCACCACTATCACCACCACTATCACCACCACTATCACCACCGCCACTATCACTACCACCATCACTATCACCACCACTATCACCACCGCCACTATCACTACCACCATCACTATCACCACCACCACCATCACCACCACCCACCACCCGTTGGATCACCGCTGACATCAACCTAATAGAGGATTCATGGTGCGGTCGTAAGAGATTTTTATAGCGGCAATAGCGGCGCTGGCTGCAGGTTACCACCACCACTATCGTAGCAGCCAACTGCAGTATTGACATGCAGGCGCTCAGACCTTTCATGCTTGGCTGAAGATGGAGATTAGACAGACAGACGGACGGACGGACGGACGGAAGGACGGACGGACGGACGGAAGGACGTAAGGACGGAAGGACAGATGGATGGAAGGACAGAAGGACGGATGGACGGAAGGACGGACGGAATGACGGACGGAAGGACGGATGGAAGGACGGACGGAAGGACGGACGGACGGACGGAATGACGGACGGAAGGACGGATGGAAGGACGGACGGAAGGACGGACGGACGGACGGAAGGACGTAAGGACGGAAGGACAGATGGATGGAAGGACAGAAGGACGGATGGACGGAAGGACGGACGGAATGACGGACGGAAGGACGGATGGAAGGACGGACGGAAGGACGGACGGACGGACGGAATGACGGACGGAAGGACGGATGGAAGGACGGACGGAAGGACGGACGGACGGACGGAATGACGGACGGAAGGACGGATGGAAGGACGGACGGATGGACGGAAGGACGGACGGAATGACGGACGGAAGGACGGATGGAAGGACGGACGGACGGACGGAAGGACGGACGGACGGACGGAAGGACGTAAGGACGGAAGGACAGATGGATGGAAGGACAGAAGGACGGATGGACGGAAGGACGGACGGAATGACGGACGGAAGGACGGATGGAAGGACGGACGGAAGGACGGACCGAAGGATGGAAAGACCAACGTACGGACGGATGTCCTCTGTAGCCAGCTGAAGTCATGTAGTCAGCTGAAGAAGGACGACTTTAACCGGGAAGAAGCGACGCCTCAGCTAGGCCATCACTCTTCCCTCTTCCCTCTTCCCTCTTCCCTCCTCCGTCCTTCCCTCTTCCCTTCTCACTCCATTTGTCTCTCTTCCCTCTTCCCTCTTCCCTCTTCCCTCTTCCCTCTTCCCTCTTCCCTCTTCCCTATTCCCTCTTCCCTCTTCCCTCTTCCCTCTTCCCTCTTCCCTCTTCCCTCTTCCCTCTTCCCTCTTCCCTCCTCCGTCCTTCCCTCTTCCCTTCTCACTCCATTCGTCCCTCTTCCGTCCGTTCTTCCCTCTTCCCTCTTCCCTCTTCCCTCCTCCGTCCTTCCCTCTTTCCTTCTCACTCCATTCGTCCCTCTTCCGTCCGTGCTTTCTCATCCGACCAACTGTTTCGGATGAATGAGTCGCTGGAACGAAAGAAAATGCATGCAACTGCAACGAACGAACGAACGACATCGTCCCAAGATGCATTGCGATAGACATGTCTTCTCTCTCTCTCTCTCTCTCTCTCTCTCTCTCTCGTGCATTTGCTCACAACGCACGTTCATACTTACACTGGCACATACGATGTATGTATATATAATTATATATATACTCACGATATACGTACACATATACGGATAAAATAGATATAACTATATAGTATATACACATAGATGTATTTAAACACTGAATGCATATTTTATTTATAAACATGATATAGTCATTATCTAGATATATATGCTGTAGCAAATAAATATGAATATATTAGATAATAATTATGTATACTGCATCGATGTATAATTGTGTAGGGTCTAAGTCCGTATTGCAATTGCTTATATATAGGCTACCGTGTGCTCCAGTATATCGATCCAGCCTGCATGGCTTGGTCATTACGCTCAGCTGCCTGAGGGAATTTGCAGGTCCCTCGCTTCCGCACATTCGAGCATTCTCACACGGTCATTCCTGAGGGAGCAAACGTCCATTACAATGGATTATTACGATGAACCGTTGTTTCAATTGATTAACGTCAACAAACGCTTTCTATTTGCCTTTGGTCATATACTACTTAGTCAGATCAATCGTGGGTAAAGGCGCTCCATAAATGCTCTGATGCAAACATACATACTTTCATACATACCTACATACATACATACATACATACATACATACATACATACATACATACATACATACATACATACATACATACATAAATACATACATACGTATACATACATACATACATACATACATACATACATACATACATACATACGTACATAAATACATACATACATACATACATACGTATACATACATACATGCATACATACATACATACATACATACATAAATACATACATACATACATACATACGTATACATACATACATACATACATACATACATACATACATACATACATACATACATACATACATACATACATACATGCATACATACATACATACATACATACATACATACGTATACATACATACATGCATACATACATACATACATACATAAATACATACATACATACATACATACGTATACATACATACATACATACATACATACATACACACATACATACATGCATGCATGCATGCATGCATACATACATACATACATACATACATACATACATACATACATACATACATACATACATACATACATACATACATACATACATACATACATACATACATACATACATACATACATACATACATACATACATACATACATACATACATACATACATACATACATACATACATACATACATACATACATACATACATACATACATACATACATACATACATACATACATACATACATACATACATACATACATACATACATACATACATACATACATACATAAGTATATGACTACAATTATTATATTAACGCACATATACGCATAACTATACAATCATCTACAGGGTGCGCCAAAAAAAGTAATCCCCTACGGTTTTCAGCCCATATCTTGGCCAAAAATACTAATTTTTAAATGAAACTTCACAGTCGTAAAGGCAATTTATATTTACGTACAATGGTCACATTTCATCATAATATTTCAAACAGAACAAAAGTTATATCACTTTTAATGAGGCCACCCACCGATTTTTGACGATTCAAAAAACGAAACGCACCAAAAACTAGTGTTTTTGCCAATATCTTGGCCGGAAGTAAGAATTTAGAAATGAAATTTTACAGGCTTAAATTCAATTCATATTTACACATGATGGCCAAATTTCAACAAAATATTTCAAACAGAACAAAAGTTATGCCACTTTTATGGAGGCCACCCATCGTTTTTTGACTATTCAAAAACATAACGCAACAAAAAGTAACAAAAACAGGATTTTATCAATTCTCATCTCAAATAACTGTTGTCAAATGAACTTGGTAGTGCTTCACAGCTTGTGTTCAATGTGCCCACCACCAGTGACAACACTTCTTTTGAGTCTTTGCAAAGTTCTTGATGGGCCTGTTGGTTAATCTGACAGATTCTTTATTTACCGATTTGATTGTCATCTTGCTAAGTGACTTCTCAGTGAGATGCAGCTACGATGGTGCTCGGTTTCTTTTTTAAATAGTAATAATAATGATCATCTGGCAATATGAAGGCTATTTGATAACAATTATTTAAGATGAGACTTAATAAAATTGTGTTTTTTCTACTTTTTGTTGCGCTACGTCTTTGAATCGTCAAAAAACGGGAGGTGGCCTCACTAAAAGTGGTATAACTTTTGTTGCGATTGAAATATTTTGATGAAATCCGGCCATCATATGTAGATATGAATTGTCTTTAAGCCTGGAAAATTTCATTTTGAAAATCTTACTTCCGGCCAAGATATTGGCCAGAATAACTAAATTGGTTTTTTGTTACTTTTTATTGCGTCGCATTTTTGAATCGTCAAAAAACGGTGGGTGGCCTCACGGAAAGTGATATAACTTTTTGTTCTGTTTGAACCATTGTACGTAAATATGAATTTCCTTTACGACTGTAAAGTTTCATTTAAAAATTCGTATGTTTGGCCAAGATATGGGCTAAAAACCGTAGGGAATTACTTTTTTTGGCGCACCCTGTACACAAACATTTCTACATAATATATATTATATTAAAGCATGCTTCTAAAGTCGAATGTGTTGTTCGTCCAAGCGTCCAGCAGTTGTCACGCTCCTCTGTCCATCGTCATCGACCGTGACGAGCAATTAATCAGTCGTCCTTACATCCGTCCTTACATCGTCCCACATCTTCCTATATCAGTCCTATATCCGTCCGTCCGTCCTTTTAGCTCTGTCCGGTCTGTCCATTGTCCTGTTCAATGTCTGGTCAGCCGTTCGCTTGAGTAGATCGACGACGAGAAAGAAAGAAAGCAGTTATCTCGTCGCCTGGAAAGACAATGACATGGCAAGACAATGGCAATGGCAAGACAATGGCATGGCAAGACAATGGCATGGCAAGACAATGGCATGGCAAGACAATGGCAATGGCATGGCATGGCAATGGCATGGCATGGCATGGCATGGTATGGTAGGCAGTCGGTTGCACACAATGAACTGCAGACAAGTCTTGCATCAAGTCTTGCATGTCGATGATGTAAGCATGTGCGATAGAGATAGCTTTTAAGTGCGACAGCAGACACTTAGGCTTTATCAAATCTATATATTATGTATATGCAATGTTTATGCATATACAGGGTGGGCCAAAAAAACCTAAGAGTTTTGCCAATATCTTGACCAAAAGTAAGAATTTCGAAATGAAATTTTACAGTCTTAAAGAAGACGATTCACATTTATACATGATGGCCAGATTTCATTAAATATTTCAAACAGAACAAAAGTTATACAACTCTTAGTGAAGACACACACCGTTTTTTGACGATTCAAAAACGCGACGCAAAATTTTTTTTTTAAAATCAACTCAATTATTCTGGCCAATATCTTGGCCAGAAGTAAGAATATCAAAATACAATTTTAGACGCTTAAAGACAATTCATATCCACACATGATGGCCAGATTTCATCAAAATATTTCAAACAGGACAAAAGTTATATCACTTTTAGTGAGGCCACCCCATTTTTTGACGTTTCAAAGACGTAGCGCAGCAAAAAGTAGCAAAAACACGATTTTATTAAGTCTCATCTCATATAATTGTTATCAAATAGCCTTCATATTGAAAGATGATCATGATTATTACTATTTAAAAAAGAAACAGGGTCCCAGCGTGGCTGCACGTCACTGAGAAGTCACTTAGCAAGATGACAATCAAATTGGTAAATAAGAAATCTGTCAGATTAATCAGGGGTCCATCAAGAACTTTGCAAAGAGACTCAAAAGAAGTTTTGGCACTGGTGGTGGGCACATTGAACACAAGTTGTGAAGCACTACCAAGTTCATTTGACAGCAGTTATTGAGATGAGACTTAATAAAATCGTGTTTTCGTACTTTTTTGTTGCGTTTCGTTTTTGAATCGTCGAAAACGGTGGGTGGTCTCACTAAAAGTGGTATAACTTTTGTTGTGTTGGAAATATTTTGATGAAATTTGGCCATCATGTGTAAATATGAATTGCCTTTAAGCCTGTAAAATTCCATTTCGATATTCTTACTTTTGGCCAAGATATTGGCAAAAAACCTAATTTTTTGCGTTTCATTTTTGAATCGTCAAAAAACGGTGGGTGGCCTCACTAAAAGTGGCATAACTTTTGTTGTGTTTGAAATATTTTGATGAAATGTGGTCATCGTATGTAAATATGAATTGCCTTTAAGACTGTAAAATTTCATTTTAAAATTCTTGCTTATGGCCAAGATATTGGCAACAACCCTAGGGGGTCTTTTTTTGGCCCACCCTGTATATATATATTAGTGTGCTTTCACACACAGACTCCGTGATGCCTACACCGTTTCTCAACTGTTCAAAAGGCAATATAGACATGTCTGTATAAACGTCTGAAAAACGAGGCTGCTGCAGTTATAGATGAACTTGCATATTTACATTTTGCATGTATTCAAAATGACCGACACACACGCAATATGCTCACATTCAAACACGAGCTCGCATGCAAAATACATATTATATTTGTGAATATATATATATATATATATTACATATATATATATAGTGTGTGTGTGTGTGTGTGTGTGTGTGTGTGTGTGTGTGTGTGTGTGTGTGTGTGTGTGTGTGTGTGTGTGTGTGTGTGTGTGTGTGTGTGTGTGTGTGTGTGTGTGTGTGTGTGTGTGAAGTGTGTTCGTTGTCAGTTTGTCTCCCATCTTAGTTTTCTCCACCTTGGCACGATGGCACTAATAACAGTCTAACACAGGTATACGAAAGAAGACCTTGACGAATTTCATGTATACATACACACACACATGTACGTATACATATAACCACGAATTTCATGGTTTAAGTTCGAAACCAGAATCATTCATGTCACCGGAAATTACGACGGATGACATCATCGATTACAAGATTATATGTATGATTATTTATAGCCTAATATACCGTAAGCTACAGCTGCTACACTACAGCGAGTAGTGAATACACACTGTATGCAGCGTCCTGGTGACGTTCACAAAACGCGCTGCATAAGTTCTCATGTATATAAATACATGTTTACTTACTTTTTATGGATAATTATTGGGCGATAGTTTGTAACATGAAATTTCACCGATGACCGTCGGTTGAGAGCAGGTACGGGCAACAGCTAGCTCTTGTCACGTCGTGTCGCCGTATATACATGTACATTGCTGTGAAACACACACACGCACACACACATACATACGTACACACGCACACACACACACGCACAAAAACACAGGCGCGCACGCGCACACGAACACACACAAACGAACACACACACGCGCCCACACACGCGCGCGCGCACACACGCAGAGAATTATTAGAGATTGATGACAGGTCAGACGGCAGCCAATAGAAACATCGATCTCAATTTTCGGCTTATTTTTAGAAACTTCAGACACAACGACCACTCTCGACGTACGGAAGCTCAGAAGGATCACGAAGATATTTGAGTTAGAAGTATAATTGTATACGGGAGTTCATTATTTTATTTCGAACTTCGAGAATTTATATAGCGCCTCTTCAAATTATCTACTCGGAGGCGCTCCCAGTCTAGCCACAACTAAAAAAATAGGCTTTGAGCGACTTAAAAAAGGCAAAGGAATTTAATTAGCCTAGGCTAAAGAACATGAGTTGTACTTGTAGGTTTCTGCAAGTAGAACTTTGAGACAAATTCGCTCTGCAGGAATTTTGAGTCAGTCGAGTGATTTGAGGATAATGCATGGAGATTGGAGTAATGACGTTGCGCAGATGCTTGAAAGCAGGTTCTGGTGACTGCAGCTCTGACTATTATTATTATTTATTTTATTTTATTATTTTATTTATTTATTATAAACACACATTTATTCTTACGAACAAAAAATTCCAAACAGAACAAATCAATTGTTCAGTGCGACCAACCACCTTCATCCATGTCAGTTAGAGGCTTAATAAAGGAACCTGTGAAAGCCACAGCGTTAAAGCTATTATTATTTTATTTATTTTTTTTAAAATTACTTGAGGTATCTATAATCCCTCAGGTGTCAGATATTAATAAGCAATTTTAACTCTGGAGTGGCCATCCGAGTCAAGATCAGGGAGAACAAAAGTGCTGTGAAATGCAACGGCATTGAAGCGCTGAATAATAATTGACAGACGCTGGAACAAGTAACTGGTTTCTCTGGGTTCGCCAGAAACTTGAGCCAAGAGACGTCCCAGGTCGGCGAGAAAAGCCTGTCCCTTGGCGTTGATTGGTCCCATTGTTTCGAAAGCCAATGGGACGAAATGGTATGATTGCATCAAATGTGCATACTTAGTGTTTTTTCTGGCTTCAGCCAGTTCAGCATCACCTCCCGTCCGGATGGAGGTTGTGGATAAGTAGGATGGAGCCACAGTGTCTGCGACTGTGACGTCCCAGGTCAAGCAACGACCTGAGCGCCACGGTATCAGTGTTAGACCATCTGGTTTCTTCCCGTCCGACCTTGACAAACCGGGTGGTTCCTTAACTGCTGGGATGCCCGCCTGAACGAGACCCCTGCAGATAAGATCATTTAGGACCGCATGTCGGGCCTGTCGGCCAGGACCAAGACGGCATGACAGGCCGTGTGAGCCATCAGCGGTCACGAGAGTGCCGCACGGGCAGCTATGTGGGTGGCAGATGATTATTATTATTATTATTATTATTATTATTATTATTATTATTATTATTATTATTATTATTATTATTATTATTATTATTTTTATGAGTTGCGGACAGGCAGGTTACTGGTACCGCTTCATTCGTCTGGAATCAATATTTCTGAATAGAGAATTACTGTTGTAAATAGTTTGGCGTACTACTTTGAAAGAATCGGCGTACACCAATCTATTCAGTGCTGGCTATTGATTGTTGGTATGCCTATCCACATGACATTGCTTTCTCCTCAGTTTATTCCATTTGGTGTTCATCATATTTGTGTGTGTGTGTGTGTGTGTGTGTGTGTGTGTGTGTGTGTGTGTGTGTGTGTGTGTGTGTGTGTGTGTCATTCACTGAAGGCCATTTCAATCCATAACCAGTTTTCCACCTTCGTATAATAATTGTCTTCGCAGACTGGAAAGAGACGTGGGGGCGGGAGAGAGGGGAAGGGCAGGGGAAGGCTGCAACACAATTCTTCCGTCCAATGGATTAACCATGAAAAAACTCGTGGCCCTCTGTCGTCCAATTCGCTAAGCATGACGTCAGATGTCGCGCTGATCACTGAGCAGACGACGACGACGAGGAGGAGGAGGTCAGAGACCAGATCCCTCATTATCGTCTGCTGTCAAGAAATAGATTCTCAATTGAAAATATGCGACAAGACGTTAAAGATGACTGTCGACAGTTTTCTGATGAATACGTTTATAATTGCATTTCTACAAGCACGACTGCGACAGACCGGATATCCGGTCCGCCATTTTGGTCCTCCTTGATTGATTATTGCCGAGAGGCAAACGAGAAAGCAGTGTTGACAGCGTTGACTAGACGTAACACACATTGACGTAATGTGTAATCTAATGCAAGTATGCAATGTAATCCAATGCAAGTTATGCAATGTAATCCAATGCAAGTATGCAATGTAATCCAATGCAATTTATGCAATGTAATCTAATGCAAGTTATGCAATGTAATCCAATGCAAGTTATGCAATGTAATCTAATGCAAGTTATGCAATGTAATCCAATGCAAGTTATGCAATGTAATCCAATGCAAGTATGCAATGTAATCTAATGCAAGTTATGCAATGTAATCCAATGCAAGTTATGCAATGTAATCTAATGCAAGTTATGCAATGTAATCCAATGCAAGTTATGCAATGTAATCCAATGCAAGTTATGCAATGTAATCTAATGCAAGTTATGCAATGTAATCCAATGCAAGTTAGGCAATGTAATCTGCGGCACCAATGAGATGAGAGGAATTTATTCTATAGACGCTTGTAAAAAAAGTTAAAATAATTTATCTGCATTGCTTCACTTTCGTCTGCAGTTATTCTATCGTCAAATGTTTTGGTTTCATATTTCCACGACGACATTTCACAGCGGAAAGACAGATTTCTTTTTGTCATTGGTAGCAGAAAAAAACTAGTGCATTATAAAAGAAATTTAATTTCTCTATTTGGTAATAAATTGCTCTTGAATAAGCTGCTTTATTGCGCTTATAGCTTTAGAGTGACGCTTTAGAAAATATAATGGGGAAAAAGTGATTACGATTTTAGGCTTTGCAATAAAGGTGACTGTCGACAGTTTTCTGATGAATACGTTTATAATTGCATTTCT
>OX243828.1:28104177-28236677 GCA_945859605.1 Lumbricus rubellus
ATGGATGATGTCACGTGTGACAGGCAATGGATGATGTCACGTGTGACAGGCAATGGATGATGTCACGTGTGACAGAGTTTTGGAGAAGAGACTGTGAGAGTCAAGTGATTGTTTCGCTTTCCAAAATGTTCTTCCTAGTTTTCGATCATGTGACTGCGTGTGTACTGCGGTCGCTGAAAATAGCACAAAGGGTAATTTTCACTGAGGAGAGAAGGGGAGAAAGGTCACCGAATTGAGGAATGGGGGCAGAGTAATGTCAGCAAATACGGACAGCCTCAATGTTACTCATGTATCTCACTATCCAGACCAGCAGAGAGCAGCAACAGAGAGTGGAGTAGAGATCCTTCCCGTTGGATCAGCATAGAAGTCCTTCGACGCTGCTTTGAGCTGCGCTGCAGGATCAATGCCGTCGCATAATCTTTGCTGCAGTCAGCAGTCTGTGTACTGTTACAGTACATGTGCAGAGTGGAATGGAGCGGGTAATGGAAAGGGCAAACAAGGGGAGGGATGAGGGATCAAACGTAGATTTCTGAGGACGACGTTTATCGTCAACACCAACGACAAATAGCAACCTCTCCTCCCCCTCCTCTCCGTTCTATTAGTTAGACTTAGACGTAAAGCAATTGGAATTTATATATCGCCCGTCAAGATAACTACTCAGAGGCGCTCCCGATCTAGACAAGGCGGAAGAAGCAGTCTTAAGCTGCTTGACGGCTACGTTCACGTTCGCCCTGTATGTGGTCTCTCTTCATTTTATAGGCTTTTAGTTCAGTGTACGTGCGTCGACCCTAATGATCTTACACGAACTGGAGAACACATCCCTGATGTTACTGCCATGCACGTGGCAGGCCAAGTGCCCATACACGTCACGATAAAACGTAGAGAGATCATTAGCCATGAGATCATTAGCCATGGGACCATTAGCCATGAGACCATTAGCCATGAGACCATTAGCCATGAGGCCATGAGCCATGGGACCATTAGCCATGGGACCATCAGCCATGGTAAGAACCGCCATCTTTTTAATGGGCCACACGTTCTCTTCTGACACATGATTATGCACGTAGGCACACTGTCTGATTGGCCCAAAAGTTTGTAAAATGTAATTTCTCCTCAACAATTAAGATTTTTCTTCCACAATTTCATGACATCTCGTACAGGAGAGATTTCTCAAAAATACTTGAACATTTCAATGAACAAAGCGCATTTTATTGAACCATCCTGTGTGCTGGTTGTAATTCATATAAATGCAGGTTGCATTAATATTATTATTATTATTATTATTATTATTATTATTATTATTATTATTATTATTATTATTATTATTATTATTATTATTATATTTTTTTGCCCTGAGGTACCTATGATCCCTCAGGGACTTACACCCTAATAACTAAAATTATTATTATTAATTATTGCTATTATTATTACTACCATTATTATTATTATTATTATTAGGCTATTATTATTATCATCATCATCATCATCGATAATAATAATAATTACGACGATTTAGGCCTATATGGCGCAGTAGCACAGCCATGCCGTTACAAGGGCCCCCAATGGCCAATGTAACGAAATCATGTGTGACCAAAAGAGATTTTAGCTTTTTTCTGTTGTCCGTAATTTCTGCTGTGACAGCCGTTGCCTGCAGATACGACGGCGCCAGAGTGTCAACCACAGTAACGTCTCATACGAGACTCCGTCCTGCTTTCCACGGTATAAGAGTCGTGCCGTCAGGTCTTCTACCATCTGAGCGCAGCATATCTCGTGGCTCCTTAAAATCGCTGGGAAGCCGGCTTTAATCAGACTGCGATGAATCAAGTCGTTGATTGCTACATGTCGGGCCACGCGATCAAACTCTCTGTCTCTGTCTGTCTGTCTCTCTCTGTCTGTATGTCTCTGTCTGTCTGTCTGTCTGTCTCTGTCTCTGTCTCTGTCTCTGTCTCTGTCTCTGTCTCTCTCTCTCTCTCTCTCTCTCTCTCTCTCTCTCTCTCTCTCTCTCTCTCTCTCTCTCTCTCTCTCTCTCTCTCTCTCTCTGTGTGTCTCTGTATGTGTCTCTGTCTCTGTCTTTGACTCTCTGTATCTGTCTCTGTATCTGTCTCTTTCTATCTCTCTCTTTCTCTTTCTATCTTACTCTGTCTCTCTGTCTCTCTGTCTTTCTCTGTCTCTGTCTCTGTCCCTGTCTCTGTCTCTGTCTCTATCTCTGTCTCCCTCTCCGTCTCTGTCTGTCTGTCTATCTCTGCCTGTCTGTCAGTCTGTCTCTGTCTGTCTGTCTCTCTCTCCATCTCTCTCTCTCTCTCTGGCTACCGTTCGTTGTCGTCGCCCTCCTACTTTATCCAGGCTGTGGACTGGCAGCACGTGGAAACGCCAGAGCTTAATTAATGCTCGTCTATATAATGTATAATATTATGTATACTGATGACACTGGAACGGCGCTTTGCTGTCCTCGCTGTAGTTTTTTCATTGGATAGACTCTTTTTAGCGAAATACTTGTCTCTTGACAAAAATTCTCCTATAGCAACACAATAATATTTATGTTCCTTTTAACTTAATAGGACTGTCATGATCTGGCATCGTTTCTGCTTTTAATCTAATCACCTGACACCGTCCTGTTCTCAAAATCTTCCATCCACATCATTAGATCTAGCGCTGGTTGACCTTGGGGTGAGGAAGCAAAGGTCACGACTCCGATTGTTCATCATGAATTCCAGATGCAACGCTGACTTAATACGTTGACCTTCGCTGACCTCCAAAGAACCACGGAACCACAGAACAACCACTGCTGCTTCATGGAAGACACGTTCTTATTGTCTGTGGAAGGCATTAACACCGAACGAAAAGTCGTGCTCTGCCTTGACCCTCACTTCTCCCAGGGGACTGACCACCTAATCAATCAAGCATTGCATGCTTAGAAGCCTATAATTATATACTTGAGCGGAATTTTCACCCTTTGTGATTGAAATTACATTGCTTCTGGCGTATTAATGGAAATTTATTTTATTGATTACAATGAACGAAATTTCATACGAGATGCTAGAGAACGAGAAACACTTAACCAACAACAACAACAAGTCAACAACAGCAACAGCAACAACAACAACAGCTATCATCATTATCTCTTTGCTACTGATAAGAACATTGTGTTTTCTAGCACTAGCAGTCCTATATTGAAAGACCGTTTATTGAGCCTGTTCATCACAGCATTTGAGTTCATTGAACTGACCCATCAAGACCTTTCCCGTGTCAATTAGGAGAGGGCTACCAGTGCTGCCGTGCTGCAGTCTTATGTCTTCATCAGATGCTGCTTAATTCGTGAGATTACTACGCTTCTTAAAGCGATTCAGCGCTTGTGCCAGGGTAATAAAATGCATTAAATGAATTTGTGATCCCATCACGCAATCGTAAAAGACAAATCGTTCGAATCAGTTGAGCGCTTCTTGCAGCAAAGCAAGTGTTGTTTGTTATGCGGCCAGTAGAAAGAATCCACCGAGTTGGGTTGAAAGGCACAGCAGCAGCAGCAGCAGCAGCAGCAGCAGCAGCAGCAGCAGCAGCAGCAGCAGCAGCAGCAGCAGCAGCAGCACAACTTCGGCTCTGATCCGATAACCTGTGAAGAAGTGCAAATGAACGCTATAATTGCCACGGAGTATACACTTAGTAAAATCAGAGAAGGTCGTTAATCAGATGCCACTCGTACAATGTACACGTACACTGTACAGTGTACACGTACACACACACACTGTACACTGTACATGTACACACACACTGTACAGTGTACACTGTACACAACTACACATACACTGTACAGTGCTGAATCTGCGCAACTACATGCATGTAAGATAAGACATTATGTATACAAAACAAACTGAAGAAGTGAGACTGTCAACTATTATTGTTTAATTTTTCACAATATTCCGTCTATTGTGATTTGTCGATTTTGTAGTAGGCCTCATTGCAGTACATGCTATTTGGCTGCAATCAGACATCAAGAGAAAAATAATAAGTCCCATTAAGATATGGCTACATTAGCCTATTTTCTGCAGTTGTCATACATTACTGCTGCGAGCGTGAAAACATACTTCGCAGTATATTAGGCCTATATGCTATTTGGCTGCTATCAGACATCAAGAGAAAAATAATAAGTCCCATTAACATGATTATGGCTACATTACTTTCTGCAGTTGTCATACAAGACATACATTACTGTTGTGAGCGTGAAAACATCCTTCGCAGAAATTTGGTTTAATTATAGAGAGTCTACGGATCGGTCATCCATCTTACTTACTTACGCACGGTCGTAGTTAATACGAAACTTAGCCTCGTTTCAGATCGATGTGCGCCAACCATGCAGCAGCATCGTCGTCCGAAAGGGCAGACGACTATCAAGACAAGGATGCACGGAATGCTAAACGCTTCGGCGTCTTTCATATAGCGCCTCAACATGTTCTCGTCGTTTATATAGCGCCTCAACATGTTCTCGTCGTTTATATAGCGCTGTTGTAGCGACTCGAGGAGCGGGATTGATTGCGGCTCAGTGGCGCTTAGCGATGGCCATCGATAAAAGGATGGCTACTTAAATAGATAGAGCCCGATCTCCTTTGTTTTCTTCAGACCGGTGTCACGTGATGTTCTATTACCCCCTAAAGCTATCCGGGGGAATAAATTGATTTATCCCCGGATGGAATATATCGGGGGGGGGGGGGTAAACCATTCAGTCCTCTTTATAATTGAAAAATGCGTATAATTGAAAAGTTTACGTTGTAAACAAAATTTAGGGTGGCTCTAATTGTTTTAAGTCTCCTAAACAATGTTCTTCTTTCTTCTTTAGGTTTTCTGCTTCTGAATCAGACTGAATGCCTATTGCTCTCAAGTGATGTCGTCTTCTAATTTGCTGTATTGAGGTTTACACAAACGTATTCATTCATTCATTCATTCATTCATTCGTTCGTTCGTTCGTTCATTCATTCATTCATTCATTAGATGCATTCATTCACTCACTTACTCATTCATTCATTCATTCATTAGATGAATTCATTCACTCACTTACTCATTCATTCATTCATTCATTCATTCAATCATTCATTCATTCATTCATTCATTCATTCATTAGATGCATTCATTCACTCACTTACTCATTCATTAGATGAATTCATTCACTCACTTACTCATTCATTCATTCATTCATTCATTCAATCATTCATTCATTCATTCATTCATTCATTCATTCATTCATTCATTAGATGCATTCATATAGCGCCTCTGAGTAGCCCCCTTGAAGAGGCGCTATATGAATGCATATGAACAGCGCCTCTTCAAGGGGCTACTCAGAGGCGCTTCCAACTTGAGCGCGGCCAAATAAAACTGTCTTAAGATGAGAGAGGAAAACCTGAGAAGGATTTTTACAAAGAGTATTATAGACCCGATGCATTTCAGTCAGTCCACTTCCATTGGGGTGGGATGGTGAGGGGGGGTTCGAACCTAGCGGTGCTTTGCACTTAAGTAGGCAAACTAGAAGTCTGCATTATTAATATTTTATTTAATTAGAATTAAACTTTTCAGAACTTTTACTAAACCATAATCAAGTCGGTAATTTTGATATTTTATCTGATTAAAATATAAATTGCTATTCTATGTAGGTCCAATTGGAAAATGTCTTAGAAAATGTTTAAGGGTCGCCAATAATTATCATACATGTAGTTCGTCCTCTGAGGCAAAAAATATCCCAGCAAAGTCAGTTCTTACATCAGCGCATCTCTGCTCTTGATATACCATATATTTATATTATTATATATATTTATTTTATATTTATATTATCAGGTTATAATCTTCTGTCGAATTAGTTCCTACTATCATCATCCATTCAGTTGGTCAAGCATAATATGCCGGTAATTGTCATCCGAAGCTTGGCGCAGAGGCACTGGCTCCCACCACCCTCTCCCCCAATCCCGACGATCCCGTTTCAAATTACTGATTTGGTTGAAAGCTGCAGCTGCTGCTGAGACAAGACATCATCATCATCATCGTCGTCGTCATCATCATCATCAACGTCGTCGTCATCATCATCATCATCGTCATCATCGACGACGTCCATCGTCTTCTGAGAATCCTACGACGACGACGACGACAACGACGACAACGACGACGACAACGACGACGACGACGATAGCCAGCGCAACAATCTTCCGATCGACCACCCTTCCCCCTCCCTTCCCCCGTCATGTTCTTCTGTTTTCATCTCGTATTCAACCGATAATTATATAGCGCTGCTTTATTCTGTTTTCATCTCGTATTCAACCGATAATTATATAGCGCTGCTTTCTTCTGTTTTTCATCTCGTAATAATTATATGGCGCTGCTTTATTCTGTTTTCATCTCGTATTCAACCGATAATTATATAGCGCTGCTTTATTCTGTTTTCATCTCGTATTCAACCGATAATTATATAGCGCTGCTTTATTCTGTTTTCATCTCGTATTCAACCGATAATTATATAGCGCTGCTCTGTTGTTTTCCAGCATGCAGAATGTAAATCCTTCGCTACTGCAGCGTCGTCGAGGATTATCCGCCATCGTCGTCTGTTCTGCAATGATGGCATCCGACGACGCATGCAACGTCATCGCCGCCGCCACCCCCGCTTTCTGCTTCTTCACAGGATGCTGCCGCCCCGGCCACCCCCGCCGTCGCCCGCCACCGCCACCGCCCGCCACCACCGCCGCCGCCGCCGTTCCCACCCGCCGTCGCCCCCGCCGCGTTCCGCCGCCGTCTCCGCCATGACTAAAAACAGCAACGATGATGATCAAAATGATTAAATTAACAACATTTTAGATGATATGCTAAAAAAAATCAAAAGAAATAGTAATTTTAGGTGATTTGAACATGGATCTCTTGAAACTAATAGCCACAAGGCCACTGCTGATCTCTACCACTGCTTTACTGCCCAACATCTATTGCCTCTCATAACCAGACCTACCAGGATCACTGACCACACGTCTACATTACTAGATAACATATTCACTATAGCATTTGGACCAAACTTATTTACTCTTCAATTCTCATCGAAGACATCTCTGATCACTTACCAATCATAGCATGGTTTGATTTTGGTCGTCCCATCAAACTCCCTAAAAACCCTCAAACACTGACATTTAAACTAGTATCTGATGACCATAATGTTTCTAACTATATACAGACCGATTTCTGTACTCCCATTATTCGCTAAAATATTTGAAAAATTAATGTACGCACGTTTATATAGTTTTTTTTATCAAAAGAGAAAGTACTATTTCAGTCTCAGCATGGATTCCAACAGGGTCATTCTACCTACATGTACATGCCCCTTCTAAGCATACAAGACAAAATCTCTAATGCAATTGAAAATAATGAGTACTCCCTCGGTATCTTCCTTGATGTAAGCTAGACTAAAGCCTTTGATTCTGTAAATCATCATATTTTGATCAAAAAAACTTTATAACTACGGAATTAGAGGCACACAATTACAATGGTTTGTTAGCTATCTTGAAAATCGTTTTCAACTGGTTTCTGTCAATTAATAAAAATTGTAATTCTGATCTACAAATCATTTCTCACGATGTCCCTCAGGGATCTAATCTGGGTCCCCTTTTTATTTTTAATCTATAATTTAATGATTTACCTAATGTGTCGCATTCTATGTATTTTGTGCTATTTGCTAATGATTCTAACTTATTTCATTCCGATAAATCTATTGATACCCTATTCAAAATGGTTAATTCTGAGCTTTGATTGGTTTCAATCCAAATAAACTTACTCTAAATTTGGATAAAACCAACTACAACCCCTTCAGCTTCCATAAGAAAAAATATCCCAATCAACTTCCTATTCTACCTATTGAAGGGACTCATCACCCAAGTAACATCCACAAAATTTTTGGGCGTTTACATTGACCAGCGTCTAAATTGGAAGGAGCACATCAATAACATGTCTAGCAAAATTGCTAAGACTATAATTGGTGTGCTATTTCGCTCATCTAAGCTAATTCCTATCACTATCCGGTCTATGGCAGTAGTGTAGTCCTAAAAAATGAAGTGGGGGAACGCTCTTTATAATAATATTAGTAGTAGTAGTAGTAGTAGTATTAATATTCCATTATCCCTGGAAAAGAGTGGGGGAACGGCGTTCCCCCGCGTTCCCCCCCCCCCCACTACACCACTGGTCTAGGCTATAGCCTACTGTGCTCTTAGCCTATTTATCCTTAGTTAACCTACTGTAATTTAATTTGGACGTCCACTTACAAATCAAATCTTGTGAGACTAGTCACCCTTTAAAAATATGCAATCCGATTCATAGATAATATTCCTCGCCAAGCCCACACTGCTCTGTACTTCCAGGAATTTGGATGATTAAAAATCGATTAAATTAGGCACTTGCAAATAGGAGAGTTTATGTAGGCTACCGCTAACCATGGCCTTTTACCACTTGTATTTCATGATTTCTTTAACCTATCTGTGTGCCTGCCTGTCCATGGGCGGAGTTTGCTTTCGGTTCTTCGGAAGGGGGGATCTAAAAAAAAACTTGGGCTTTGGTTGGGGCAGAGACTTATTTCAGATCGAGCGGCGCCGAAATTTTGTTTTTCCGGACAAAAAGTTGATGACTTTTTTGTCATTCGATTGAAGTTGGTGAAAAGAGCCATTTCCCCGAATACATTTTCGAGTCTAGAGTCTAGACCTTCTTGGGAGGGAGAGAACTTCTCTTCAGTCTTCTGCTGTTGAGCAGGTTTGTGACGTGGACAATCCGGTGATCCTCTCCGACCGCCGCCATCCCGCTCTGTCCTGCGCCTTCCTCTTGGTGTTACCATATACGTCTCCATTATCCAGATCGCTCAGCATATTTAATCTTCTTCTGCCTCTCGTTGCCTTTCCCTCCATACGTCCCTCCAGCAACGTCACCAACATACCCTCTCCTCTAAGTATGTGGCCCAGCCACCGATGCTTTCTCCTGCTTATTGATTGAAGTAGTCCTCTCTTCACCCCTGCCCTTTTCAAGACTGCCTGATTTGTGATTTTGTCTCTCCAACTTATTTTCAACATTCGCCTCCACGTCCACATTTCAAAGGCCTCTATTCTTTTCCTATCCGTATCCATCATTGTCCAGCACTCAGCACCATATGTTGCAACTGTCCATATCAGACATTTTATCATTCTTATCTTTAGTTCCATATTCATATTTCCAGTTAGTATCCCTTTCTTTTCCATAAAGGCACATTTACCCTGAGCTATTCTGCTCTTAATATCTGCTTTGCAATATCCATCCTCTGATATTACACTGCCCAGGTATTTGAACTGGCTGACCTGCTCCACGAGTTGACCATCGATCATTATCTTCATCCCATCCACTTTTTTCCTTGATATGCACATTACTTTGGTCTTCTTTACGTTGATCTTCATGCCGTATTTCTTCGTTACATCATTCAGGTTGTCCATTAATACCTGCAGTCCTTCTTCGGTGCTTGACACGATTGCTTTATCGTCTGCGTATCGGATTGCTTTTATCAACTCCCCACCAACCTTCACCCCACTTTCTACCTTGCTAATAGCCTCTCTTGTTAGAGCCTCATCATATATGATGAATAGCAGCGGGGACAGGGAGCATCCCTGTCTGACCCCTCGCCCTATCACACAACCATTTGAAAGGTTTTCACCAATCTTCACATATGCTATTTGCTTGTTGTATAAATTCCAGATTAGTCTTCTGTCTCTCCAATCTACTCCAATATCTAGTAGTATCTCCATCATTTTCAACACCGGGAAAAGATACCATTTGCGTGGTGAAAAGATACCATTTGCGTGGTGAAAAAGTTGAATCTGGACCTTCTTGTGGGTGGGGGGTTTAGCCCCCCCTAGCCCCCTATAAACTCCGCCCATGTGCCTGTCTGTCTGTTTCTCTCCTTCTCCGCCTGTTATTCATTAGACCGTTGACAAGTCTCGTGACGTCGTCCGACAATGTTTGTCTCTAATGACAGACGACGACGACGACGACGACGAAGGACGCTTCTCCTCCTCCTCCCCAATCTCCTCTTTCATCTTCTCCTCCTTCTCCTCGTCATCTTTCTCCTCCTCCGTATTCTCTTTCTACATATCCTCCTCCTTCTCCTCGTCATCTTTCTCCTCCTCCCCAATCTCCTCTTTCATCTTCTCCTCCTTCTCCTCGTCATCTTTCTCCTCCTCCGTATTCTCTTCCTACATATCCTCCTCCTTCTCCTCGTCATCTTTCTCCTCCTCCCCAATCTCCTCTCTCATCTCCTCCTTCTCCTCGTCATCTTTCTCCTCCTCCGTATTCTCTTCCTACATATCCTCCTCCTTCTCCTTCTCCTTTATGTCCTCCTCCATGTTCTCCGCATGCATATTCTCCTCCATATTCTCCTCCTCCATATTCTCCTTCTCCTCCTCGTCTTGCTCCTCGCCTTCCTCCACTTCCTCCTTCTCCTCCACCAATCAATCGGTGGCAATATTCAGAATAAATTATCTTCTTTCATTCTTCCGCCTTCCACGGAATAATGGCGTCTGCGCATGCGTCTTCTGTCGTTCGTGCCGACCAATAAGAGTATATTATTATTTTCAGACGACCATACTTCTGCCAATGACGTCACCTCAGTGGTGGAATCAAAAGCATCGTCCACCACATTTGCACCACACATGCACCACATTTGCACCACACATGCATGTTTGCCATCGAACTAAAAGTCTAAAACACCACGACGTCACGAGCACACCAACACCAATCTGCTTCACCACACGCACCACCACGCACCGATACCATTAATATTGATTTTAATTTATTGTCAGTGGAATCAAAAGTATTCGCAACCAACACCATATTGCACAACATATCACCCACCTCCACCGTCAAACTATGACACCATCACCATCAAATTGCATCACCACCACCACCACCACCACCACCACCACAACCACCACCACCACCACAATCACCACCACGGGCACCACCGGCAACGGCCCGGCATCATGCTAACACTCGTCTATTCTCTATACAATGTACTGGCTTCAAATGTTGAAACTCTCTTCGTACATATCTTCATTCCCAACCTAACACTAAATAAATTTCGCCTATATTATAATCTACTTGAAACAGCTCCTGATATTCTACAGGGTGCGGCCAAAAAAAATACCCCTTTACGAAAATCGCGATTTCTCAAAAACCGCTGATCAGTTTGTTATAAAACTTCACCAGTCTATTTGACACATATTTATCTACAACTTGGCTAAATTTAATAAAATTCGAATCATGAACACCAAAATGGTGCAACCCTGAAGTGAAACAATGCAATTTTCGTTTCAACAGACATTTAGTGACAGCAATAAGTAACAAAGTAACGGCGCAAACAGAAATGTAACAAAGTTCAAGGTTACTTATTGTTCTTGACAAGATTAGGCCACACCGTTAAGTTTTGTGCAATGAATGTTCGAAGTGAACACCGTTTGCTTTTACTCAAGCTTGCAGACGTTTTCGAAAGCCCAGAACAGACTTCTGAGTGGTCTCAAGTGGCAGGCCATTCCTAATGATTTGCAGCGTAACTTTTTTTAGTTCAGAAATGTTCTTTGGCTTTGTGGTAAGTTTGTTGTAAGTCTCAAGCATTGCACCCCAGACAGCATAGTCGAGTGCGTTCATATCTTGGGAATTTGGCGGCCACGAATCCTTGTCGATGAAGTCAAGACAGTGGCTTGTTAACCAATCTTGGGCCAGCTTGGCGCCGTGAGCGGGCGCTCCATCTTGCTGAAAAGGGAACTGATTTCCCAAGACAGTGTGACAATCATCGACAAGCTTAGGCAAAAGATTCTCCACGTAGTAGGCTACTTAGCATTGACTTTGGCCTTCTCGTCAATGAATTGTAAGCGTTCTTTTACCCTCATAGCTGACACATGCAGAAACCATGATGTGGGGAGAGAACTTAGCTCTTTCGACCAACAGACGCTTGGATGGATATCGGCTTTTTACTTCTACGCACAGACACGATTGTTTTGATTATTAATTGGTGGATTGATGCAAAAGATCTTTTCATCGGTGAAGAACACGATCCGCAAAGCGGAAATGACGTAATTATGGCACACCACAGGCTATTTTATGTAAAAATATGATTTCTTATTTCGTGAATGCCTTGTTCAGTTGAAAAAATGAAGTTCTTTCTTCTGCCTGATGTCTTGATCACAAAAATAAAGATACTGGCATAAAATTTTCAGAGAATGTGTAAAAATATGTTACGAATAAGAATGAAAATATTTGTAACAAAATATTCGGCGGTTTTCGAGAAATCGCAATTTTCGTAGGGGGGTATTTTTTTTGGCCGCACCCTGTATAGTTATGGTTTTTTGCTCTGTGGTTTCCCATGGATCCGCCCCTGTCCCAGCATTTCACTCCCTGGAGGCGACTGTAAAAGATCAGGACACATGAGCGCCTTGCAGGCTGCCATACAGTTAGCTTCCAATCCAGATAAACTAATAAGTAATAACCATCTGCCAATATTATTACAGAGGCTCAGGACTTTTCAATGTGCATTTCTACACGAAATGTGCAGTTGTAAATGAATTTGTGCAGTTGTAAATGAATTCGTGCAGTTGTAAATGAATTCGTGCAGTTGTAAATGAGTTCGTGCAGTTGTAAATGAATTCGTGCAGTTGTAAATGAATTCGTGCAGTTGTAAATGAATTCGTGCAGTTGTAAATGAATTCGTGCAGTTGCAAATGAATTCGTGCAGTTGTAAATGAATTCGTGCAGTTGTAAATGAATTCGTGCAGTTGTAAATGAGTTCGTGCAGTTGTAAATGAATTCGTGCAGTTGTAAATGAATTCGTGCAGTTGTAAATGAATTCGTGCAGTTGTAAATGAATTCGTGCAGTTGTAAATGAATTCGTGCAGTTGTAAATGAATTCGTGCAGTTGTAAATGAGTTCGTGCAGTTGTAAATGAATTCGTGCAGTTGTAAATGAATTCGTGCAGTTGTAAATGAATTCGTGCAGTTGTAAATGAATTTGTGCAGTTGTAAATGAATTCGTGCAGTTGTAAATGAATTCGTGCAGTTGTAAAAGCTATCTTGTGCAATGATAACCAACAGATAAAGCAAAATGGCAACCGCAGGTGGTTCACCACGGGACAGCGAAATGGGAAGATTAAGGGCCTAAAAAAGTCATCAGTTTTTACAGCCGGCGACTTGTGAAATTTGTGTGGGAAATTTCTGACAGCGGGAAGAGCAGGAAACCACGTGATCCCACCGGCCTGGAATTATCATCACTGTCTCATAGGCCTACAATGATCAGCATTCGTGAAGGTCAAATCAAAAGCGCTCAAGCGATCGGCTATATGTAGTCTGGCATAGAATTATATTTTATAGTCAGACCAATTATTGAGCTGTCCTCACTCCTCCGATGAACCTCACAGTTCGCTTCTCTAATAAGCATGGGCGCCCGCACATAGGGGCAAGGGGGGGGCACTTGCCCCCCCCCCTGGAAAATTGAAACCTATTTTTCTCACTACCACTTTTGGGGTTTATAACAAATTTCTTCATATTAGAGAATTAAAAAGCCTTCTGTTAACTAATATTTTTCGATTTTTAAACAAATTTCCTTGAAAAAGAAGCAATACATATTAGAAATTTTAAAAAGTGAAACTGAAAATTTTACATCAAGAAACCTCTGTGAAAAATACCCATGCATGTTCTTAACTTCCCGCTTTGCATTTGTTGTCCTTCTGCTAAAAAATTTTTTTGACGTTGACCATCGTGTTTTGCCCCTTCCTGCAAAAATTTCTGCGGGCGCCCATGCTGATAAGTTCTCGTGCGATTCCTTCTTCTCTTTACGATTTGTCTGAATTCAGATTTGTCCTCTGCTCCAATTTCCCGCCTGCGATTACGTCATTGCAGTCGTCTCCATGACAACGGTGGTGATCGAAAAAAAGCGTCCGAGAAATGTGGGGCGACGGCCGTACGCCTACGTGATGGCATTTCTACCACAATCATATATTCTACTGCAGTTATTTATTCTACTGCAGTTATATATTCTACTGCAGTTATATATTCTACTGCAGTTACATATTCTACTGATTCTACTGCAGTTATATATTCTACTGCAGTTATATATTCTACTGCAGTTATATATTCTACTGCAGTTATATATTCTACTGCAGTTATATCGGTCGGATGCGCTTGTTAGAACGATTCTTGTTAGCTGCAGAATAAAACTCTGTCGTGGGCTAGTAGAGTACCTCTAGCAAACGACTCGAATATCTTTGCCTCCTCTAGCGTCTGAACGAATTACACTCCACTTCGACCCACGTGAAAGATTTCAATGGTTACCAAACTCTGTGCCAACTTCGCGATTTAGTTGTTGCAGGGTCAAAAGTGTGACGCGATGTGACTGAAGAGAGACATGCCTCGATTAAGTGAAAACAATATTTCAGGCTCCAGAAAAATACGCAAAGTGCAAAAAAAATCCAGTAGGCTAAACTGGGATAATGGCAAGGTATGAAGACTGTGATAATATATTAGAGCCGGTCTATTTTGTGTAGAATGGCCCACCCTGTATATAAATATATAATATACTCCCAAAGAATTGCATAAGAAATTTTAAACACTGTTTCTGTAATACTCGACTTATGTAATACTAAGTTAAAGCAAAGAGAACAAAGTAAAATGGTTACACATTTTCTGAATAAATTTAGGCTTAAATGTGTATTCAGGCATCCAATACATAACCCCACTCCAAATCAGTGGACACTTTAGTATTGTATTTAAGCAATTACAAAGCGCGTCTACTATGGCGAACCAGTCAGAAGCGCTCCCGTGCGCAAGACCTTGCAAGAAGGTTTTGAGAAGAGAGAGTTGTAAAGCAAACAGAAGGAGGAAGCACATTCGAAGAGAATGAACAATTGAGGACAAACGATCGAGAGCCTAAGCAGTTCTAGAGCAAGGATCCAAAAGGTCAAGCCTTTTGGATGAACGAAGTGGACAGTGGAAGCTGAGTGAGGCTGAATTGTAACATCGGCCAGATATTTGGTGTAACAGTACCTGGTTCAAATCTAAAAGACCAAAATCTGAAATTTAGAAAAAGACAATGGCAAAACTTAGAAAAAGACAAAGGCAAAATGCACCTCTCTCCTCAAAGCTACATAACAGCCATTAAAGCTCTTGCTGTGACGGCATAGTTAAAGGAACAACTCACAAGAGCGCTTCTACAAAGTCATTGCACATTTCATAGTTATTACAACTACGTGTAACTTCCAATTTACCACCGAACCAGTTAAACAGTTTTTCATCATGAATGCATCACAAGAATTGTCAGGAGTAACTATTTCAAGCTGAATCACAACTGACTGTAAAGGAATGTATGATGTATGGCTTGTGTATGAAGAGAACTGTATGTGGAGGGTGCAAAAAAACTTGGAGGGACATCCGAGGAAGAATAGGACAAGGAAAACAATGAATAAGAAATGCAAATTAACGAAACCCAAAAATATCAAACAAAGAACATGGTGGACAGAGCCAGCTTCTGCAAAATTTTCAACACTTTTTCACTTGCGAGTTTGTAACATTAAAATACACAACTTGCTTACTGCTTGCTCAATTACTTACCTAACCAGTAACCACCCATGTACCCGTACTGAAACTTCGTAAATATAATGTGATTAAAGATTGCTGTAACTTACAGCTTGCCATTTACTGTAACTTGCTAAAGTGGTTAGGCCAGCTTTAGGTGAAAGTTTAATGTCATAAAAGAAATGGTAGTAATGGCAAAATTCGAACTTGCCAGCATTCCAGTCAGTAACTTAGGTGCCAGACGTGAAGCTAAATTGATTGACAAATATTTACATCAGTTCAGCAGAATAATATCAAATACAATTATTAACTGCAATAAACTTACTGATCTTTTTATCAGAAACAAAACAAGTTGATTTTTTTACTATGTCATGTCCTACTGATATCTTTCGAAAAACATCTCATATTACTGCTCAAGGATCTTGTGACAGACGTACAAAACTCACAGCGCAAAATTACAATGAAGAATCTGGGTTGTCCAAATACTGACCGCTGGAAAGAGGGGAGGGAGCTGTCATGCAATGGAGGGACGATGAGGGAAGTTAATCCCAACGAGGATGACCGCATCCAAACTCACACACATATTTCAATATAGAATCAAGCAGAACTTGATTGTAGCATACAGTTGGAAATAAATTGCAAGTGCTCTGATGCACCAGCCTCTGTCAGCCTCTGTCAGAACTGTGTTGGGCTCTCCACTCAAAGTCCCCACTGTCAGATGTGGCAGCAAGAAAAGCCCTACCCAATAGCAAAGTTAGACCTGGAAGGTATTAGCTATGCTTCTGTCATCGGTCGGAGTGTTGATGTCCTTAAAGAGGAATGGAAAGGGTGGTAACGTCAAATGTAGACAGTGAGAGGGAAATACAGAGGTCGTTTCAATATGACAGAATCTTCCTTTACACACAGCACAAATTGACCAAAAATATGCATTTCTGCATTACATATCAGATTTGATCAGAAAATTACCAATGATCACTATTCTCAAAAACTGATGCATGCTTGTAACACTATTCAAATGTAATTCTAAAGTTGGAGCAGGATCAGACTTTTTAGTTCGTTATAGCAACAACTCAAATATCTCTTTGAAACACAACAGACCATGCCACATCTGATAACTGAACCCATTAAAACAACATCCACTAAGATTTTGGGTCATTTAAAATAAATCAACAAATACTGTGACAGTGTTAACTATGTCTGGCTCTACAGCCATATTCTTCTGAAGCTACTATTCAACTGTGACAATCACATTCAGTCTGGCAGCTGCATAAAAGACAAAAGCAATATTGGGATTTGACTAGCACTGCAGATTCGTGATTTCATGAGCACCAAGAAAATTAGCAACTGAAATTCGCTGATCGATTACAATAAGAATTTTCTCGCAAAACGTTGTAGATAACCGATTAGAATTTGATTAGTTAAATTGCAAACCAATCAGCATTACAATTAGTTACTGAAATTTGCTAATCGTTTAGAATTAGATAACAAAATCTTGTAACAAATGAATTAGAATTAGCTGTCGTGTAATTGATTAGCTAATCAAATCTAGAATAAAAATCAATTAGTTACCCACCTCTGCTTTGTTCGTTATTAAACAAATTTCTGATACACAAGCTTAAAACTATTCGACAAGAGTTTGCTTTTATTACATGATGGAATATCTCAGTATCTCTTCATCACTCGTTAAGAGAGTGGTCCGTCAAGGGCGTTCAACCACTATAGAAAACGTGTACATTTAAATTTGTCAGTCACTGTTGGCTGCTGCAATCAACATTTTTTATTTTTAAAAATCAATTGCGGACAACAAGAACTGGTCCAGCCACCCAATATCCATCCAGTCCTGCCTTTTCAAATGCTAACCTGCATAGCACAAGTGTTGCCTCTGTCTTAGCTGTTGCAATCAACATTTTGAAATAAACTGAATCAATTGCTGCTTCTAGGTGACAACAAGAACTGGTCCTGCTCCAGAGGCTTTCCAACCCAACGCCCAATTCCTGCCTTTTCAAATGCTTGGTACAGCAGACCTTTTGCCTGCTGGTAGTCGCCAGCAAGAGCCTTTGCCTCTGCGTACGTAGACTGGACATCAAACGTTAACCCTGTCGTCAGACGCAGAGCTCCCGACAACTCACTGAACTTCTGGAACAGCTCCTGCTTGGAAAGCTTACAGGAATTGCCGGCTTCCAGCTTTCCAGAGTTAGTATTCACAACGTCGAGGCCGTCAGTCCCATCGTTCATCCACACGCACGCAAAGCTCGGTGCCTTCTGCGGCTTGCGACTGTCAGGATTCGTGATGGTGCTCAGCGTAGGTTGGTTCACGTGGTAACCAGTTGGCAGCGATTCGATCTCACCGAGACGACCAAACACGGCTCGGCTTAGATGCTCGCTGTGGTAGAGGCTTCCGACGACTATGCTGCTCAGGTAGACTGGCTCCAAGAAGAGACTGAGTAGAGCTCCTAGAAGAAAATCAGCACAATGCATCAGTATAATAATTAACTATAAATCATTTTCACTCAATGAGATGTGAACTAATATTCTCTACCAACAGAGTAATATCTATCTGATGAGGCTGCACAACTGGCCTGTGTTACAGCAACTAAGGCCTCTCCACCTTTAATACCTTGAGAACATAAGGTTTAATGCTGCTAGTTCAGAGCTACAACTCTAACAGCACATTGATTTATACTTTCAAAACTGTTCATAGTATTACTATTCCATCAGTTTTTTTGCAGAGAAATTGTGCTGCAGACTTTTCATTATATTGCATGCATTGCTGTCTCAAATCTGAGTGGCCTCTTGCCTCATTCTACTTACTTAACAAACTCTCCAAGCAATGGCGCAAACAGCATTTTCAGTCAGATGGACACAAAAGAAACGTAGGCCTGGAGTGTGCATTAGGCCAGTGTACATTAGGCCTGGAGTGAACAAAATAAATATGCATCTGCCCCCCTGCAGTCTATAGTGTCTTAAATTCAGCATTATCTTAGGAAGAACTTTATTGGCCTTGTCATCTGCATCAAGCTCTACAACAAACTTTCCCGCTTCTCAGACAGCATGGTGTTCAAAAACATACACAAAATTCAACAATAACACCAAACAAGTTCAGGCAGAAATTTATTACCATGACTGCAAAGAAATCAATTTCATGGCATAAGATAGGAAGCTTAAAATGTGTAGAAATCAAATGGATTGCAATCTGACGTAATGTAACAAAATGCAAACCTTGAACTCCAAGAACATTCCAGCGAGCAATCTTGTCGCTGCACGACATCGTAAGCAACCTTTCGCCGCTGAGAATTCCATCCCACGTCTGAACGGCCTCCGCATACTTCACAGGAATCGTGCCTTCGCCAGACTCGATCTTCGTCCTCAGCTGTCCCCGAGTTATACGGTTCGGATGTCGGTCCGTACCATTTTCTTCTCCTTCTTCAGGAGTTGTTTCATGGGGCGCGAAGATTCGTGCGTCTCCACATGGAGATGAACTTATGAACAGATGAAATTTCACGTCACGTTTTATCTGGAAACCTGCACGGTCAGAACATTTCTCGAGTATGGTGGAATCGGCCGGTGGTTCAGTTGCCGATGTCCATTTCTCCAGTTCATTGAAGAGAAATAGACGCAGGCAACGACACGCAAGAACCTCAGCGTGACAATCATTGATGGCCGCTCCGATGTCACTGATATATTCCCCATTGATACATTTTGTTCCTGTTGTTACTGCGACCACTTGCCCTGGCATCGCATCGTATGATTTCTCATCGCCATACGTCATCACGATTCCTGCGAGCACCTTAAACCGCGAATGCTGCGTTGTGAACTGATTCGTCAGATCTCCGAACTTCTCGACGACTATCTTCGCAACATGATCAGATAGCAAACGATCAAACTGTCCTCGATTTGATGGAACTGCTTCCTTTCCTAATTATGCAAACAATAACTTATTGTTTTACGATCGCACAAGTTTCTTTACTCTGGCAATTTGCAAAAACAATTAGCATTTAGTTTAGAGACTGAGTCCTAAGTTCACGCCTTCTCTGTCAGTGCATCGCAATCATTTTGACTATGAAAACCATTTGGTCAGAAGATAATTCTTCAAGAAACTCGACCTAACCAAACTACATAATGGTATTATGATATTATGGTAAATGTAGTGCAGTATTAAATGCAAAGTAGACCAATATATGTTTAATTAATAACTGATTACGATATAATGATACATATACAGCTTCAAGCAATAAAAACTCTGGTTATGGTCATGGTTAATTAAAAATAATGTGATTAGGAATAACAGTAGGGTGAAAACCCCGGTCCTGAATCGGTTAAGTATTATTACTAACTAGTAATCAATTAGTAATTAGTTAAGTATTATTAATAATTAGTTAAGGTAACTAGTTAAGGTAATTAATTAACCTATTATAGTAATTAGGTCTTATTAATTACTTATTATATTAATTAGTATAGTAATTAGTATAATAATTAGGTAATTATATTAGTAATAGTAATTAGTTAACCCTAACTAGCAGCGGTACAGGGTCCCACCCCGGGTATGCGTCATCGGTAGCGGCATCCAAAACACAAAGAGCCGGTCTTTTCAAAAGACTGCGGCGGACGGAACACTTAACTGAAGGGGGGTATTGTTCTAGGAACTACCCTATAATTATAGTCCCCCCTTTTGATGTAAAGGCCTTTGCGTGCACATTCCTGTCTGCCTGTCTGTCTGTCTGTCTGTCTGTCTGTCTGTCTGTCTGTCTGTGTGACTTACTTGTACGTCAAAAATAATTATAGACATTGAAAAATAAATTTTTATTTCTTCACAGGGTCCCATAGCCCCCAAATAGTCCACGCCGGTAGAGTGCAACAAATTATTACCTTCACTGAACCCTATAATTATGATCACACGACGGCGAAGACGCCCCAGGCATCGGTCGACGGACGACGGTCGCGTGCACTGAAGCGTGTCATAGCAGACATAACGGTCTCTACGCCCCGGGCGATGAGACGGGCACCGATCGAGGGGCCTATTGAACTGCTCAGCCGTTTAATAACGCAATTGTAAAGCCCACATATTCAACAATTACAAATCATTGCTTTTATCGCCCGTACACACAAGCTTTGATCACACACGTATTGATTTATAACACACGAGGCTATGTAGACGCGCATAAGTCAAAGTATAGTCCATTCGTCTTCACACCCCCTCTTCCTCCTTACCCTCCATTCCTCCTCTTCCTCCATTCCCCACTCTTCCTCCACATCCCATCTCTCTCTCTTCCTCCTCACCCCTCTCTTTCTTATTCCTCTCATCTACAAAGTCAACCGGCAGCCTTTGAACGCAAACATGAAACACACACATAAATGTCACTTCAAAGTTTTATCCCTCAACGAATATTCACATTTGTACTCAAGACTTCTAAAGCCTCTTTCATCATCAAAAGACCTCGGCGAACTTCTAAAGAGGCAGGCATCAAAAATATTCTGTTTGATCTTCAAAGAGCACAGTACTTCTAAAGATTCTTTCATCTGACACGTACACAAATCTAGAAAGGAACACACATAACCAGTGGTATTTACACGCACCCAAGCATGCAAACACAAACATGCACACAAAAGCATGATGAAATATCTCTCTTCTATTACATCAGCCACCTTATAAAACTCGCAAAATCTCCACAGGGTAGCACAGACGCTTTCAGAAATCAGCACACGTTTCTTCATCTACAGACGATTCCCGTGGCCAGCAGCTCTTTCTACAGTCTTGTGTCAGACGACAGCAACAAGTCTTCAGCTTACAACAGAATGACTTCACGTATGTATTATAGTATTGAGAAGAATTATTTTAATTTGTATCGAGCTTGAATAATTTCTGAATTTTATTTAATGTATAGGACTATAGTGCTTAAATTTCTTCATCTGTCTTAAACATTCATTTATTATTTCTTTCGTCAGCTTAAATTCATAGGTTCTGTCTTAAACACCCGTTTATTGTTTCTTTCGCCAACTTAAAATAACTTCATAGGTTCTGTCTTAAACACCCGTTTATTGTTACTTTCGCCAACTTAAAATAATTTCATAGGTTCTGTCTTAAACACCCGTTTATTGTTTCTTTCGCCAACTTAAAATAACTTCATAGGTTCTGTCTTAAACACCCGTTTATTGTTACTTTCGCCAACTTAAAATAATTTCATAGGCTCTGTCTTAAACACCCGTTTATTGTTTCTTTCACCAACTTAAAATGCTTTCATAGGCGCTGTCTTAAACACGACTTTTATTTCTTTTCTAGAATCCAAGATGATAGATGCCATTATAAGGGACGAAGAATTGAAAATGAAAGAACGTGTTCGTAACAGACTGCTTGAAATGGGTTTGTAGTCTGCACATGAAATTTATATTTTATGTGTGAAATATTTTACTCAAAATACACCGTGAGTCAAAAAAAAGTAAGCCAAATTGTTTTTCATATATCTCTAATGCATGATAACATATCACGCTAAAATTTTCCAAATATTTAGAGAATTGGACGAAGAATATGATTCCAAAATTTCATGGGATAAAATTGAACGGATAAAAAGATATGAATCTGTAAACTTCATATGCCGAAATTGCCGTTTACAAGCAATTTTTTTGTCAGATTCAATAAAAAAAAGTAAGCTAAACTGTTTTTATTATTTCTCCAATGCCAGCTAATTAATCATACTAAAACTTTCCAGATATTTAGATAATTGAACCTAGAATAGGATTCCAAAATATCATGCAATAAATTTGAACGGATAGAAAGATATGAATATTTGAACGTCATCTCCGAAATTTCACTTTTCAGCAAATCTGTTATGGTGTTCGCTGCAGTTTTGATGCCTGATAATTCCCAAGTTTGGTCTTCAGTGATCCTGGAGTAAAATTTTACGGAATATAAAGTGTGGAGCGTGCATAATGAAAGACCGAGTCTACCAGACAACAATCCATGATATAAACGATCTGAAGCAACGCTTGTTGGAAGTGTGGGATGGCCTGGACCAGAGGATAATCGACGATGCTGTTGCCTAATGGCGCCTGCGCCTCAAGGCTTGCGTGCACGCTGAAGGATGACATTTTGAGCATCTTATTTAATTAAATAATCAAATCATACTGTTGGGGTCATATTGCTAGTTCAATTATCTACATATCTGGAAAATTTTAGAATGATTGATCATCAGGCATTAGAGATATGAGAAAAAGTTTGACTTACATTTTACTGAATCTGACAGAAAATTGCTTGTAAACGGCAATTTCGGCATATGAAGTTTAAAGATTCATATCTTTTTATCCGTTCAACTTTATCTCATGAAATTTTGGAATCATATTCTTGGTCCAATTCTCTAAATATTTGGAAAATTTTAGCATGATATGTTATCAGGCATTAGAGATTTATGAAAAACAATCTGGCTTACTTTTTTTTGACTCACGGTGTATATTTTGTTATAACTAATTGTAATGAATTCGAACATTTTACTAGTTAGAAATGTGGCATTTTAAATTTTCAGTCAAAGACCTTTTAGCAGTGCTATTTTATTTCAGAGCGAAAAAGAAAAGCTGACGAAATGAACACAGACAGGCATTCAAGTAGGAAATATTTCTTTATTCTCTGTCAAATTTTCGCTGTTAGACCTTTATTGACAGCATTGCAACCATCATTTACAGAAACCAACATTTGGCCTCTTATAGAATTCATTGTGTTATATCTTCTATAGAAATTATTATTATTATTATTATTATTATTATTATTATTATTATTAACATTATATAATGCAAAGGTCCTCACCATAATAATCGAAACCACATATTATTATAGTGCACTCTTTTTCGTGCGGACTCGGACATTATAGCATATTTTACATTCTTCAGGTAAAACGCGACCAACTTTCGCGCTGTGTGACATCATTTTAATGTTGTGCATACCTTACTATAACATCGATGCTTTGGGGAAACAAATTTAATTCTCCACACAAGAAATATTTTATATTCAGCATAATTTTATTCATTTATAGAACTCGGTCAGAACAGTGGTGCTGCAACTACAACTTCGGCTATGGCAGTCCCGCCTTCCACATCGGCAGAGTCGCACGCCAGATCCACCACGGCAAGAGAGCCGGCTGATGCATCAAGTAAGTTGTATTCGAAAATTTTAAATGACTTTCATAAGTAGAGTAGAAAGCCGTGTTACAGCACTATAAACAAGTGTTTGCTATTGTTCTGCATTGTTTTGCCTAAAATATTGTCAGACATTTTGTCTTGTTTTTTCCTATGTGTGGGTTACACACAAAAACACACGTGATCTGTGCTGTATGAACCGCATCACACCCATAAAATATCCTTCCGCACCAACATTTTTACTATGTAGAACTACTTTCGCGTATGAATTTGTGAAAAAGTAGTTTCAGCGCTATAATAAGTAGACACGTTTGAAACACAACAGTCTTAGAATTCAAAAGAGCATTTGAAATTTAGCATCTTTTGTAAAAGTAGTGCGCCTCTACGAAAAATAAGTAGATATAGAAAGACATATGATAAAATTCTTTCATATTGAACAAGATAAAGCAGGCTTTGCAACTCGAATACTGCAAAATGAGTAAATAAAGTTCTTATTCTTTGTATTCTGTATTAGGCATCATGTATTTTCCTAACTCTCAAAACTCGTGTATTTCTGTTTCTAGCGAACACGCTCGATGCTGACCTCGATCAGTTGCTGAAGGAAGATATTCAACTGAAGGCGAGAATTCGAGAAATGAGTAAGTTTTCACTTCGGCGTATTTCAATTGCAGACTTTTAAAAATAAAAAAAATAAAAAATCTTTAAAATTTGTTGTTAATTTATAAAAATAAATTTATAATCATTTAAAATACTTGCACTATTTAAAAATGGAGCTTGTTATTCATGTCAAATAATATATGTTGTAGGACTTAAGCGAAAGGCAGACGCGGATACCAGCCGTGCAGCCAAGCAAACTAAGTTGGAATCCGGCGGCCCGCGACAAGGGGGCCCCGGCCCGGCGGCGCCCGGTCCAAGCAGAGGCAGCGTGACAGAGGCCGACTCGACAAGTAAGTTCCTACAAACTTGATGTCTTTACTTCCTTTTGCCTACAACATATGCACCCTTGCACATTCTACCAACTTTCAATAATGTACATTCAGTATACAAGATGTGAACTTTAACGGTCTTTGACTTTATTATAGTGAATATACAGCATGTGAACATAATATTTTATTGTTGTCGTTAACCTTTAGATCGTTGTGAATCTTGCCGATCTTACAAGCAGACACTGACGAACAATCTCTGCGAAGTCTGTTTGCTGAGACGAGAGTGTCCGCAGTGTAAGACCCGCCGGCCGTCGCGCTTCTTCAGGTCCGGACAAGATCTCTGCGTCACGTGCTTCAAGAAGCAGGGCAACCCAAACATCAAGACAAGCGCCCAGAATGCGTTCATAGACGTTTCGTTTCCAGCACCGCAGACAACCGACGTACATAACATGCTGCTGACGGAATCGTCGCGCATGACGAACACCCTCGAGGACACGTTCAGAGACGAAGGGTTTGTAGGCTACAAGCTACAAATGTTGTTGGACTTATAAAATTTTTAGCCTAAAATCCTACTGGACTTAGAAAATTCTGCAGTGTGTTCGGACTTGGGTAAAACTTGTATTTGCACGTTGTTTGGACTTAGAAAATTTCTGCATTTTGTTTGAACTTAGAAAATTTACAACTCTAGCGCGTTTGGTCTTGGACAAATTTTTATGTACTTAGATTGTTTAGTCAATTCTGAGTCTGTACATTGGTTTGAAAACATTTTCGCAGCACTCTTACATTCTGACTTGGGAAATTCTTGAGGCTGCAGCATTCGAACTTGTGCATTTTGCGGCGTGCGTGGTATGTACGGGCGCGTGTTATACTCACAAAAGTTTATGCTTTTCTTCTTTAGGCCGGTGAAATGGTTCGTTGCGGTCGATGTGGACTTCAAGCGAACCACGTCAGACGGGGAAGCCCAGACGGTCGGCTACTTCAAGTCGGTGCCAGCAACACTCACACACCCATCTCAGATCCCAGATCAAATGCAAGAGGCCGTGCATCGAATTGACGAATTGGTAGATACGTTTACGAGCGAAAGTTCCGGATGGACGGTAAATGGTGTGGTTGACTTTAAAATTTGCAATGCCGTCTTCGACCCAGTAGGCGCCTCCAGCTATATCCCTACGCCGCAATACATTGTCAATAAGCGAGCTACTCTGAATATTCAGAACGAGGACGAGTTCTGCTTTCTATACAGCGTGCTAGCAGTTTCCCACTACCAAAAAGATAATGCCTGCCGAGTCAACAAATACAAGCAATACCTGGGAGAGCTATATACTAGAGGACTTAAATTCCCAATGACAATCGAACAGATTCCACTGTTTGAATCGCTCAATCCTGACTATAGCATAAACGTCATGTATTCAAACCCAGATGACAAAACTTTTACGCCTCTCTACGCAAGTGCTCACAGGGGTAGAAAACACATTGCAAACCTTTTGCTTCTTGATAATGGCGACAAGCGCCATTACATAACTGTGCGCAATCTTTCCGCACTCTTTAACACTAGAAATTCACAAGATCATAGAAGTTTCCCCTGTCCGTACTGCTTGTGCTGCTTTACAACCGCGGCAGTCAAACATGCGCACATGGAGGAATGCGGCAAACACGGCCTTCAGTCCGTGCGGTATCCAACTCCTGAAAATTCCACACTGAAATTCACAAACACTCAGCATGAAATGCCTGTGCCTTACGTCTTGTACGCAGATTTTGAGTCGTTTTTGGCGCCAAACGACTCTGCCTCCAACGCCAATGCAACCAAAATACTTGATACACATACTCCTAGCGGCTTCTGTTGTCTGACTGTGTCTTCTTTTGCTCACTTGAATGATGCCAAACCATACGTCTATTCTGGACCTGACGTCATGGATCATTTCTTTTCTCATGTGAAATCTGAACAGAACCGCATTAATAAAATTCTTTCTACCAACATGCCTATGAATCCGCTGACTCAGCAGCAGAAAATGGAATTTGATTCTTGTACTGCATGCCCATCTTGCTCTGTTGCTTTAACCGGCCAAAACAAAGTTCGACACCACTGTCACATGACTGGTAACTTTGTTTCTGCTCTTTGCTCGCCCTGCAACTTGAAAATGAAATTTCGCAAACCGACAAAGGCCAAGAATCGGAAAACCCCAAACTATTTCCTTCCTGTCGTGTTTCACAACCTTAAGGGTTACGACTCTCATCTCATCTTGAAACACATGACAAAGGAGTTCGCAAGCGAAGAAATCAAAGTAATAGCCACTAACATGGAAAAATATCTTTCGTTCGAAGTCAATAATATCAGATTTTTGGATTCTTTACAATTTCTAACCTGTGGTTTGGACGTGTTGGTGAAAAATTTGGCGAAAGAGGGTGACTCCAAATTCAACCATTTGCGCCGACTTTTTCCGGACAATTACAAATTGCTGCTGCGTAAGGGGGTATTCCCTTACGAATACATGACTTCGGCCTGCAGAATGACCGAAAGGACTCTGCCTCCCAAAGGCTGCTTCTATAGCAAACTGGCTGAAGAAGACATTTCACAGACTGACTACGACTATGCCCAACAGGTTTGGCAGACATTCGACATGCAGACTCTCCAAGACTATCATGACCTGTACTTGCAGACGGACGTTATTCTACTAGCTGACGTTTTCGAATCTTTTCGAAAGATGTCTATGGAATTTTACGGACTTGACGCGCTTCACTACTACAGCAGCCCCGGTCTTAGTTTTGACAAGTGTTTACGCATGACGAAAGTGGAGTTGGATCTTATCACAGACCCAGACATATACCTTTTTGTGGAGCGGGGGATGAGAGGTGGTGTCTCCATGATATCCAATCGTTATGCAAAGGCCAACAATCCGTATCTTGCCCAAGGATACGATCCAAATGACCCCATCAGCTACATAATGTACTTGGATTGCAATAATCTGTATGGTTACGCCATGTCCGAACCGCTCCCGACCGGAAAATTTAAATTTCTAGCGACTGAAGAAATTGATAATTTCGACTTGAGCACTAAACAGACTGACGACGACTTGGGTTATTTGTTGGACGTGGACTTGGAGTACCCTTCACATCTCCATGACGCACACAACGACTATCCTCTCGCTCCAGAGAGCTTGCACATACGACCGGAGATGATATCTCCTTACGCAAAGTCCATTTCGCACAAAATTTCGGCTAAAATTGGTACCGGAGTTGAAAAGTTGACTCCAAATCTAATGTCAAAGACTCGATACGTCGTACATTACCGAAATTTACAATTCTACCTAAAAATGGGGATGAAATTGTCTAAAATTCACAAAATACTTGAGTTTCGGCAAAGTCGATGGTTGAAAAACTATATCGACTTCAACACGTCCAAACGGCAGGTTGCCAAATCTTCCTTTGAAAAAGACTTTTACAAACTAATGAACAACTCTATCTACGGGAAGACCATGCAGAATAATAGGAAGCACCTAAACGTCAAATTAGTCATGAGTGGAAAGCGCGCGAAAAAATTTGTTGCCCGGCCAAATTTCGAATCGTACACTATAATAAATGAAGATTTGACAGTCATAAAATTAACAAATTCAAACGTCTTTTTGAACAAGCCACTCTATGCAGGCATGTGCATTTTGGACATATCAAAATTAAAAATGTACGAATTCCATTACGAACATATCATTCCTCTTTACAATTCCGCTTGCAAACTCCTTTTCACGGACACAGATAGCCTTTGCTATCACATACAAACATCCGATGTGTACAAAGACATGCTGCAGCATTTAGACGAATATGACACCTCAGACTACCCCTGTGGGCACTTCCTTCACAGCCGCTCCAACGCTAAGGTAATTGGGAAGTTTAAGGATGAGTGCAATGGGGCCGCTGTTTTGGAATTCTGCGGCTTGAGATCGAAAATGTATAGTTTGCTGCTTCCTAACGAAAAAGAGAAGAAGACGGCAAAGGGTATAAAGAAGGGGTTCGTTCAGAAGAGCATTCGCCATGCTGACTATAGGGCCTGTATACTGGAGGAGAAGCCAACATCATCGAAATTTTGCGTTATTCAAAGTAAGAAACACGACCTTCACACGGTTGAAATTCGAAAAGCTGCGCTTTCCCCGTATGATGATAAGCGTTACCTACTCAATTCGTCGGAGTCGTTGGCCTATGGACACATAAAAATTGCCTCTCTCGTATAATTCGTTGAAGTCTGCACATTTGGACTCTGTAGATATGTTAAGGTATTGCATAAACGAGCAAGTTATTGTGTATTATAGTAAAATGGACACTATTTGTTGTAAATATTTGAACATTCGTTGAACATTATTATTGCATAAAGATATTGTGTGTTCTTTGAATAAAGAAGTGTTTGCGTTGGAAGAAAAATTATTGTGTTTGTTCTTTCGTACTTAGAAATTCTCATATTAAAATTCTCGCACGCTGCTTGGCCGCATATGCCTGGGCTTGCAAGGTTCTCGCTTGCTGGTTGGCCGCAGGGTCCTAGGTTAATGAAAATCTCGCTCGCTGATTGGTCGCAGGTTCCTGGCTTAGTAAGATTCTCGCTCGCTGGTTGGTCGACACTTCCTGGGTTATCAAATTTCTCGCTCGCTGATTGGCTGTAGCATTCTCGGCGCCGATACCGATGGCGCATTACTGATGACGCAATACTCGGGGCGCGCGGGGCCCTGTACCGCTGCTAGTTAGGGTTAACTAATTACTATTACTAATATAATTACCTAATTACTATACTAGTTAATATACTAATTACTATAATAGGTTAATTAATATGACCTAATTACTATAATAGGTTAATTAATATGACCTAATTACCTTAACTAGTTACCTTAACTAATTATTAATAATACTTAACTAATTACTAATTGATTACTAGTTAGTAATAATACTTAACCGATTCAGGACCGGGGTTTTCACCCTACTAATAACAATCTAATGGAATCCATGTTTTCACTTCACAGAACACTAAAGTTACACTTTAAGAAACATGCTGCTCTATGTAAATATCAAAATTGTTGGGCCACTAATTTAAATGAGAATGTATCAATGTAAATGCACTGTGAGGTTTTCATCATAACATTGTCCACAACGTTAGGTCTCTCTTAAACTGCATTAAAAAAATTAGCATAAACTTTCTTACATGGATTATTGCTCCTGAAAAATGTTACTAGAACATCAGTCTAGAAAAAGAACTGACAATAACTGGCATTAAAAAAATTTCACAGGCATACACTTTTGCAAAAAATGCATTTAAGCGAATAGATAAATGCGCAAATTTTATGAAATACTTACCAGGAGTAGCAGGGAAAGTGATGTTATACACGGCCTCGAGTGCTGCCTGTGCTGCTCGTATCTTGGCCATCTTCTTGTTGCGGCCTGATCCTTCAAATATCCTTCCTTCCAGATTGACGGACATCACGAATGTCTTGCAGTGGCTCTGTCCCGTCTCGGAGACAATGTCGTACTTGATTCCTGGGAGAATTTCGTTCAGAACAGATACAGAGTTTTTACCAGCCAACGATGAATTCTTTGCGGTGGAACCATTTGGTGATAAGAGGTCATCGGCCGCCATCATATCGGGAGAGACGTCTCGGGAAGTGTCTTCCGCTGACGGAAAGCCATTCTCGTCTTGTGGCTGATTCCTAAGATAAAGCAGAATCCTGTCGGCAGCACTGAGCTTTGCCTGCTTCTTTGTTCCACCCTCACCATGAAAAATCTAAACAACAACAACAACACAAATGGTCAAGACAATTGACCAAGTTTTCTGTAACTCTGGTAGGCATCGTGTAATTTCTAAATAATAATCACCTAATCACGTTTATAGCATTACTATAAAATGCAGAAGACATAAAAAAAACCATAACATATTCAGAAGCACAGGAAAAGTCTTATTTATAGGTCTTGTAAGAAAAAATTACCGAACAAATGATGCTCAAATATAGGATAATTTACACATTAAACCTACCACAAATCAACATATCTTGAAGCTGGATGTCATTTCACAATTGTTCCATCCAGTATTGTAGCAATCTGTAATGCTGCATGCATAATTGCATCCTGTCCCGCGTGCAAATCTGGTGCCACCAAATGTTCCTATAGTCATCAACTTAGTCATCAACTCGAACCATTTCTTCAAAACTACTCGTTTTGCAAAAGATGACATTTACTGCACATGCCACCTATTGCTAAGTCTAAGCTGGGGGAAACAATAATTTTGTTGATTGATGCATCTTTATTTTTATTTATTCCTTAGGAAGCTTTAAATAACACATCTTCAAGATAGGCAACTCAGAAGCACTTCCAGCCCAACAGCGGCTCAAAAGGACAGAACTTTTTGGGATTCTCAGTTGTGCATCTACATTTATTTATTTCACATCATTTATTATTGTTATCATCATTGAGTTTTTATTTAGCACACCTTCAAGGTAATCTACACAGAAGCACTCCCAATCCAACCACAGCTAAATAAGGCAGCTTTTAAGTGATAAGGCCTAAAAAAATTTGTGTTTCCGGTAACAGAGCTAAAAAAAATTGGGTAGGTAGGTCGGAAAATATTTTTATTTTGGTAAAATATTTTTATGCAGTGACTATCCGAAAAAGTATACCCCACTAGTCTTTTTTGCACGCTGAAACAAAGTACATGTTCTAAGCAAGTATAAACTGCCTATTTCCCGACTGTCTGCACCTAAAACTGCTCTAGAAAACAGTCCCATTGATTTCATTTTGTTGACGTCTTTTCTGTTATGTCAATACAAATGTTATAAAAAAATGTAATTTAAATTTTTTTAAAAAAATTTTTTCTTTTTTTTAAATAAATTTTTTTACAAAAATATTTTTGTCGCGGCCGTAAAAATGGGTCGGTCGGTTTACCGGAAACACAACAATTTTTTTTACGCCTAAAGGAACATTGTGGTGTGACCTCTAGGCACCAGGTGGAGCACAACAGGAAGCCCATTCCAGGTTCTAGGGCGGGCCAATCAGAAAGATTGCCAAGGCATCATAGCTCACTCCACGATTGAGGGGTCAAGAGCTCAGCTTGATCAGCCAATCAGAGAGCAGATCAATGCTGGACATCAGAGGTGGGACAGCGGAGCTCCCGCAAGTACATGGGAGCCAGTTACATTTACCGTAGCAGTGTACTGCATCTATTGTATGTTGATAGAATCTGTTCCTGTTATATTCAATCTCAAAAGCATTTTAATCGCTGTGTAAAATGCAATACACAAAATGTGCTTATCAGAAGCAACTAAAGCCCACCTACTTACTTACTGAACGTTACAATGTTTATCATTTCCTTACCAGTCCCTTGTACTGAACCTCCATCAAAAACACTGGGTTGTGAACAGGACCAGTCTGTGAAAGCACTTTGTACTCGAGACCCGGATATAACTCGTTAAGCAGCATCAGCGCATTCTTCGTCGGACTATCGTCGAGTCGTCCAACGGTTCTGTTCGCCGTCTTTCTTCTTTTCTTCTTTGGCGGCTGAACACCTGCAGCGACATCTGAACCAGGACGCTTGCTCACAGAAAGGCCGTCGCCTTCGACTGTCTCGCCTTCGTCTGTCTTGTCTGCATTCTGCTGAACTGCATTTTCACATTTCACGAACTGGACCTCATCATCTGACTCCATAGTCAACGCTACACAATCAGAAATATACAGTACTACAGCACACAGAGAAAATGATTCCATTCCAACGACTCCATCTGAAAAGTCTACAATCATGACTCAATAACTTCAGCTACAATGCAAAAACCGCTACAAGGCTACTTCTACATCTGCTACTTCTACGTCTGCTACTTCTACGTCTGCTACTTCTACATCTGCTACTTCTACGTCTGCTACTTCTACATCTGCTACTTCCGCTACTTCTTAATATGCTTGTTAAAACGGTCACTTCATGTTTAAAAACATTTGAACAGAAGAAAAATTGGGGGATTATCAACGTGACAACAAAGAAATCAACTAAGGGAAAATGCAAGAGACAATTTTTGATATGATGTCTTGCTTGCAGAATAACTCAGGTTACAGAATTCTGAGATTACATCAGAAGGATGTACAGCAGAAATAAGATTGAGATGGCTATGGGATATTTTCAGATAATTTAAGACTACAAACAAATGAGAAATTTAAAATAGTTCTTGAAGTGAAGAAAACATGACCAAACTGCAATGCATGAAATGGAAGGATATCCAGTGTTGGCAGTATGGCAATACGAGCAAGATCTTAAATATTTCATCTAATCTATAGATGTCTTCTATAGTGACTCATACCTTGTGCTTTCAGCTCTCTGAGCTCTAGCACTGTAGCTAACATAATGTACTAAGCACAAATTGATGGTCACATAAAGTAAGACTGCTATCAAAAGAGAAGACAGGTAAAAAGAAAACAGAGTTACTCCTATTCACTGCACAATTTTACCACTCTTATGCAATTTCACTTCTGTAATTCGAAAACCATTTTTGGTAATTCCATTCTATTCTATTCTATTTTTGGATCCCAGTGCGAAGAACTCCTGGAAAAGAAGTCTTGACACCTGGCAGAAAAAGTAAAGCCTCCAGAGTCCAGACAAAATCTGAGCACAAATAACAGCAGGAAGGGAATTCCACAACAAAGAGCAGACAGAGTCAAAGGCGCGGTGTTGGGCTGTGGCAGTCCAAGATCGTGGTACAAGAAGATTGATAAGAAAACCGCTTCTGAAATTGAAGCTGGATTGACTAAGATAACAGGCGAGAAATAGAAGCTGGATGAAGGATTGAAGGTATTTTTAGATTTAAAGTAGAAATGGGTGCATGTTGCAATGATGTTGGAATACATTCAGGAATTAAAATCATCAATCCAGCTTCCAAGCTTCCATTTAAGCTATAAATGTACTGGTAAACAAAATGGCCTCAATACTGACGTCATTCTATATAAGGGTGGGTAAGTAAGCATTGGAGAAGCATATCTATGTGATAAGCCATGCGAATTAATTTGGGACCGGAGTTCGGAGTTTTGCCAAACCCACCTCCCATTCTCACTACGCCCCTACCTCGCTTCACTCTTACTCTGCCACACCTCATCCCGCCTTATTCACCCGCAAATTATTGAGCGGGCATCACTGTTTCGGGTTATTTTCTATAATGGCTCGGTAGCAAGTAAACATTATGGCCGCCGCAGATAGGTGCAAAATTAGAGCGGCCTGACATACGGCGATCGATAGCTCAATATTTCCGCGACTTGAGGCCGCTCTATTCTGCACCTATAATGTTTACTTGCAACCGAGCCGTCATTTACCTCTACCGAAGTTGGATTGATGAAAAATAATAATGTCACATTGGACAATTCATTTACGACGCCGGAAGATCTTGGCGCATGCGCATTGTCCAAAATGCATTACTTCTTATCAATTCGATTCAATTGGCGTCTTAATGGTCGTTAGGATCGATCGGGTTAGGCGCCTTGAAGGTAGGTTACGGTCATGGTTAGCGTCGTAATTAGATCAAATGCTAAATAATTCTGTCGCAGAAGTTTTTAATTTAATCATGCGTTGCATTTTCGTTTCGCTACAACCACGCAACAAATTTATCACAAATAAAACCGAAAGCGTTGACAGACGCGCGAGCATTTCACGGTAAACTCTTGAGAACAATGACTGAAAAATGCTCGCACTTACAAAAACGTACTGCAGCAATCAGTTCTCTCGGACAAAGTTACCGTTCTCGTGACCAGCAAATATTCTAACAATCTCTCATGAACTTTATAAAAATTCGACTAGGTTATAAAAATTGAACGGCCATTTTATTTTATTTTTCTTTCTAATGTATAAGAGACAAAGACTCTAAAAGAAATTAGCAACATAGAGAAATAAGTAAGTAACTAAAAGACAGTAAGTAAAACATTGGGTAAATGAAAACCTATAATATTAATAATTATATGTATGCCCTAGATATTTGAATGCCATGATTCAGATCGCAAGCAATCGATCAATCGTAGCAACGATTTAGACGCATTTACAATCAGACTCAAAATATTATAAATTTGATAATTATTTTTTATACACATAATCACCAAAATTTAATTGCGCTGCATCTGAAAAACAAGCTGGTTGAGCTGATTCACCGACACGTAGGCCTATGTTATAATGTTATAGCGCGCTTCCAAGAAATCTACTCAGAGACGCTTCCGAGTCCCGACTATAGCGCGGACACTGAATGGTTGTGAAAGACTTGCTCAGAATCCCTCCACTGCGGCGTGAGGTGAATTTCAACTCGCAACCCTCCTGCTCTAAGGCACCGAACATAGGCCTACCCCTACACCACCGCGTCCCTGGGAATCGGAATAAAATAGGAATAGGCCATCGATGGAATAGGCCTGGCCCTGTAGGCTATCTTTTGGAAAATTTAAACATTGCCAAGTAAACATGGCAATGGCATGACATAGACGTGTTTCTAGTCTCACAATGTTCACGTAGTCCACAAAATTGTTTTTTTATTGATTAACAATATCAATCTTCGTTGTTCTTTATTTTGACTCAGTTTTGTTTCGATCGAGTGCTCAACGTGAGAGCAGTTACGTCATATCTAAAAATAGCATTTGCATTTTGTTCCTATAAATATACGAATTGTCAGTTTTGTTATTGCCAAGGTGCTTGATTCTTCAGGCGATTGGATTAAGAAACTGACCCAAAGTAATTAAAAAACGGAGAGTTTAGAGTGTCACTAAATGTAAGTAAATCATGTATAGCTATCCATTTGAAACGTAGGTGATCATTATCGCGTTTGCGTTGGCTACTCGGGTTAGTTCGTGTTTCGACTCCATGGGTAGCTAGCTATGGAGGGCTAGCCTGTCCGCCCTTTTTATTAATAAAGTGACGGGTAAGCTCAATTTTCCCCATTAAAACCGATGTGTTAGGGAGGAACGTCGTTCGACCTAACGTTTGAAGTTACGAGAAATCCTTGTTTGCTGTCCTGAATGGCAAATCTGGCAGAATCGATTGTGTTTGGCGAAGCAGCACGACCTGTTGAATCTACTGCCGGGTTTTTTGCTAAACAATTACCAAACCGGATAACGGCTATCAGATTTTAATCTGCGAAGCCCGTGTTATCGTTTACGAATTAATAGTAACTATCCAATTCCACGACATCATTCGCTTCCGAATGATGTCGTGGAATTAGGTATTGTCTTTCTTTGACCGCCTGTAAACACCCTTTCTGACTTGACGCATTTAGCTTTAGAGTGGCACTTAAGAAATATAGAGTTGCGATTATGAAATTGTTGTATACAAAGCAAATGCACTAGTTGTAAGATTTATGTTTTTCTGGTACAGACGTATATTTTAATTTTCACTGACTAACTGACACCTAACTCATCAAACATGCGTGTTAGTGTCTTTTATGATGGAGCTCTCCTTATTTTACCATCTAGTCAGTTAGTCATTCAGTTTGTCATTGTCTACACGAACTACAGACAAACCAGGCAAATATAATCTGGATTAGTGGAATGCTTATTTTGAGCAACTCCATATTTGTCATAGAGGACTTAGAGTTAGTTGGGTTAATCTCTATAATGACTCGGTAGCAAGTAAACATCATGGCGACCAAAGATCCGCTCATAATAGAGCGCGGTCACGTGACGGCAAAAAGGTAGCCCAATATTTTCGCGGCCTACGGTGATGTATAAGCCAATGTTTTTGCGAAAGTAAGTAAAAATACCATGAAACGGTTATTTTAATAAATATTAATACGCTTAAAATTTTAATAAGCTTAAGAACACAACAAAATCGATGGACCTTAACACATTGGCCGCCATCTACAAGATATCTCGCGGTAAGCGCGAGATCTCGCGGAGATATCTCGCGGTTTTGTAACCTTAAGATAAATTGCAATAAGACATATGAAATGATTGTCAGAGGACCTGGACGGGGGCATGCCCAATAGAAACTCCAGGTTTAACCAGGGTTAGGAGCTTGAAAGTTCTTGGTGTAATATTATCTAATAATTCACATTGATAAGATATGTTGCAGAGCCAGGCAGTTCCTTTATGCCCTCCATGTAGGCTATTCACTGCTCATGGTCTAGCTGGCATCAAGCTATACGATGTGGTAAGAGCTACTACGTTGTCACGTCTGCTTTATGCAGCTCATGCATGGTGGGGATATGCTGGACAACAGGAAAAGGGTAGGCTCCAAGCCCTGATGAATAGGTTTATTCGTCAGCATTATCTTCCTGGTGATATTCCAACTTTTGAAGCACTGTGTCGTCAGGCTGATACCCGTTTGTTTTCGGCGGTTCTGACAGGACCAGGCCATGTCCTCCACGACTTGCTTCCCTCCAGCGAAGCGAACGGGTCATAACTTGCGCCCCAGACATCGTGACCGGGTGTTGCCAAGAGCAGACAAATAAGATGAGGACATTTTTTTAGCTAAAATTCTGTATACATATTAATTACTTTGTTTTGTTGATAGTTTTTTTATGTCAATATTATGTGAATTTTTATATGTGATACTTGTTCGCCAGAGCGCTGTTTTGCAACTGGTCATATTAAAGAATATACTTACTTACTTACTTAAGTAAGTGAGTTATTTGGTGGATTTTGTTCTCAATTGACAGGCACAGCTCACACATGCATCAAATGATATTCAACAATGTTCTTAATTAGCAGAGATTTAATATTTCATGTGCACCCTTGCATTAAGGCAGCATTATGCCTGCAGTTTTGAGGGGTTCACAGAACTTTAAAAATTATGTCAGAGGGGCCACTGGAGGGTGATCACAGCCCACTCTGACCCTAACCTTAGTATAGCCATGTATATGTGCATATATAATCATTGGGCATATACTGCTAAAGATAACTAAACAATGTTGGTTCACAACTTACTTTAAAAACTTGATATTGAGCTGTGTTGTGGAGAGAATACATGTCCAGACAAAGAGCCAATGAAAGATGGGGTTGGGAAACTGCAATAGATAAGCACATCCTATTTGTTCAAGCAATGACAGTCACAGCTGAAGCTGTGACAGGCCGTTTTGCTTTCACAAAAGGTTTTTCCTTTCCATGATATAATACTTTAATAACTTACTAATTATAATTTGAGTTGATTATGTGTGATTTTTAGTCGTGTGATGATATGGCTGAAGCAGGTGACATGTCAAAGAATCAAAACTCCGAAAGTCTTCGCTTAAAATCAAATGGCGGGAAAAAAATCGAAGCTGGAATATTGTTGGAGCATGAAGCAGCATCTGAGAACAGCAAAGGACGACAGGATGCTGAGACGACTGAAGGAGGAGGAGGAGGTGGCGGCATCTTTCTGAGGGGTCGAATGTCCTTTCGCTCATTCCACGGAAAACCGTCAAGGAGACGAGGAAATTGGGACGAAGAAATGATGTACACGATGCGTGGTGATCAACCGGTGTTGATGGACGAGACAATGTCTGCGAGACACAACAATGCATCTGCTGCTGCTGGTCTTGAGAAGATGGAATCACCGCCACTGCCGTCGGATGGAGCGTTTGATACTGCAGACAATGACAGCGACGAATCTGACACTGACACTGAATCTGAAGCGATGAGAGACTTCTACAGAAACATCGCATTGTCTCAGGAGAGAAATGCTGCTCTCATAAACGAACTGAATGACGATCCAGATGACTTTGTCGATCGTTTCTTACGGTTTCGAGGACAGGGCGACATAATCGACATGCTGATGTGGGACCTCCAGCTTGATGGTGACGAAAGCAACTCGCAGACAACCTACCCGATAGGTGAGCTGAGGACGACGGAGGAGTGCCTCATCTGTTTCAACATCACTTCACTGAACCTACGACCGTGCTGTGCCTTCCCCGTCTGCAACAGCTGCCTCGAGACTTACTTCCACACTCAGGTGTCTGAAGCAATAGTCAAAATCGCGTGTCCAAACACCGACTGTGCACAGAAGGTGCACCGCGATGAGATACTCGCGCGACTCAACGTCACGATGAAGGTGAAGTTCAACCAGTTCCTTGTGGACGCAAACAAGGAGCCGCACCGCAAGACATGTCCGAGGTGCAGCAGCATCATGACAATCGATCTGCAGTTATTACGAGAACCAATCGCGAAGAAGTTTGGAGTGCAGGTCGGTTGTGTTGACTGTGGTCTCGACTGGTGCTTTCCGTGCCAGGCGCCATGGCACGAGGCGATGAAGTGCAAAGAATATCGTCGTGGCGACAAGCTGGTTAAGGCGTGGGCACTCGAACGTCCGCACGGGCAATTCAATGCACAGAAATGTCCCAAGTGCAAGGTGGGCTAAAGAGTTAATTTATATATAAGATTTGTTTATTTTAAATTTATTTGTTTCATATCCATTTTATGTGTACCACTAAGGCATCAAGTGCTGGTCTTTAACAATTCGCTGATGACATGTGGCTTGAGACACTTTGAAAACCAAGCAAAACCATAATGCCAGAGGAATTGCAACTTTTTATATGTGCAAGAAAACTAAGACTAGACCAAAAAGTTACTGGAGAAATGAGAAGGCAACTATGACGTAAGAAGACAGAAGAAACATTGAAGATGAAAAGAATGCAGGAAGTGTATGTATAAAATAAATTAAGACAAGTGACAGTGTGGCCTTGTTTACATGCCCCTAGTGTACATGTCATTCAGTTAACCAGTGGATGGTGTTTTGTATTAATTAATGCTCCATGCGTGCGGGAACTGAAATCTGTAGCATTGACTATTTCAGTGCACTGGCATTGATCTTTTGCCACACAGCTTGGTTTCAGAGGGATGGTGCGAGACATGTTTTTCTCAACCAGGACAGGACTTCCTCACAACTGTAACAGAATGTTTCATTGTTTGATCGACCTGCTCTGTATGCACATGATCTCACAAACTGCATTGAAGTGATGGCTTCGGTTGTTTTGCGAGATTAATTTAGTTGAGTAATGATGAATAGGAGTTATGAGTCAATCTTCTGATCAAATACAGGAACCTAATCCATTGAGATAAAGAAAGAGATTCGTTGTGTGATTGGCCGTTCAATATTAAGTGAAAACCACCTTGAGTCGAGATGACAGTCGGTAATCACAATTCATTGGAAAAGTTTGGATGCGTTGGACAAACCAGAAACCAGGATACTGCTTGGTTGGTAATCATCATGTATGTTGTAAGAGAGAAGTTCAAAGTCTGATCCTCACAGTTTAACGCTTTTAAAGGCTAACTTCCAGTTCTATTGGCTGTGCAGTGGTTTTTTGTACACCCTGGTCGTCAAAGTGTTAATTAAGGTTTGGTCTGAAACTTCATTGCACTGCTGATATTCCTGTGTTCATTTACAATGACTTGCATCAAATTGTACTTTGACCGTGTTGTTGATTATGATCCTGTTCATTTCATTTCACACTCTTTGTCTCTCTGTCTAATTACATGTTGACAACAGTGGCTGTGAATCATTCTGTGGCTGTGAATCATTCTGTGGCTGTGAATCATTCTGTGGCTGTGAATCATTCTGTGGCTGTGAATCATTCTGTGGCTGTGAATCATTCTGTGGCTGTGAATCATTCTGTGGCTGTGAATCATTCTGTGGCTGTGAATCATTCTGTGGCTGTGAATCATTCTGTGGCTGTGTTTCTGTGGCTGTGAATCATTCTGTGGCTGTGAATCATTCTGTGGCTGTGAATCATTCTGTGGCTGTGAATCATTCTGTGGCTGTGAATCATTCTGTGGCTGTGAATCATTCTGTAGCTGTGAATCATTCTGTGGCTGTGTTTCTGTGGCTGTGTTTCTGTGGCTGTGTTTCTGTGGCTGTGTTTCTGTGGCTGTGAATCATTCTGTGGCTGTGAATCATTCTGTGGCTGTGTTTCTGTGGCTGTGTTTCTGTGGCTGTGTTTCTGTGGCTGTGAATCATTCTGTGGCTGTGAATCATTCTGTGGCTGTGTTTCTGTGGCTGTGTTTCTGTGGCTGTGTTTCTGTGGCTGTGTTTCTGTGGCTGTGAATCATTCTGTGGCTGTGAATCATTCTGTGGCTGTGTTTCTGTGGCTGTGAATCATTCTGTGGCTGTGAATCATTCTGTGGCTGTGTTTCTGTGGCTGTGTTTCTGTGGCTGTGTTTCTGTGGCTGTGTTTCTGTGGCTGTGAATCATTCTGTGGCTGTGAATCATTCTGTGGCTGTGTTTCTGTGGCTGTGTTTCTGTGGCTGTGTTTCTGTGGCTGTGTTTCTGTGGCTGTGTTTTTGCATCTACACAACAGGATGTTAAGGGTCTGGAGGGAAGATAAATTTAGAAGTCCACAACTTAATGCTTTGCGTATTTTAATGCTTCACATTCTTGAAAGTCACCAGTATTTCACATATCTTATTCTATTTCATAACAATTGTTGATGCCTTCGTGATTAAAGACAGACAAAACAGAAGACAGTTCAATCAGTCAATCGATCAATCAGTTAATCAATCAATCTATCGACTTGTTTATTTGAAATACATGACCTTCATCCTCCTCACAAGGTCACTCCATAAAAATACTGAACACAGGCCACATGATCTCACCCTCACATGATTTCACCCTCACGTGATCTCACCTTCACATGATCTCACCCTCGCGTGATCTCACCCTCACATGATCTCACCCTTACATGATTTCACCCTCACGTGATCTCACCCTCACGCGATCTCACCCTCGCGTAATCTCACCCTCACATGATCTCACCTTCACACGATCTCACCCTCACGTGATCTCACCCTCACATGATCTCACCTTCACATGATCTCACCCTCACGTGATCTCACCCTCACATGATCTCACCCTTACATGATCTCACCCTCACGTGATCTCACCCTCACATGATCTCACCTTCACATGATCTCACCCTCACGTGATCTCACCCTCACATGATCTCACCCTTACATGATCTCACCCTCACATGATCTCACCTTCACATGATCTCACCCTCACGTGATCTCACCCTCACATGATCTCACCCTTACATGATCTCACCCTCACGTGATCTCACCTTCACACGATCTCACCCTCACGTGATCTCACCCTCACATGATCTCACCTTCACATGATCTCACCCTCACGTGATCTCACCCTCACATGATCTCACCCTTACATGATCTCACCCTCACGTGATCTCACCCTCACATGATCTCACCTTCACATGATCTCACCCTCACGTGATTTCACCCTCACATGATCTCACCCTTACATGATCTCACCCTCACATGATCTCACCTTCACATGATCTCACCCTCACGTGATCTCACCCTCACATGATCTCACCCTTACATGATCTCACCCTCACGTGATCTCACCTTCACACGATCTCACCCTCACGTGATCTCACCCTCACATGATCTCACCTTCACATGATCTCACCCTCACGTGATCTCACCCTCACATGATCTCACCTTCACATGATCTCACCCTCACGTGATCTCACCCTCACATGATCTCACCCTTACATGATCTCACCCTCACGTGATCTCACCCTCACGTGATCTCACAGAGTTGATTCATTGGGAAAAAGCTTTATTAATACAAGAATGTTGAATGACTTTTCATAAATGTTTCTATTATTTATTTCTTCTGTGCACTAGTGTGCATTGTTGTAGTCTAATAAAGAACATTCTTGCTTGCTTAGTAATCCAGTTGATCCAACAGAACCATGTGTTTTAAAATGGATTAGTAATTTCCGTGTGATTTTCATTTACTTCTGAGTTGATGTCTGTGGAGATTCGATGTAAACAGTGTTTACTGCTTCATTACGTTACAGGTCTTCTATGTAAACAGTGTTTACTGCTTCATTACGTTTACAGGTCTTCTATGTAAACAGTGTTTACTGCTTCATTACGTTTACAGGTCTTCTATGTAAACAGTGTTTACTGCTTTATTACGTTTACAGGTCTTCTATGTAAACAGTGTTTACTGCTTTATTACGTTTACAGGTCTTCTATGTAAACAGTGTTTACTGCTTCATTACGTTTACAGGTCTTCTATGTAATCAGTGTTTACTGCTTCATTACGTTTACAGGTCTTCTATGTAAACAGTGTTTACTGCTTTATTACGTTTACAGATCTTCTATGTAAACAGTGTTTACTGCTTCATTACGTTTACAGGTCTTCTATGTAAACAGTGTTTACTGCTTCATTACGTTTACAGGTCTTCTATGTAAACAGTGTTTACTGCTTCATTACGTTTACAGGTCTTCTATGTAAACAGTGTTTACTGCTTCATTACGTTTACAGGTCTTCTATGTAAACAGTGTTTACTGCTTCATTACGTTTACAGGTCTTCTATGTAAACAGTGTTTACTGCTTCATTACGTTTACAGGTCTTCTATGTAAACAGTGTTTACTGCTTCATTACGTTTACAGGTCTTCTATGTAAACAGTGTTTACTGCTTCATTACGTTTACAGGTCTTCTATGTAAACAGTGTTTACTGCTTCATTACGTTTACAGGTCTTCTATGTAAACGGTGTTTACTGCTTCATTACGTTTACAGGTCTTCTATGTAAACGGTGTTTACTGCTTTATTACGTTTACAGGTCTTCTATGTAAACAGTGTTTACTGCTTTATTACGTTTACAGGTCTTCTATGTAAACAGTGTTTACTGCTTCATTACGTTTACAGGTCTTCTATGTAAACGGTGTTTACTGCTTCATTACGTTTACAGGTCTTCTATGTAAACGGTGTTTACTGCTTTATTACGTTTACAGGTCTTCTATGTAAACGGTGTTTACTGCTTCATTACGTTTACAGGTCTTCTATGTAAACAGTGTTTACTGCTTCATTACGTTTACAGGTCTTCTATGTAAACAGTGTTTACTGCTTCATTACGTTTACAGGTTTTCATTCAGAGAAGCACAGGCTGTGATCACATGACATGCTCGCAGTGCAATACGCATTTCTGCTACCAGTGTGGAGAAAAGTTCAGAGAGTTCAAGTTCATCGGTAATCACTACAGTCGTCTGAGCATATTTGGCTGCAAATACCTGTACGACAAAGAGAAGCCGATAGAAAGGAAGTTTGTGCGAGGATCAATTTTTGGTCAGTAGTTTTGTGGTGTCCATTCTAGATAATAATAATAATAATAATAATAATAAAAATAATAATAATAATAATAATTTTCGTTTATTCAACAATCTGGTTGACCGACCGCAATTGGTTACAGACTACAGTGTACAATTATGCAGTTGAAACAATTCACAAGAACGGAGATCACAGAATACATAAATCCTAACTACTAACAACAGATCGCCTGCAGTAATTGGCGCTAATCACCTTGTCACCTTGTGCTGTCAGTTCGTTGAACTCTAGCGATCGACAAGGCCAGCCTTCTGCATTGCTTTCTTTCTGATGTCGCTTCTCTTAGTTGTTCCAGATTCATTCCTGTTGTTTCTTGAACATCGTCCAACCACCTTTTCCTTGGTCACCCTTGTTTTCTCCTTTCCTCACCGCATGCCAGCATCATATCTTTCTCCAAACCATTTGAACGCATAACATGACCAAAGAAAACCAACTTTCTTCTTAGCACTGTTTGTTGTAACGACTCATCCATATCGATACCAATTTCTGTGCGCACCCACTCATTTGTTCTTTTTTCTTTCCAAGATAATAGCTAATAGCAGCCTACAAAGCTTGTCTGCCCTATACGGGGCGCAAACTCGTTACCTCTTGCTTTCCATGCCAGCGTGTTATCCACTGTGCTACCAGGCATGGTTTGAATATTCATTCTTGCGCTGATTATTATTTCTTGATTCTGATCCGACTTGTTAGCATTCTTTCTTTTCTGACGACGACTTCAGTCTGGTTGGATGATTCCTTAATTGTGGGCAGACTTTTTATTTTAGGGGTGTCTGACGTCAGATTCTGCCCAGATATCTTCGTGATCTCATCCACTTGTTGACTTTAGATCCTCTCTTCGTCCACTACGCTCATGTGACAGACATGTTTTGTTCCGCGAGCAAGGAACACACTCGAGCTTTGTTCTGCTCTTTAGAATTAGCTCTCTCCATTGACAAGTTCTTTGTTATTAACTGATGCCCAAAGCACATCTTTCTGCTGTCCCAAAACTGACTTCTTTTCTCTGTTTTTTTGTTGTTGCTGGAAATGCATTGGCGCTTTCTAAATTTATAGATACAATACAATTTGGAATCTGAAGAACAAAATCTTTAAATTTTTGCCCAGCAAATAATAAATAATAATAATAATAACAATGACAATTTATAAGGCACTGTAACACAGCCAATGCCGTTACAAGTGCTCTTCACATAAAACTACTTTACTGTTTTTGACCTTTTCTTAGTTACTTGGGATCAGTTGTCATAAATACGACCTTTTTGGATTGACCCTTTGACTTATGCACCGATCACTCGAAAGTCATTGAGTTTGTACTGATTACCGTTATTTTGTATGTGTTTGATGCTTTGTCAATAAACGGCTTACTTACTTACTTACTTATAAATCTTTGCTGTTGTTGTAAAACTATCTGATTCATTGATTCTGACCATTTGTGGTTGTTGTTGTGTAGGAGCAAAGCTGTTGGCCGCTCCCATTTTGGGTGGCCTGGCTCTCGGAGCGGGTGCTGTCGTCGCTGGCATTGGTCTCGTCGTTCTACCGTTCTACGGTGGATACAAGCTGCACAAGAAGCTGCAGCAGACGAGACAGATGAAGCGACACCGAGCAGAACTGCTCAACTATCGTCTGCGTAAGCATGCGATTTCGTTTCTAATTTGCTCACACCAAATGCATTACATCCACCAAATGCATTACATCCCTGTATTCATGGCTTTTGTAATCCATGCATTCATGGCTTTTTTAATCCCTGCATTCATGGCTTTTTTAATCCCTGCATTCATGGCTTTTGTATAATCCATGCATTCATGGCTTTTGTAATCCATGCATTCATGGCTTTTTTAATCCCTGCATTCATGGCTTTTTTAATCCCTGCATTCATGGCTTTTGTAACCCATGCATGCATGGCTTTTTTGATCCATGCATTTATGGCTTCTGTGAATTGTAATCAGTTTGAAATTTAAAAAAGATAATTATTATGATTATTAGTTTCAGATTGTGTATTTTAGTTTGTGTAAATACTTAATCTTTTGCAATGTGGGTACGGAGAAAGATGGAGAAAATCAGTTGGACAAAGCATGTTTCAAATGAAGAAGTACTAACGATGGTAGAAGAGAAAAGATCTCTGCTGGACACAATAAAGATAAGACAAAAGAATTGGGTGGGACATTTGCTAAGAGGTGACTCACTGCAGAAAGAAATAATTGAGATTGGAGGGAAAGAGGTGCAGAGGAAGGCCTAGACAAAAACTGCTGGACGGGATGATGGAAGAGGGATACAGAGAACTTAAGGACATGGCATAACAGCGTGAAACGTGGAGACATTGGACGTTTGGACCTGCCGCTTGGCAGAGAACGTAAAGAAGAAGAAGAAATACTTAATCTGACGCATTATGCAAGTTTTCGCTTCTGTTCCATTTGGAATTGATGGCAGTTGCTATGACTTGCAGCATCTGCTTAATTTACGAATGCTCGCTCTACAGGATGAGTGAAAACTGTCTGATATTGTAGGCACTCCATATCCTGAGTGGGAACCGAACAGGCCGCAGAGTTTCCCAAACATCGTCATCACTGAACACATGTCGACGAACGAAGAGAGCAACCTTAGTGCCGCTGCTGCTGCTGCTGCTGCTGCTGCTGCGGTAGGAGTGGTGCCATCTAATCAGGATCCTCACAAGGATGAAATCGACAAACTTGACCGAAGCTTCTTCCATGCGGCCAAAGCAGATTCGCTGATGTGCTGCGGCGCCAACGTTGTTGCCAACGATGTTGACCAGTCGTCAGTGAACGTTGCCAACGATGTTGATGAGTCGTCAGTGAACGTTGCCAACGATGTTGATGAGTCGTCAGTGAACGTTGGCAACGATGTTGATGAGTCGTCAGTGAACGTTGGCAACGATGTTGATGAGTCGTCAGTGAACGTTGCCAACGATGTTGATGAGTCGTCAGTGAACGTTGCCAACGATGGTGATGAGTCGTCAGTGAACGTTGCCAACGATGTTGATGAGTCGTCAGTGAACGTTGCCAACGATGAGTCATCGTTGGTGGGCGTTGCTTCTTCCGATGCTTCCATAACAGGACGACAGGTCGTCATGGCGATGGCTGGCGACGATTATCCGAGCGTCGTTTCGTCGAAAAGTCCTGACGACCAGTCAACCATTGAAGCTTATTTTCGGCTGAAAGAAGCGTTGTCTGACGGCCATTTCGAAGCCGAAGCCGACGCAGGCGATTTCAGCGTTACGAAGCAGCCTGTGCTCAACTCTGACCCTGCTGCCATTCCCGCGACAGCGAGTAAGGGCGAAGGAATTGCCGAGCGGCGGCTTCGCTTCGAGACGCCGCTTCTCGTCGCATCAAAGCTCGGCGAAATATTTGTCTGATGGTTGTTGTCGTCGTAATGTCGGGACGAGTTCTATTTCAGTTCTCATCATTGCCATGTTGATTACAGCGCTGCTGCACCCAGTATCGTCACTTCACCGTTTGATTTTCATTGCCATGTTGATTACAGCGCTACTGCTGCACCCAGTATCGTTACTTCACCGCTTGATTTTCATCTTCTGCATTTGTGCAGACACGTGCACACACACTTCAGCTCACTTGAAAGAATCCATTTAGTTCAGCTGCTGCTCTTACTCAACTTTTGCGTCCAATGATGTTGTTGGTGGTGCTTCGTTCGCCAGCAAACAGAAGATTCGCCGATTATTATATTCATTGTGATTTCGTTGATACAGTAGATTATCATCCGGTTAGCTCATGATGCACAACATGATGCACAAGATCCCGTGATTGTATTAATTATTCTGTGATCCAGTGGATCAGTTGATGCTGTAAACTAAATTATATAATGCTTAAGATTATTATTATCTGTGCGATTTTCATAGAATTTGTCAGATTATCATGTTATTTGAATATCATAAATATCCATTGGACCGTTTGTCAGATTATCATGTTATTTGAATATCATAAATATCCATTGGATCGTTGTGTAATCTTGAAGGCAGAAACTTCCTCTTTAAAGGGATGCAGGAAATGATTATTTGGCTTGGCTACTATTATTAGTAAATGTAGTGTTATTATCAGTAATGTTGTTTAGTTTTAATTCCTTTATCTTATGCAAGGTTATGTTTTAAACAGGTTAGCATGTTCCCTGGGAGGCAAATGTGTATGTTTACCAGTGACATTCTGAGTGGAGGTTCAGGTCTGGGTTTTAGACCATTTCTCATTACATGACTTTCCATCATCCCATGACATTCAGATTAATGATATCTCTATCAAGTTGTGATTATTGACAGATCTTTCATGTTTTGTGCGACTGAAAGGATTTGATTCGATAACTCGATCGTGATTAATGTGCCATTCGTTGTCTTATCAAGATGCACAAGATGCGATTTCGAGTATCTCGTTACTGTAGTCCTTCGTCGGTTTATTTGGGTGTGGCTTGAAGTTTGGCGCAGTAGATGTAAACAGATCTTGGAACTACCATCAGAAATATTGCGTGTAGTCGTTGCTTCATCATCATCTCTTCACACACGAAACTCGTTGCGTGTAGTCGTTGCTTCATCATCATCATCTCTTCACACACGAAACTCGTTGCGTGTAGTCGTTACTTCATCATTATCATCTCTTCACACACGAAACTCGTTGCGTGTAGTCGTTGCTTCATCATCTCTTCACACACGAAACTCGTTGCGTGTAGTCGTTACTTCATCGTCATCGTCTCTTCACACACGAAACTCGTTGCGTGTAGTCGTTGCTTCATCATCATCATCTCTTCACACACGAAACTCGTTGCGTGTAGTCGTTACTTCATCGTCATCGTCTCTTCACACACGAAACTCGTTTCTTTAATAATGTTGGAATCTCAAAACTGCGGGATGTGAAAACGCAAATTATCTAGTCTGCAAAATTGGTCTGGTGTTTGAACTGGACACTTCTTTGCCGACTCTGCGTCAACGTAAAATACTGAATTATTATTTCATCTCTAACAGTTTATAGTTCTGTGTATCAGTCAGATTCGGTTTAGCGCGGGCGCACGTTATGTTCATTGCAGTTCAATTAAACACGCAGTCTACGAGAAGAAGGTTCAATCTGCACGCCTCGTTTACAAAGTAAAAACTATTTGAAATTTGTGTTTGTTAGTCACATTTATTACTTTTAGATTGCAAAGCTTTCTAATATATTATATTTAAAGTATTTCTATAAATGACTAGCATACGACTGTGCATATCAATGGAATGGACTAGAATGTTAGAAGCTGCTTCATGAGGGTTTGGTCACAAGATGTATTACAGATTTTTTTACATATAGAGACTGCAGAGATTAGGAAGTCTGTTACTAGGTAATTATAATAATAATACAGATTCCACTTGTACTCCAAATTTGCCTTGCATTCATATTTCCAAAAAGATGTAGAAATTGTTCTGTAAGTTCATGACCTTGGTGCAGTCATCATTCAAGGTAGGCATTGGAATCTCGTGTTATCCATCAAGAGTGTTTTGACGGCAAATCACTTGTGTAGGTTTAAAGATTTTTTTTTAAACAAGAGAGAGAAAATTTGAAATGCAGTATATCACATATGAATGAATCATGTATCAAAAGCCCAAGAACTTTCTAAATTTAAATGCACCACCTTATTAGAGCTTTTCTAAAAACCTGCGTTGAATATAGAAATAACCTGTAGCAAAGTTTGCATCATTTTACATATAATTATACAAATTCTGTCATTCATAAATAAGAATATTTGAATCTACACAGGTTGTGAAACAAAGTCAAATCAATAACATCAAACAGCGTTTTAACTGGTTCAGAAACATTGCGCATAAATCTGTCACATTAACATTTTACATTAGTAAAAGGCTGGCCTTGTCGATCGCTAGAGTTCAACGAACTGACAGCACAAGGTGACAAGGTGATAATTGTATATAACCATGAAATGCAGAAAATCGGCCATTGAAAAATTACATTACAAATTACATTGATTGCATATAATATATGACGCGTCCTGGTAAAACTCAGGTTTCTGCATAAAGTTCCACATGAAAAGCATATAAACATTATTTCACACTGATGAAGAAAATATTTGTTCTTGCACACTGAAAAGGACAATGTTTGCCACTGATAAGGACAATGTTTGCCACTGATAAGGACAATGTTTGCCACTGATAAGGACAATGTTGAATCAGTTCTTTACGATTAAGAAACCTCTTCATGCAATTCCTTTTCGAAATATATATGGCACCAAAATTATTGCAGAGTTCTGCTAGTTTATAAGTTTGATTTTTAATGGATTCGAAGTTCTGAGAACAGGTTGACCTTTTTTCTTAAATATTTACAAGACTGAGCGTGACGAGACTTTGGCATAAAATAAAAGCTGGCCTACATACATACATACATACATACATACATACATACATACATACATACAAACATACATACATACATACATACATACATACATACAAACATACATACATACAAACATACATACATACATACATACATACATACATAGTTGCATACATACAGTCATACATACATACATACATACATACAAACATACATACATACATACATACATACATACATACATAGTTGCATACATACATACATACATACATACATACATACATACATACATACATACATACATAGTTGCATACATACATACATAGTTGCATACATACATACATACATACATACATACATACATACATACATACATACATACATACATACATACATACATACAAACATACATACATACATACATACATACATACATACAGACATCGCAGAGGGCACTGTAATAGTCAAGGCGGAAAACTGTGAAAGAGTGGACAATTGTAGAGGTGGCAAGTTCAGAAGCACTCCCAGCCTAACCATGCCTAAATAGGACAGTTCTGAGATTCTTAAAGAATAGAGCGGAGTGACCCCTAGGCAATAAGCACACAGTATAACAGGAAGAATGAATGCCTGTCAAATAGCATTTGTCCGAGAGCAGGGAACCAGACGCTCAGCTTGGTCCACCGACCGAAGGGTGGATCGAGGTAGAACAACAGAGTTCTCACAGATATTGGGGAAGGGCAGATATAGGGGAGGGCAGATATAGGGGGAGGGCAGGGAAATGCACCATCTAACCAACCCACAGACCCTGTAGGCAAAATATAATTTGAGACCTGACCAAATGTTGGGATATAATCAATAAGATGAATCACAGCTTGTAGGACCAATTCCAGAAAACTAATCCAGTCAGCCGGTAGTCAGAGGGTGTTACAGTAGTCCAGGTGGGAACTATGAAAGAGTCGTCAAGAACAAAGATGGCACAAAAAGTTAGAGATATTTTTACAACTGGTAATAACAATCACGACATAGCAGGTTGTTTATATGCAGAGCAAAAGTTAACTCAGAGTAAAGTGACCCAAGTGTGTGTCATCCAAGGAAACTAGTGTTAAGGCTTCCATGTCTACTTTTGCCAAACCAGATATAATGTTGTCTTGGTAGAGTTTAGTCACAGAGGTTAGGGAACATCCAGGTCTCCAGGGTTTCCATGATTCAATAAATATCTCTAACTGCAACTGGGCAGCCTGTAGGTCATCGGTCTGTAGGTCATCGGCCTGTAGGTCATCGACCTGTAGGTCATCGGTCTGTAGGTCATCGGCCTGTAGGTCATCGGCCTGTAGGTCATCGGCAGAGGATTGACTAAGGACAGAATTAGCCAATAAGATGGAAGTGTAATTGTGTATGATCATCTATTCCATTTTACTCACAGAAACCATACTCACTGCTTTGTGCAGGAGCTGCAGTACTTGCAATGAGACCAGTAAGTATCTGGTCAATTAAATAGCTGATGAACAGCATTATAATTGGCTTTGCAGGTTAAAAATATCAAATGAGATTCTGCAAATTCACCTACACTTAGAAATTGTCAATAAAATTATACACCTTCTTGCCAAATCATGCCTCCAAGATGCAAGTGCTCAAACCCTGTTGAATGGCTATATACCTAATTTGGTTAGTAAGTTGTCGAAGCTCATAGTAATTGTAGAGCCTTTGTCAGCATGCCTCATCAGTGGCTATATCAATCGGACACACATTAGCAACATTTGAACACTGCAATTAATGTGACCAGACGGTTATTATATACACCTCTACAGGTCCTCTCGCAATCCAGTACTTTGAATTGACCAACTCATACTCTGTCAGATCATTGGACGGTGAAGTCATGTGACGTGACAGTCGCATACACTCTGTTTTAAACAATACTTTCTAATTATGTCAGATCCAAAAATTTCAGTTGCCTCTCCAACACAGCCTCTTCATATAAAATTATCGTATAAATTTACAAAGCGCCTCTCATGGTGCGCACCAATCAGAGGCGGGATGTCATGACATTGTACTTCAGGTGGCACTCATTGAAAAGAAGTTTAAAGGTGACTGGAAATATAACGACCTGTTTGAAGTTCTAAGGTGAGTGCATGTTAACATGCAGCATTTGATTTGCAATAGCCTTGCACCATAGTTGCTACTTCTTCTTCAAAGTATCGTAATAATAATGCTCAATAAAACTGCAGCTCGTTCAGGTTGAACTTGAGTTTGTCGTCGTTGACGTCGGCCATTCATCACCTGACCAGACCAACACGAAGATGCTGCTATCATCGGTCGCTGCTGCTGCTGTATCCTCCGTCGTGCTGTATCTTGATATCACGTTCGATGCCAGGTCCCTGTATCCTTTGCCGATTGTAACAAACAGCGACTTCTGTGAAGGAGGATTTGCGTCGACGTTGTCATACAGCAAATTAGGCAACGACGACAACGACGGCAACATGTCCATCTCCGTTGACCTGGGAGCTTCTGGAAAAGAGAGCGGAAGGATGATGGAGATGTTGGGGAAGCTGTCGCCATACGGTTGGCAGACGGTCAGTGGTATCATGTTGTGCTTGCTGATGACAACGATGCAACCACCGGTTGTACCGACGTAAAGGAATTCATCGACAACGTTCATACACGTCACTTGCCACTTTGTAGCTGCAAACAACAAATTTAACTGAATTAACATTAATGCATAATGTACGATAGAAACAACCTTAAACTAACCTATCGGTCATAATAATAATAATAATAATAATAATAATAATAATAATAATAATAATAATAATAATAAATGCTATTCCAAGCATTGTCTTCTTTTTTAATTAATGGATAATAGCAATAAGTTATTTACAATAGCTTATTATTATTATTATAATCATTTATTACTAAAAATACTTTTTTACAAGAAACTAGAGCAAAAAAGTTGTTTTGTTCTGGAGTTAACGGTCCTCATCAACAAACAACTGTGTGAATGTGCCTTAGCGTTATATCAATCAAATCTGGTTAAAAAATTATTATCATCGTCGTCATCGTCATCATCGTCATCATGAAAATTGTTAATTATTATTATTACTGAACAAAGTGTCGACATAATCGATCAGTTGATCCATCGATCAGTTGATCCATCAATCAGTTGATCCATCGATCAGTTGATCCATCGATCAGTTGATCCATCGATCAGTTGATCCATCAATCAGTTGATCCATCGATCAGTTGATCCATCGATCAGTTGATCCATCGATCAGTTGATCCATCAATCAGATGATCCATCGATCAGTTGATCCATCGATCAGTTGATCCATCAATCAGTTGATCCATCGATCAGTTGATCCATCGATCAGTTGATCCATCGATCAGTTGATCCATCAATCAGATGATCCATCGATCAGTTGATCCATCGATCAGTTGATCCATCAATCAGATGATCCATCGATCAGTTGATCCATCGATCAGTTGATCCATCGATCAGTTGATCCATCGATCAGTTGATCCATCGATCAGTTGATCCATCGATCAGTTGATCCATCGATCAGTTGATCCATCGATCAGTTGATCCATCGATCAGTTGATCCATCAATCAGTTGATCCATCGATCAGTTGATCCATCGATCAGTTGATCCATCGATCAGTTGATCCATCGATCAGTTGATCCATCAATCAGTTGATCCATCGATCAGTTGATCCATCAATCAGATGATCCATCGATCAGATGATCCATCGATCAGTTGATCCATCAATCAGTTGATCCATCAATCAGTTGATCCATCGATCAGTTGATCCATCGATCAGTTGATCCATCGATCAGTTGATCCATCGATCAGTTGATCCATCGATCAGTTGATCCATCGATCAGTTGATCCATCGATCAGTTGATCCATCGATCAGTTGATCCATCGATCAGTTGATCCATCAATCAGTTGATCCATCGATCAGTTGATCCATCGATCAGTTGATCCATCGATCAGTTGATCCATCGATCAGTTGATCCATCAATCAGTTGATCCATCGATCAGTTGATCCATCGATCAGTTGATCCATCGATCAGTTGATCCATCGATCAGTTGATCCATCGATCAGTTGATCCATCGATCAGTTGATCCATCGATCAGTTGATCCATCGATCAGTTGATCCATCAATCAGTTGATCCATCAATCAGTTGATCCATCGATCAGTTGATCCATCGATCAGTTGATCCATCGATCAGTTGATCCATCGATCAGTTGATCCATCAATCAGTTGATCCATCGATCAGTTGATCCATCGATCAGTTGATCCATCGATCAGTTGATCCATCAATCAGATGATCCATCGATCAGTTGATCCATCGATCAGTTGATCCATCAATCAGATGATCCATCGATCAGTTGATCCATCGATCAGTTGATCCATCGATCAGTTGATCCATCGATCAGTTGATCCATCGATCAGTTGATCCATCGATCAGTTGATCCATCGATCAGTTGATCCATCGATCAGTTGATCCATCGATCAGTTGATCCATCAATCAGTTGATCCATCGATCAGTTGATCCATCGATCAGTTGATCCATCGATCAGTTGATCCATCGATCAGTTGATCCATCAATCAGTTGATCCATCGATCAGTTGATCCATCAATCAGATGATCCATCGATCAGATGATCCATCGATCAGTTGATCCATCAATCAGTTGATCCATCAATCAGTTGATCCATCGATCAGTTGATCCATCGATCAGTTGATCCATCGATCAGTTGATCCATCGATCAGTTGATCCATCGATCAGTTGATCCATCGATCAGTTGATCCATCGATCAGTTGATCCATCGATCAGTTGATCCATCGATCAGTTGATCCATCGATCAGTTGATCCATCGATCAGTTGATCCATCGATCAGTTGATCCATCGATCAGTTGATCCATCATTGATTGTCGCATGGATCAGTCAAGCACTTCTAGAAGTCTGACCATGTCTTCTACTCATAGAAAAATTAAGATTTATATATTTAAACAGGAAATTTCTGCAGAAAAACATATTTCCAGGATCATACAATAACTTTAGCCGTGGTTGGGTCGGGAGCGCTTCTGAGTAGAAACTCTTGAAGAGGCGCTATATAAATGTCTGAAATGAATGAATGATGTGAAAAAATGAAAGACATGTTAAATAGATTATTTGCAGTCAATCACCTTTGAATCTATTGTTGTCCTGAGGACCGTTGCCCCTGAGAAGTTTGGATGGAATCTGGTTGACCAGATTGACCAAGGCCAACAAAGACTTCGTTGATGTATCCCAGCAGTAAACTGTTGTACCTGGAGAGAGACATTCATTATAATCATTTAGTATAAGCTAGAAATATACATCAAGCATTTTTGCTTAAAACCGTGTTAGCAAAACAATGCAAAATAAGCCAGAACAGCTTAAGCAGTTTAAGCAACTTCTCAGAAGTTCAAGGAAACGAAAGCACGTAGCTTTATAAATGTTTTATAAATGTTTAAATACAATACAATACAATACATAAAAAGGTTAGCAAGTGTAAGACTATATTCTCATGAACGCAGAACTTATGACATTCTTATTCCCAGCAACAGCTGATTCAAAGCAATGTGTACAGAGAGTCTGAGCAACACTGCAAATGTTCCGTTACATCCACATTATTACGATACAATGAGCAGGACTAATTTGGAAATGAAGACATTAATAATAATAATAACAATAATAATAATAATAAATAATAATAATAATAATAATAAATAATAATAATAATAATAATAATAATAATAATAATAATACCTGGATAGACATAGGAGTAGAGAGTGAAAGGATCAGTGGAAGATGTGACGAGGTGGAATGTGTCCACATGATTTTCTTCGGTGTTGAAGTGGTTTAACGTGCGAATGCACTCGCTTGTTGTTGAATCGGCGCTCCAGATGGTGATCTTGCCATGCTCCTGGCCACACCAGAGTTCAGTAGCACTGCACACAAACATACAAATACTTGCTTTGAGATGCATAATTTTTATGAGGTCTAAAAGTCAAGTCCAGAAGAGTCCAGAACATACCGTGGCATGGTTAGTAATTAATTCCAAACCAGTCTATATTCCGCAGTCTAGTGACTATACATACATACACACACACACACACACACACACACACACATATATATATATATGCATATATATATATATATATATGTATATATCACTCATCATCATCATCATCATCAGAATTTTATAGACTGAAATATAGAAAATCCTTAGATCTGTAACTAATTGTAACCTAGTCTATATATATATATATATAGTCTATATATATATATGCATATATATATATATAGACTAGGTTACAATTAGTTACAGATCTAAGGATTTTCTATATTTCAGTCTATAAAATTCTGATGATGATGATGATGATGAGTGATATATACAAAGGCACGTTCATTTGGCTTTTATGTGCAACTTGTTCAAGGTTGCTATGCAATGACTTGACGTAGATTCCAACCTGCAACCCTCTGGTAACAAGGCACAGACCATATACCGTTAGACCACTGCGTCCCGAAAGTAAATCCTAAACAATTCCCATCTATGACAAGATAACACTCAACGAATTTGGCAACCAGAGCTTTATACTAGACAACATGCAGCATGTAAACACATGAGCTTCATGTCTACATGTACATTGTCTTGTAATGTAATTTAATTCTCCAAAATCAACTTAACTTAAACAAATCTAACTCAAACTAGCTTAGAATAAGTTGTTAACATAACTGATCCAATTCTAATCCAATCACATCCATCGAAATTAATCTAATCTGTGCTCTTCAAACCCAATATAATCTAACAAAGAATTTTCTCAGAGACAGTTTTCCTGCGACATCCAAATTCATAATCAGACGAAACGTCCCTCAGATGCTCTGCACATTATTCTGTGATTGTCAACAGATTCATCGATGTCATCTTAAGTACATCATTTAATCATCGAGTTCATCAAAATTAACATTTGACTCATCTTAATACAATCATCTGAAAAGTCATTTTATTTAACACAAACCAGCAAAGTAACGAAATGAGATTTACCTTGTTGTTACCGTGACGATACAATGGATCGGTTTCTTGTTACATTGATACTCTCTTTCGACAGGAGAGTAGGACAGGTCAAAGGTTGCAGGCAGCATGCCAGAACAGACGACAATATGGCCGTCGTCTAAAACCACATACATCTGGTTCTCTGCTTGACTAAACGACATGCAGCGGACACTGGTTCCCGGCCGATTTGAGACGGAGAATTTCAGAATCTCCTTGTATTCTGATTGTCTGATTTGAAAACAAATTTATGCAAACATTTAGTACGATAAACATTTTCAGCGTAATCCTGCAATATGGATGTGTCGTCGTATATTTTGATACAAAAACTCCAAATTAAAAGATTCTCTGTCAACTATTTGTCATTTAAATCATTTAACTCAAATGTTGATCATAGCGAAACATTAATTTATTATAACTAAAAGACGCAATGCGCCAACACTTAAACTGTCTGAAAAGATAAATTGATTAAAATTGGTAAATTGTACTTATGATGGTAAATTGTTTAGTACATGCATGAACTAGCATGACAAAAGAAATAGTTTAGAATGCTAACTGGTTAAGAACACTGAGCGGTTCAAAAGTTTCACAATTAGTTCAAACCACAGACGGCAATCTTTTCGATGTTCTTACAGAATGTTCACTGTGAGACAACATTCATTTGACTTAAACTGATCATGTGGCTGTGTGAAAAGATAGGTAAGTAAGTATTAAGTAAGTAGCCTTTATTTGCATCTGACAAGTGCACATGCACTACATTGCATAAAATGATTACATACATTTTTAAAAGTGGCCTATGACAGATAGCAGAGCAGATTTTTAAATCATATAACTTGAAATAAGATATGAAAAGACTGTCCATTGAAACGCACGTGTAGACATGAATCATCGCTCCAGAACACGCACACCAGATGTCAGCCGTAGTGACACACATCACGGAAATTACTGCAAACTTCACCTCCAACTTCTAACGAAAAAACCACACACACAGAGTCAGCAAAATTAACCAATTAAAAAATGAACAAAATCAAGAAAAGCCCAATTTGGATATATAAGTAAAACATCAATCGAAATAATCAATCAAAAATCTCAGTAAAATTCGAAGTGCGTGTACTTTAAGCTGTTACTTTCATATTCTTTCAGTTTTTGCGTGCATTCGTTTGACTATGCAACACACAAATCATTTGCTATACACAAACTTGACCACATTAAGCACAACCAAGCAGTAGATGCAAAAGTGAATCAAAAATCTTGAACCAAAATTCTCCTATGACACGGACGTAAATCCCACATTCCAACATGATAACCACAAGACTATCGAGCATCCCTGCGTGACAATCTTCCATGCTAAACACAAGACATAATGACAATCCAACATGATGACAATCCAACATGATGACAATCCAACATGATGACAATCCAACATGATGACAATCCAACATGATGACAATCCAACATGATGACAATCCAACATGATGACGATCCAACATGATGACAATCCAACATGATGACAATCCAACATGATGACAATCCAACATGATGACAATCCAACATGATGACAATCCAACATGATGACAATCCAACATGATAACCACAAGACTACCGAGCATCCCTGCATGACAATCTTCCTTGCAAGCTGAATAATTCTACTCAACTTCAAATGTAACCTTTAATATTAAGGTGATATAAAAATATATCCCCACCAATGCCACAAACATATATTATTTTTAATTGGATAGATGTTCATCATGATAAAATCCAATCGTTTGATTCGTGATCAGTTTAAGAAAAGTGAAATTGAAGATCCAAATGAAATGGAGAGACAACCTTTATCTGGACGCACTCCTGATCCTGGTACGTACAGACGACCAGTGCACCAGATGATGAATTGGGTGCAGTACGAACTGACACCCACACATCTGACTGAGGATTGTCTGGTTGACACATGCTGCTCATGTCTATGCCTACATTCCGTCCATCTGATCATCCAGAATAAAAATAACAACAACAACGATCTTTATTTCGTAATTATTAACCAATCAGAACACAACAATTATTAACCAATCAGAACACAACAAGTGCAGCAAATGAAGTGTCCAAAACATTCATTCTTTAGCCACAACAAAATGTACAAATACATTTATAACTAAGTAGGTATCAACAATATATTACATTGTATAATATATTATAATACACACACACACATATATATATATATATATACATATATATACATATATATATATATATACACACATATATATATACACTGTGTCCGGAAAAAAAGGGACCCATTTTGTAAATATGAAAATAAATAGTAAACATTTATCGATTTTTACAATTCAAACACCATTTTCATCCAGACACATTTGTCTAACATTGGTGAAAATAGAAAAGTTCCAGTCTCAATATTGACGTCATAATGACGTCATTTGTATAAAAAGTCATATTTCAGATATAAGTGCATAAAATTATCTAAAATTTCAATATTTTTAAGATGTCATTTATCAGTAATAAATGTCAATTTAATTTTAATTTTATATCTGAATTATGCCAGACTGCAATTTGTGCTCAAAGTGTCCACCTTCGGCCTCAACGCAAGCTTCAAAAAGGTCGCGCTAATAGCCAACAGCACCATCGATAACCAGCTTATAAAAATCCTCTCAGGCATTAACAATTCGCTCACGTAGTTCTTCAATGTTTCTTTTCTTTGTCTGGTAACCATCTCCTGCAATAGTCTCCATGTTTTATAATCAACTGGATCTAAGCTCGGGCCGTTGGGCGGCCAAAGATTATAAAAGGAATGAAATCCGGGGTCTCATTAGTCAACAGTTCAGCAGTTTAACGAGTTTAGTGAGCGGGAACGCCATTAATGTTTATTAATCCGAGTATTCGTGGATATCAGACATCAATTTTATTTGGAGGAGACAATTCCTGTAATGAGTTGCATTTATTTTTACTCCTGGTTCTGTTAAATGGATTTCCGTTTCACCAAGAGCCAATATACCAGCCGAAATCATGCATGACTGGCCGCTAAATGACCTTTAGTGCAAATGACGTCATTCTGACGTCATCATTGTGACTGGAACTTTTATATTTTCACCAGTATTAGATAAATATGTCAGGATTAAAATGCTTGTTGAATTGTAAAAATCGATGAATATTTACTACTTATTTTGATATTTAGAAAATGGGTCCCTTTTTTTCCGGACACAGTGTATATATGTATATATGTCTTTGTTCATTATCAATCGGAATGACAAATCGCAGCAATGCAGATGAAATACAAGCAGACTGTCAATAGGAGAAAGGTCTGAAGGGGAAGAGTTTTCAGAGAAGACCTCTAGGTTTTTTCACGCTTCAAGGAGAGCACTCTAACAAACAAACAACTGCCACATCCCACAATCAAGATCGAGAAACGAGGCTTGGCTGTATTCTGGAAGATCGTCGCAGAGACCTGTCATGGAGCATTTGAACAACACGAACTGTGCTTGCCTTGCGTGAAGGAGTCTGACGTCATTCTCCTGACGGAACAGGCGCACAGAACATCTGCCGCATCATCTTCCAGCATCACGACGTTGTAGAGCGCACAGAACTCAGCACTCTCCGCAAACTCGACGATCTCCTTCGCAGACGGACGTTCGCTTGGGTCACGTGACCAGCATAGGGTCATAAGGTCAAGAATGTTGGTTTGCCGGATGACCTCCTAAGCAACAGAATTACGAGAAAAAGGACTGACCGTTACGTAAAGTGAAACTACTGTAGCTAATTTTATGTAATAGTAATACTGCAGTGAATTGTAAAACTTGATATTCACTTAATTGTAAAACAATATCCTGGTAATTGCGCAAAATTCTTTTGACACTTTAAGAACAATTGCATTGGTTTGCAAGATGCGTTTAGCAAATCAAAGTGTTAATGGTATAATGTTCTTATCCTAGCCACTTACCTAGAACTTCTCATCAAAATTGAATTTTCCAAGAATAATGCCACATGAATAAATTCTACATGCGCATAATAATGGAAAGGATGTCTGGAAACTAATGACAGGAAATGAAAGACGAAAGACAGAAATACATACATGTGACCTCGGCAAGAAAAGAGACCGCTTGTCAGGAATAGACTTATTAACAGTCTCCATTAATTATAAGCTGACATCATAAGAAAGTGATGAGAAAAATATTTCATGATGCTTCGTCCGATATTTGCATCCGTTGTAAATGAAAACATAAAAAATCATTTGGTGGGAAATCGCAAATAAAAATTTAATCTGAACCTACCTATTGCAAACATCACATATTTTGCCTTAATACATTAGGTGTGGTAATATAGCTTCTAAAACAGCGAGCCAAAGGTGCAGTTGCATTAATTAAATGCGAAAATCAATAATCACGGTTTTTAAGCAAAAATCCATTTTCTTACTGATCTAGAAAGTGAGATCATATATTTTCATAGTGAAACAATTCATGTATATATAACATACACACACACACATAACATAAATGAATAGAGAGAAAGGCATGCATAGAGAAAGAGGCAGGTAAAAAAACCTTCGTTGTAATCATTGGACGTCCGCCAGACATCACATGACCTTTGAGATTGATGTTGGTGCCATTGAACGTTCCCATGTCTTCGAACGGCAGCTTCAGCAGCAGCAGTTCATAGATGAACATGCCAAACGAATAGCAGTCAACCTGTAATTCATCAGCAGCAGCAGTAGTTCATAGATGAACATGCCAAACGAATAGCAGTCAACCTGTATATAATCAGAGTATTGTATTGTATTGTATTGTATTTAAACATTTATAAAGCGCCTCTAGTAGGGTGAACCGTTCAGAGGCGCTCCCAGTGCGCAAGGCCCAGCGAGAAGAAACAGGTTTTGAGAAGAGACAAAGCAGAGGAGAGACTACCAGAAAGAAGTGTAGAGCGAACAGAAGGAGAGAGGGCATTCCAAAGAGAAGGACCAATTGAGACAAATGATCGAGACTGAGCCATAACAGTTCTAGACCGAGGAACCAAGAGGTCAAATCTGTTGGATGAACGAAGTGGACGGTGGGAGGAAGCTGAGTGAGGACGAAGTAAAACATTAGTGAGATATTTTGGGGCAAGACCCCATTGAGCCTTTATGATCAGAGTCAGGATCTTAAATTGTGTGCGAGCACGGAGAGGAAGCCAGTGAAGTTCATGAAACATAAAGGTAGAGATGTGAGAGTACTTGGGAAGGCGGGCAATCAATCTAGCAGCTGAGTTGAGAACCGACTGAATCGGTGAAAGACGAACTTTAGGAAGACCAATGAGGAGAGCATTGCAATAGTCAATTCGTGAACATATAAAAGCATGAATTAAGGTAGTGAAGATGGAGGAGGAGACAGAGCGACGAATGGCTCTGAGACGTCTTAAATGGAAATATGACGAGCGTGTAACATTGGAAATATGCTCAGTAAAGGTAAGTGAACTATCAATTACAACACCCAGATCCCGCACACTTGAAGAGAAGGAAAACAGCGGAAATCTTTCAGAGAGCAGAATGAAATCAAGCTTCTGGAGCTGCTGGGGAGTACCTAGCCAGATGAATTGAGTCTTTGAAGTATTAAGTAAAAGGCGATTTGAAGACATCCATGAGTGGAGATGAGTAGTAAGGGATTCAATAAGAGCAACTAATAGCAGCTGGGAAGATGAGGGACCATGGACAAAAGAGTAGTCTTCAATGTCAATAAGCCATATGTCAATAAAGAACTGGACAGGTAGTTGAACAAATTGTAGTCTATTGGTCAAGTAAGTAAAGTAAGTAAAGTCCCATCTCGTTCCATGAGGAACACAGGGAGGCGCTCATCTCCTTTTCCATAGCCCTGAGCCAGCAATGGACGAATCCCAAGGTCCTGGACACGGGGCCAGTGTATCGCAGGACTTGCTGTTTACTTCCCAGCTTACGCCGGTACCAAATTATACTGCTTGGTGACAGAGGCACGTGTGCGTAAACAACTTGCCCAAGGTCGTTACCCGGAGTCGAACCCGCAACCTTTCGCTCCGTGAGCGGACGCGTTACCGGTCTGCCACCAGGTCGCACACGTCTATTGGTCAAAGAGTAAAGAAATTTTATGCCAGGATTTCATTGGTTTCCTAACCAATGAAATCCTGGCATAAAATTTCTTTACTCATGACAACAAACATCTGCTTCGCTCCTTTCATACCGACGACGATGACGACAACGACGATGACGACAACGACGATGATGACGACGATGACGACAACGACGATGACGACAACGACGATGATGACGACGACGATGACGACAACGACGACGACAACGACAATGACGACAACGACGATGACGACAACGACGATGAAAGGCTGAACTGCGATTCATTCATTCCACAGCTATTTCCTGAATTTCAATAGTACATCGTACTTTTCAGGGTGTGGTCCATCTGCCTGGAAAAGCATCTCTCTCTCTGTCTGTCTGTCTGTCTGTCTCCCTCCCCCTTCTCTCTCTCTCTCTCTCTCTCTCTCTCTCTCGCTCTCTCTCTCTCTCTCTCTCTCTCTCGCTCTCTCTCTCTCTCTCTCTCCCCTCCCTCTCTCTGCCTCTCTCTCTCTGTGGATCTGCGGAGTGGAAGCTAAATGCGCCTTTCATCTAGTCGCTCACTCATTTGACCGGTATGACCTTCATGTACCTCGGTGACGGACTGCAACCACCCACCCATCCACCCATCCACCGACCCATTGTACCTATCCATATCTCTCAGTCTCATGCACTGGAATCAACTTTCCTCTACAATTCAACCTGTATCATCATTAGATATCACACTCATCACACTCTTCTTTTTATCTTCACACATCTCTTTCTATGCAAGGCCCTCTGTACTGGGGTCGCTTCTGATAGGGTATTGCTGTGAGAGGTGCTTTGAAAATCTGTAAGCAATTACAATACAGTTTCAAAACTGTTCTTCTTAAATCTCAATGAATGAAAGAACGAACGAGGAATGAAAGAATGAATCAGCTCTTCATGATAACCTACATGCGGCCGAGTTATCCTCTTGGATCCTTCCAGACCTACATCAGTACATCGTGGAGAAGGACCTGTACTGCGACAGTTGACTTGAATGCAGGAATGAAAGAATGAACGATGAAAGGAATGAAGGAGAGAAAGAAAGAATGAAGGAACAAGGAACAAATGAACAAATGAACGAGTGAAGGAACAAAAGACTGAACGAATGAAGCTTTGTGTGATGTTCAATTCGGACTTATTGCTTTTCCAACTCGATTAAAAATGTTTGCAAAAAAGTATGATTAGATTAACTACTAATCCACCTTCTCTGTATATGTATGATTAGATTAATCCACCTTCTCTGTGTACATTTCTTCGCCGTTGTGTTGTATGATTTCTGGCGCCATGAATGGTAGCGTGCCTGCAAATCCCTTTGTGCCGACAGGAAGAACAACCCGACTCACTCCATAGTCGGCGAGTTTGACAGCCGTGACTTGAAGGTCGCGGTCATCATCGGGCGGATGAGGGAGTGGCAAGGACCAGACAAGGACGTTCTCTGACTTTAGGTCACGGTAAATTATGCGAAGAGAATGGAGATACTGAAGTGCCGAAGCGACCTGGGATAAATAGAATCAAAATGACAATCTGCCAAAACCAAACAGCATCAACAGAAGATTTGCTTATTTGGTGCTGTGTCCAGATAGCCAACTAACAGAATCATAATAATAATAAAAACTTAAATGTAAAGTTATGTTAACTAATTTTAGAAGTATATCAGACTTGGAAATGTTTTCAAGGTCAACTGTGTAAATGCATCAAATATTACATGGTGTAAAATTAAAGAAATGATCTCACATCATCGTAATGAGATGCTGAAGTAATAAATTAGATTGAGACTACGACGCAATGCAATGATGTCAACACAATGCAATGATGTCAACACAATTCAATGATGTCAACACAATGCAATGATGTCAACACAATGCAATGATGTCAACACAATGCAATGATGTCAACACAATGCAATGATGTCAACACAATGCAATGATGTCAACACAATGCAATGATGTCAACACAATGCAATGATGTCAACACAATGCAATGATGTCAACACAATGCAATGATGTCAACACAATGCAATGATGTCAACACAATGCAATGATGTCAAATATATGATGTCATCCAATTGTGCGAATCACCAGTCGGAAAGACCTTTCTCAGAAGCTGTACTTCCACAGTTTCACAAGCACCTGAACTTCCTGAAGTCTGCATTACCTGAAAGTGATTTTGATTTTACAATTTTAATCGTTCTGGTAGGGCACACCACTGATGAGTCATCCCTCAAGTGGCACTTTACAAGTACGTCAGATTACAATTACAATAAGACAAAAATGACTTTGTTGTTTTAAGTCATGAAATCCACTCAGCCAACCTGAATGATGATGTCACGTATGACGTATGCTGGAACCCTGGTGCCTGCTCTCTCGAAATCTAGCAGCCGATCCCTGAGCGCGCCCTGTGGGGCGAGACTTAGAATGAGGCTGAGTGGTCGGATGGAGATGGCGAGCAAAGGCACGATGTGATTGTGTCGCAGCGTCAGCATTATTCCCAGTTCTTTGCGTGCGTTCAAATACGCCTCGCAGCTGTTCTTCACCGGATCTCGATCCCACTTTGTCTTGTCAATCTACCGACAACATACAAACGACATCGTAATGTAATGCAAAACATTTGCATAGAACCACAACATACAAACGACGTTGTAATGTAATGCAAAACATTTGCATAGCAACACAAACATACAAACGACGTCGTAATGTAATGCAAAACATTTGCATAGCAACACAACATACAAACGACGTCGTAATGTAATGCAAAACATTTGCATAGCAACACAAACATACAAACAACGTCGTAATGTAATGCAAAACATTTTTGCATAGCAACACAAAATACAAACGACGTCGTAATGTAATGCAAAACATTTTCATAGCAACACAACATACAAACGACGTCGTAATGTAATGCAAAACATTTGCATAGCAACACAAACATACAAACGACGTCGTAATGTAATGCAAAACATTTTTGCATAGCAACACAAAATACAAACGACGTCGTAATGTAATGCAAAACATTTTCATAGCAACACAACATACAAACGACGTCGTAATGTAATGCAAAACATTTGCATAGCAACACGAAATAAAGACTAACAGAAAGACTCAATGGCATTTCAGAGCAGACAGTGAAAATAAATCAAACGTCAGATGGAACTATAATTACGGAACTATGTAAGAAATACTATGTATGTAATGTATGATCACTTGTTATAGCGCCCCTTCAAGTATTTCTACTCAGAGGCGCTCCTGACAACAGTGCAGAAACTGAATCGAAGTTTCATGCCAAAGCACATGTCATAAACAATAGCGAGTGAAGGACTTCCTCATGGTCGCCACGCAGCGGCTTGAGGTGGATTCGAACTGGCTCCAAGATACCCCTACACCACTGCGCCCCATGATGGAACTATACTTACAGATGCTGTATAAAAACGTTTACTAGGCTTTTAATCCGCTGCTCTGTCTATGCTTGTTAACTGCCACGTTGTGTCGACCGGTTATTTTGTCAATAAAACGAATATATATGATAAATACATTTATGGAACCATAATTATGGAACTATACCTATGAAACTAAACTTATTGAACTATACTTATGGAACTATATTAATGGAACAACACTTTCCTGTTTATAAAAAATATGCTTTCTGCGTCCCTTATTTAACACTAACAATGGGACAAGTGCACTAAAAGTGACTTGGAGTCCAATGCAGCTGGTTGATAAAGGGTTAAGATGACTAAACAGAGAAAAATAAACAGAAAATGGACATAAAAACAAACAATAAATAAACAAAAATCAGCAATAAATAAGTATGTTTGCCTTATACTGCTGTAGTTGAGACTCTGGAGCAGAAGAGTTTGGTTTAACCGGTTGAAGAACTTTCATCGCGACTGCAATCGATTCGCCTGTCGACTAAACAACGATAAATCTACGGTAATTACAAATCATAGCAGCTCTGCAAAAAACCAAAATAAGATGAGCCCATGGCCCAAACTAAAAAAATTGGCATGCGCTATAAATTCTGACTTATTTTACCCATATCCAGTTTATATACAAAATACTCAGCTCCTCAGAGTCAACTCAGAATCTCAGATCACATTTCCAAACTCTGTTTTGGATGTTTTTTTGGCAGTCTTTACACATTTTCTTTGCTTTCAAAACTCGTTGGGAATGTGACCAAGTGTCCTTTCTCAGTGAGTTGGAGCAATATAAATAAGACAGTTCATTAATTAATTTAGCTATTTCTTGCTCAAAATGACAACATCTTAAGATGCAGTGTATGCAGAAAAACTTTCATGACTTCAACAAAACTACACAAAGTGCAGACTAGAAATGACTGAACTTTCGCTTTGCACAGTCATCAACTTCCGGCTCAAAATGAAGAAACAGTTTAATATAACTTGACTTGAACACAAGGAGAGCCATATAAAAACTGAAAAACTGATTCAATATCAATTATGTTAGAAAAATTAATTGACATAGCATTTGCCTAATTGGTCCTAGTAAACTGGCATGCTGAAAATTAATGATGACAATCAGTAAACGTTGAATGAAAAAAATATTATTGGGCGATACCTTATTGAGAATGCTACCAGCAAAGACTGCTCCAAATGCTCCACGACCGAGGAACTTTCCCCAGCTGATCATATCCGTATCAATCACTTTGTCGTCCCCAATGTCCTGGAAAATCTGGAAAATGTTTCGACAAAAAAGGCTCTTTCAATTGTGCGCATTGTTCCATTACCTGGCAACATGTAAGACTGTCTAAAACATCACAAATTAATCAACACAGGTTTTGTTAAATTAAATCATAGTTTTACTCGTTACCAAGACAGTTTTACTTTACCAAATTACAGCCTTACTTTAATACGGTCAAGCAAAATGGTGTAAAGTCTTACCGTGTCAGGAGCAATACGAGTAGAGTAGACTTTATGCAGGTAAAGAAGTCTTACCATGTCAGGAGCAATATGAGTAGAGTAGACTTTATGCAGGTAAAGTCTTACCGTGTCAGGAGCAATATGAGTAGAGTAGACTTTATGCAGGTAAAGAAGTCTTACCATGTCAGGAGCAATATGAGTAGAGTAGACTTTATGCAGGTAAAGTCTTACCGTGTCAGGAGCAATATGAGTAGAGTAGACTTTATGCAGGTAAAGTCTTACAGTGTCAGAAGCAATATGAATATGAGTAGACTTTATGCAGGTAAAGAAGTCTTACCGTGTCAGGAGCAATATTAGTAGAGTAGACTTTATGCAGGTAAAGTCTTACCATGTCAGGAGCAATATGAGTAGAGTAGACTTTATGCAGGTAAAGAAGTCTTACAGTGTCAGGAGCAATATGAGTAGAGTAGACTTTATGCAGGTAAAGTCTTACCATGTCAAGAGCAATATGAGTAGAGTAGACTTTATGCAGGTAAAGAAGTCTTACCATGTCAGGAGCAATATGAGTAGAGTAGACTTTATGCAGGTAAAGAAGTCTTACCGTGTCAGGAGCAATATGAGTAGAGTAGACTTTATGCAGGTAAAGTCTTACCGTGTCAGGAGCAATATGAGTAGAGTAGACTTTATGCAGGTAAAGTCTTACCGTGTCAGGAGCAATATGAGTAGAGTAGACTTTATGCAGGTAAAGAAGTCTTACTGTGTCAGGAGCAATATGAGTAGAGTAGACTTTATGCAGGTAAAGTCTTACCGTGTCAGGAGCAATACGAGTACAGTAGACTTTATGCAGGTAAAGTCTTACCGTGTCAGGAGCAATATGAGTAGAGTAGACTTTATGCAGGTAAAGTCTTACCGTGTCAGGAGCAATATGAGTAGAGTAGACTTTATGCAGGTAAAGTCTTACCGTGTCAGAAGCAATATGAATATGAGTAGACTTTATGCAGGTAAAGTCTTACCGTGTCAGGAGCAATATGAGTAGACTTTATGCAGGTAAAGTCTTACCGTGTCAGAAGCAATATGAATATGAGTAGACTTTATGCAGGTAAAGAAGTCTTACTGTGTCAGGAGCAATATGAGTAGAGTAGACTTTATGCAGGTAAAGTCTTACCGTGTCAGGAGCAATATGAGTAGAGTAGATTTTATGCAGGTAAAGAAGTCTTACCGTGTCAGGAGCAATATGAGTAGAGTAGACTTTATGCAGGTAAAGTCTTACCGTGTCAGGAGCAATATGAGAAGAGTAGACTTTATGCAGGTAAAGTCTTACCATGTCAGGAGCAATATGAGTAGAGTAGACTTTATGCAGGTAAAGTCTTACCATGTCAGGAGCAATATGAGAAGAGTAGACTTTATGCAGGTAAAGTCTTACCATGTCAGGAGCAATATGAGTAGAGTAGACTTTATGCAGGTAAAGAAGTCTTACCATGTCAGGAGCAATACGAGTAGAGTAGACTTTATGCAGGTAAAGTCTTACCGTGTCAGGAGCAATACGAGTAGAGTAGACTTTATGCAGGTAAAGTCTTACCGTGTCAGAAGCAATATGAATATGAGTAGACTTTATGCAGCTAAAGAAGTCTTACTGTGTCAGGAGCAATATGAGTAGAGTAGACTTTATGCAGGTAAAGTCTTACCGTGTCAGGAGCAATATGAGTAGAGTAGATTTTATGCAGGTAAAGAAGTCTTACCGTGTCAGGAGCAATATGAGTAGAGTAGACTTTATGCAGGTAAAGTCTTACCGTGTCAGGAGCAATATGAGAAGAGTAGACTTTATGCAGGTAAAGTCTTACCGTGTCAGGAGCAATATGAGTAGAGTAGACTTTATGCAGGTAAAGTCTTACCGTGTCAGGAGCAATACGAGTAGAGTAGACTTTATGCAGGTAAAGTCTTACCGTGTCAGGAGCAATATGAGTAGAGTAGATTTTATGCAGGTAAAGAAGTCTTACCGTGTCAGGAGCAATATGAGTAGAGTAGACTTTATGCAGGTAAAGTCTTACCGTGTCAGAAGCAATATGAATATGAGTAGACTTTATGCAGGTAAAGAAGTCTTGCTGTGTCAGGAGCAATATGAGTAGAGTAGACTTTATGCAGGTAAAGTCTTACCGTGTCAGGAGCAATATGAGTAGAGTAGACTTTATGCAGGTAAAGTCTTACCGTGTCAGGAGCAATATGAGTAGAGTAGACTTTATGCAGGTAAAGAAGTCTTACCATGTCAGGAGCAATATGAGTAGAGTAGACTTTATGCAGGTAAAGTCTTACCGTGTCAGGAGCAATACGAGTAGAGTAGACTTTATGCAGGTAAAGAAGTCTTACCATGTCAGGAGCAATATGAGTAGAGTAGACTTTATGCCGGTAAAGTCTTACCGTGTCAGTAGCAATACGAGTAGAGTAGACTTTATGCAGGTAAAGAAGTCTTACCGTGTCAGGAGCAATATGAGTAGAGTAGACTTTATGCAGGTAAAGAAGTCTTACTGTGTCAGGAGCAATATGAGTAGAGTAGACTTTATGCAGGTAAAGAAGTCTTACCGTGTCAGGAGCAATATGAGTAGAGTAGACTTTATGCAGGTAAAGAAGTCTTACCGTGTCAGGAGCAATATGAGTAGAGTAGACTTTATGCAGGTAAAGTCTTACCGTGTCAGGAGCAATATGAGTAGAGTAGACTTTATGCAGGTAAAGAAGTCTTACCGTGTCAGGAGCAATATGAGTAGAGTAGACTTTATGCAGGTAAAGAAGTCTTACCGTGTCAGGAGCAATATGAGTCGAGTAGACAAGGCCAGACGCGCTGGCAACAAAGAACGGTCCGAGATTGCCGTGAAGAGGACAGGAAACGACTCGGTTGAGCTGAGCCGCCTGAAGACAGACTTCGACGAGGAAACAATAGATGCCATTGTGTAGATCAACATCTGCCACATCATCCAATTCAGCGTCACATCTTGAAGAAAAATTCAGCAATCACATCTCTCATTATTCAATTAAATTCTATTTATTTATTGTAGCCATCAACAATAAACAATTAATAGTCATAGTATAATATGCTTCACATAATCGGATGACAACAAGGAAGGCCCTAAGGGATGAATATCCCGCTACAGGGACATCTATTTACATGTTGCTACTTTAACTGATGGCTAAATGGTTAACGACATGAATTGAACAGTAGGTTAAAAAAAACAGCATGAAATGTCAAATAATGTAGAAACTTAACTAATACGCACAAAACAAACAAAAAATCTTTGCCTACAAGGTTAAATATCTTTGCAGTCATTAATCAAGTAGTCGCGTAGCAGCGTCTTAGCCCTTAGTAAACTTGATGCCTGCTGAATATGATTAGGAAACGAGTTCCACACACCTGGTCCAGTGTATTTAATATGAAATCTTCTTGAGTTTAATCGAGCAGATATGGTACGATAGTGAGAGGAGTTCCTAGTAGAGTAATAGTGTATATCAGATCATTGTTGGAAGTACCCTGTAGAGTAAAGGGGAAGAAGATCATGGGTGAACTGATACATAAATACACCTATCTGGAAAGTCATTATTTGGTGAAACTTTAATAAATTAAATGATGAAATGAAGGACTTGAGTAAGTAATTATATAATTATATGTGTGGATCCGAAAATTATGCTGGAGACTAATTGCAAAATGCTTCTTTCTGACACACAGTTTCTGGTATTTCATGGACAGAGAATAGATGCAAAGTTTATTTCACCGTTTAGAAATGTGATCTCATTCATCATCAATGTAAAGCAGGAAATGTTATCATGATAAGAGATTAGACAATGCAAGATCCGTTAAATTTAAATTTCTTCGATAATTATCGTTACTATATACTTCTCTAAAGTGCAGTTTGCAATTAATGATCTCTTTGGTGAGATGGATCACACAGCAACCACGACAAACATTCTATGCACGTTAATTAGAGGTCATAGGTCACGTGTGTCGATTGTAATTGTGTTCAACTCAGCAAGTGAGTGTACAACGACCAATAACAAGACTATGCTCAATTAGACAGACTCAACAACTGACAAACTCAACAGCGATAGACGCAGTTAACCCCTTTACCGTGATCCCCGAGTTAACTCGTCCAATTTTTACTAAAAATATTTTTATTACACGGTAAACGAGTTAATGATCAACTCACATTCAAAGAACAACAGACTGTCACCTAACATGCTCTGTGGTCTGTGCTATCGACATGAATTCATATTGACATTAGCTCACAAACGCAACATCTCATACACATAAACTTCACGCACTGTCATTAGAATTGCTCTAAACTTACTGAACACACTGTCATTAAAATTGCTCTAAACTTACTCAACGCACTGTCATAAGAATTGCTCTAAAATTACTCAACACACTGTCATTAGAATTGCTCTAAAATTACTCAACGCACTGTCATTAAAATTGCTCTAAACTTACTCAACGCACTGTCATAAGAATTGCTCTAAAATTACTCAACGCACTGTCATAAGAATTGCTCTAAAATTACTCAACACACTGTCATCAAAATTGCTCTAAAATTACTCAACGCACTGTCATTAAAATTACTATAAACTTACTCAACGCACATCGCTCCAACTCCATCGCTGTATTCACCGGTCTTTTGATGGTCAGCCAAAGATTTTACGTCATGGCTGCAGCTTCTCGGACGACTCGTCAAAGAACGACGAGCGCCACCTGGTGACCTTGAGTCCACGCTGGCCTTCGAAAAGCTTTGAGCTGGTGAGCTCGGTAAACTGTGACCTGACGTCGAACCATTCTCCACGGATTTGAACGAACCACTGCGGCTGACGATCGACCAGCCATCTTGTCCGTCGTCGGACAGATCGGCAAACGTCTCATTCGTCGGATGATGAGCGAGACAACGAAAGCAGGGAATCAGTCTCGTAATGAGATAAATGCCTTTCGTATTCTGTGTGAAGCGAATGCCAATATCGGGGTACCAGTCTTCAAGCAGCGTGTCGATTCTATCGACAGTTGTCGTGAGAAGTGACGTGACGACCTGCGTGTTTGGAATGACCATCATCACGTTGCATGATGATGACATCACGTTGGATGGTGGTGACGTTCGACCACGTCCTCCGCTCTCGCTGACGATCTGCAAAGCCTCATTTGGAATGAATATTTCTAGGACGGAAAATGTTCGTGCATCGATCGCACTCCACGTGCATTCCTGCTCGTGCTTGATGAGCAGACGTCGCGTCGAATAGTCGTACTCGTCCATCAGCGATCCGTGCGAGACTTCCTTGAGTCGCAAGATCGTTAATCCTCCAGCCAGCTTCAGCTCTAGACCTGTCTGCCAGCACTGCCACATTGGAGCACCCTTCAGACATTCCAGCGCTGCTTCAACTTCCGGCGAGTGGCCGTTGGATTCGTAGAGTAGGACTGCGAGCTCTAAGAACGACTTGTCACCCAGCAGTCGAGTTATAAGTCGTGGCCAAAAGCCACAGGGAAAGTAGGACATGAGATAGAGACGGACGATAGACACGGCTGCGTTACGAATGTTCGTCACAGATGGCAGCACAGAAGTTGGTGACGGCGACAACAGACGTGGACTCGAACAAATCATTGGAAATGAAGCGGCGCTGTCGACATTTAAATGATCGCTAGATGACGACGACGAATGCAGAGGAGATCGTGCGCTCGATTGTAAGGAGCTGCGAGAGTTGCTGGAGTGTTCTGAAGAAGTTCCAGCAAATTTAAATTTATTGCCCGTTTGAGGAGAGCTTACTGCTGCTCTGTCCATTCTTTGGGTAGCCCCGGATCTTGCTTCATTTGACTTGTGCACAGTACTCCAAACAGGAATCTTGAACAAACATAGTAACGTCATCTCAATTTAAAAAATGCAGCATAATTATAGTCAAAGGCACCACTTCAAGACCACTCCACTCTCCACAAAGGTGATTCAGTTCAGAAACAAGGAACCATCATAACACCGACATTTAAACTGAAGTGCATTACACCAACACACTGCTCAATACACTGCACACCAATACACAGCACACCAACACACTGCTCAATACACAGCGGACAGAAATTAATGGGATTCTAGCTCAGCCTATGTGCGCTATTTTCGTTCTAAGAGAACCAGAATATTCAAATTTCAGACAAGATAACATTTCAGAAAAGATGCTTTTGAAGTCTCCCTTTCCCCTGCTTTGTCAGGCTTGCATGCTGTATGTAAGTACGTACATTGTACAATTTTGTACATGCATACATGCATGTACAAAAAAAAAAGACAAAAAAAAGGAGATCTAAGGGATTGCAACAACTGGAGAGGCATCACGCTGCTGTCAATCCCGGGAAAAGTTATGGCCACGGTAATGCTGAACCGCATGAGGTCTACCATAGATGAAAGATTACGACAAGAACAGGCGGGTTTCAGACCTGGTAGGTCATGTTGCGAACAGATGATCACACTTAGGCAAATAATAGAGAAGTCTTTGATGTACGAGACACCTGTACTAATCAACTTCATTGACTTTAAAAAGGCCTTTGACAGTATACACAGAGAATCGCTGTGGAGGATAATGAAAAATTATGGGATTCCATCAAAGATAATTGACATCACCCGGAGTTTCTATGATGGTAGTCGCTGTGCGGTGAGATGCGGTGGGGAGGTGGGCGAATGGTTCCAGATTGTGACAGGAGTAAGACAGGGATGTGTGTTGTCACCAATGCTTTTTGCCTTAATCGTGGATTGGGTGATGATGAGAGTATCAGAGGACGCCAATACTGGTTTGAGATGGGTAAATGATGATAGGCTGAGGGACTTGGATTTCGCAGACGATATCGCCCTGTTGGACAACACCTGGAAAGGGATGAAAGATTTAACACTCAGAACACAGATGGAAGCAGCAAAGGTGGGACTTACCATCAATCCAAATAAAACAAAACTCATGAAGGTTGGAAAATGGGAGGAAGAGGGCAGTATTATGGTGGACGGTCAGGATGTAGAATCGGTAGATAGTTTTTGCTACCTTGGAAGTCAAATATCAGCAGACAGCAGCTGTGACAGGGAAATAAAAACACGTATAGGAAAGGCAAATGCTGCATTTGGAGGGCTTGCTAACATCTGGAAAAAGAACGGATGCAGCATAACAACTAAGATGCGCCTCTATAATGCCGTAGTCTTAAGTATGCTTTTGTATGGATCGGAGACATGGCCGATGACGGTGGCAAACAAGAGAAGATTGGAGGCAGCACATCACAAATGGCTAAGAAGAATCCTGCATGTATCGTGGCGAGACAAGATACCGAATAAAACCATTAGAGAGAGAACGGGGCAGGAAGAAATGGGATACATCATCAGAAGAAGGCGACTGAGATGGGCGGGACACGTGTTCCGAATGGAGGACGAAAGAAGAGCCAACCAAGTGATGTCGTGGAATCCTGGAGGAAAAAGGAAGAGAGGAAGGCCGAGAAAGAACTGGCCGGAAACCATCAGGGAGGATCTGAAATGCCTGGAGATGTCGTGGGACGAGGCCAGGGAATTGGCGGCGGACAGAGAGGAATGGAGACGATGCGTTGCCCGATGTGCAGATCTGCACGGGATGGACTAAGTAACTAAGTAAGTAATACATGCATCAATTTCATTATGCATGTATGCAATAATGGATGTTATGCATGTATGCAATAATGGATGTACCAGTTCCGGTAAGTATATACGCACTATGCACATGTGTGCACTGTGCATGTATGTATCTAGGTACGTGTAAGTATGCTTCTTCTCCAATGACCTCTTAAACATGCTGAGCATGGAAAAATTAGGTGAAGTTAGATAAAAGAATCTGCCTATATCATAAAGTTGTAGACATTCATAGCCAACTTAAATGATTCGAACACAAACAAACATCTATTAATCTTTCTCAACAAACTGTACCACTCACCAAAGCAATGAAATTATTAAAATAACATATTTTTGATTGACACGTTCCAACTTGTACGCAAACGATTATAAAACAATCTCCTTTGAAGAATGAAACGAAGAGACCAAAGCAATGAGCGCACAGTTTGGCGGAGGAGTGAACTTACGGAGCGATTTGACGTAACCATGACGATGCTATCTGGAAGGCCCTTGACAACATCCGCTTCCGTTGGGAGAAGTGACGGAATGAGAAGATGGTCGCGGTCCCAGAGGAGCGCCACCTCAAACTTCTGAAGCAGGTTGATCATGTACGTCTTGATGTCGCTTGCCTTGAACGCCACTCCTTTGAAAAGCACCTTCAGATCATCCGTCTTCATAACTCCTGCAAAAGCGTCTCTCGTTCAATAAATCTATGAACAGCCTCTGCCAGATCTCTGCTTCCCAGTATAGCTTTTAGCAAATCTAAGACTCTCTCTTTCTTATTCGCAACAAGTGCATGTTAGATTTTTAGATAACAGAAAGATGAAGGTCTAGAGAAAATACAATCGAGAGAAAATCTGGTCAACGTCGAGGAAGACATCATGTTGCGTTGTCAAACAATGTGTAACATGTTGCGTTGTTTAACAATGTGTAACATGTTGCGTTGTCTAACAATGTGTAACATGTTGCGTTGTCAAACAATGTGTAACATGTTGCGTTGTTTAACAATGTGTAATATGTTGCGTTGTCTAACAATGTGTAACATGTTGCGTTGTCTAACAATGTGTAACATGTTGCGTTGTCTAACAATGTGTAACATGTTGCGTTGTCAAACAATGTGTAACATGTTGCGTTGTCAAACAATGTGTAACATGTTGCGTTGTCTAACAATGTGTAACATGTTGCGTTGTCAAACAATGTGTAACATGTTGCGTTGTTTAACAATGTGTAACATGTTGCGTTGTCTAACAATGTGTAACATGTTGCGTTGTTTAACAATGTGTAATATGTTGCGTTGTCTAACAATGTGTAACATGTTGCGTTGTCTAACAATGTGTAACATTTTGCGTTGCCTAACAATGTGTAACATGTTGCGTTGTCAAACAATGTGTAACATGTTGCGTTGTCAAACAATGTGTAACATGTTGCGTTGTCAAACAATGTGTAACATGTTGCGTTGTCAAACAATGCGTAACATGTTGCGTTGTCAAACAATGCGTGACGTGTTGCGTTGTCAAACAATGCGTAACATGTTGCGTTGTCAAACAATGTGTAACATGTTGCGTTGTCTAACAATGTGTAACATGTTGCGTTGTCAAACAATGTGTAACATGTTGCGTTGTTTAACAATGCGTAACATGTTGCGTTGTCAAACAATGTGTAACATGTTGCGTTGTCAAACAATGCACACATTGAAAGATGACAACACAACAATGGAAAGGAACTGGTGGAAAAGGATCAGAGGAAAAGGTCTGTGGGTGTAGTAATAAAAGAAGATAACAATCGCAATCATAATTAGAATAGGACTAGAATAACACAATTGTTGTCTCATATCTCTGGTGGCTTTTCAATTCATCACACCTCTCTCTTGGCATTTCCTAATTATCTTCAGTCACATATCACAGGTTTCCAATGTCATGGATTTTGGATATTGCCTTGGCACCTATACACTATCCCAACTGCAAAGTTGGAATCAACCATGATTCATAATCAGTCTGCATTTCTGCTCACCCCACTACACAAGGCTTTTAGTTCATCAACATTTTACACCAATGCAATAATAATAATAATAATAATTATTATTATTATTAATATAATAATAGCAATAATAATAGTTTATTAATTCAAACTGACAAGAATGCATTAATATACATGATGTCGTAGTAGCATATGATAATAAGGTTAACATAAATCAAATTTAACTGTATGGCAGCCAGCAAGGTGCCCATCTGTTCTACAGTTCATTAAACACTCCCCTAGGAGTGAAAGGCTCGGTAGTGGGTATCGAACCCATATCCTACATGCCAAATTGCCAACATGTCACTACTCAACCATCTATCCTACGGCTAGTCTTTGCTGCTCACCAGATTTAGCGAGACTATTGATTTCGCGGATTGTGATGATGCTCGCAAGCATGTCACAGAGCCACTGCGGATCAAGGAAGTAGACGTCTTGAAGATGAACCTCATCGTAATGCAACAAAACACCTAACAATAACATATCAATATGTATATACATACTAGGCCATTGCATTTTTGCATGGGTGAAAATTTTTGTTAAAATTTTTATGATGCACCCCTCCTATATTGTTTCTAACGGCAAAATATGTATGCACACCAAATTTTAGATAATTTCATGATGTTTTGACCCCCGCCCAACACGATTAACTGATTTAGTTAACAAATCTTCGTTTTCATACATTATGATCATGACAAAAATCTTTGTAATTCAACAGTTTATTATATAGAAAAGACAAACTACATAATATATAGTAACGAACAAGTTTGGTAATAGTGCATACACAATACACATAACCCAATAATGTAAAATCACTTTACTGGGTTTTAAGGTTTCTGTGGAAGAGAAGGTTAATTTCTTTAATGTCTCTTTTTGAAAGTTGGGAATTTCGTTGCGTTGATATTCGACCATTTGCAGTAAAACCGTCTTCGTATTTTATCATTGGTTACACTAGTTCAGTAGTCTTGGCATGGGTGGAGACTTGGACGAGGGGGGGGGGGGTGAACGAGTGGCGCCTAAAGGAATGACGCAAAATTTTGGGCTGACGAATGGCTCAGTCGCCGACGAAATTTTCCATTTTTGCAGACCAAAATTTCTTACGACTTTTTTAGTAGGCCTAATCCGGCCGACCATTTTTCCCGTCACAAAAAGTTGATGACCTTTTTAGTCATCCGGCCAAAATCTCCAAGAAAAATGCCCATTTTTCCCGTAAAAAAAGTTGATGACCTTTTTTTAGTCATTTATTCGCCAGTGTATATGCAGTGTGTCTTCGTGAAGTGTCCATGCCCTAACACTCAGCAATGGGGCGGGGGACAAATGCATGGGCCGTCCCCACAACACATTCATTGAGGGGACCGTCCCCTGTTCCCGTCTAAGTCTCCGCCCAGGGGTCTTGGATTAGTTTCACAGCTCATTCCGACAGATCATTCACCAGAATCACCACTTTGACATGCCGCACATAATATAATATGAATGAAATCATGGGCGGAGTTTGGTTTCCTTTCTTGGGGTGGGGGCCTAAAACTTGGGCTTCGGTTGGGGTGGAGACTTAGTCCAGATCGAGTGGCGCCCCATTTTTTTCTCGGCCAAAAAGTTGATGACATTTTTAGCCATCAATTGGAGTTTCCTTCGGGAAAAGAGCCATTTTCCCGAATATAATTATTATCGAGTCTGGGCCTTCTTGTGGGTGGGGCTAAGTCCGGGAAAAGATACCATTTTCATAGTAAAAAACTTACTCTGGGCCTTCTGGGGGGCTTAGCCCCTCCCTAGCCCCTGATAAACTCCGCCCATGAATGAAGTTGGTGTTTTAAAAGGTAGAGCAAAAATTTACAATTTACTACCATGTTGTCAATGTCTGTTTTGAACATAAAACTACTTTTGAGGTGGGCGGGGGTCAAAACATGACCTACAGACCTGAAAATTTGCAGGCAAATATGTTTCAGTAATAGAAACAATATGGCAGGGGTGCACATGGAACTTTCGGGGAAAAAATTTTTTGCAATGGCCTAATACATACACACAATTCTCTGAACACAATTCTCAGCTCTCTTGCCATGAGATGGCAGACACTAATTTATGGCCAGCTCCCTTACACACCACCTTTACCCGATTTATGCACTTCCAGCCAGCAGACGATGTGTCCAGAAATAACAGTAATTACAACATTTATTCAGCTCCTTTTAAACTTGTCAGCAGTATCATTGGCATAGCTATAGCTATAGGATAAGAGGGAAAGGTCTATGGATGTAACAATTATATCTATATAGCTATAGCTAGTTACCAACTTGAAGGCAAAGCTGGGCAGCAGCAGAGTGTCACACATACTGGTACTACTCAGTTTTTCATTCTCTGCAGGTGCATTCAGCTAACATTCTATAACAGTTTGGGATTAGTTTAAAATGTTTCTGAAGATGCTTTAAATGGACACGACAGTCTACATACATGGCTGCACAAAACATCAATTTGAAATTTGGGCAAAATCGGTTGCAAAAGACGAAGCTCGTATCGTATATGGAAGGGGTTGATGATATCAGACATAAGTGTGAACTTCAGTATATCAAGTTAAACTGAAGTTAACGCTCAGATATATCAACTATATGGCAGACTACAAGGTTTTCAATGTCCATCTATCCTACAGCCAATTTTACACTCCTCTCTTGAGGAGTGGTAGTAGTGATACCAGTAGATTGTTGTAATATTATATATATATATATTATACTAGCTGTACCCAGCCACGCGTTGCTGTGGCAGAAAAGACCTCCCCCTCTCTCTCCCCCCCCCCCCCCCCCCCCCCCCCCCCCCCCCCCCCTCCCCTCCCCCCTCCCTCCCTTTACTGACAGCAGATAGAGCCCAAGAATGTTGGAAGGCCGTTGTCGTAATGGAATTATTTATCGACTCGCTTATGACGTCACGGGACGCCACCTCATTCATGTTTCGTCACTGTGTTTCGGATGAAGACGATTCAAGCGTGTGGTTTGGTTAAATTTGCAAATGGCGGTCGAACGTATTGCAAAGTTCACTTTTGGTGGAAAAGATTGGGTTTTTTCGTGGAAAAGAAATCTAAAGACACGGTGCTATTGGAATGGAAGGTTTTGGTAAATTTTCACAACTATCGCTGCGTAACTTTCGGCGTGATTGTAACATTAACTATTGGAAAGTTTCATTTTTATTTATATAGATATAAATTATATATATATAATTTTATATATATACAGTAAACACACACATATATTATATATAACTTTATGTATATTATATATTAGAACCTAATAACCACTAGATTACATGGTATGATTACACAATACACATGTCATTTGGTCAACAGACTGTTGAACATTAACTTGTCTGCAATCAATTGGTGTGAAATAAGTTGCCGTTGACTGTATTTATACCATTTTCATGGAGGAACTGAGTCGCTTGGCTCAGTTCAGACATGTCTTGGAAGCTCGTCCTGAACATCTCTTCCATTTTCGCAATTACCATGTGCCTACAACGTAACGTACAAGTAAAGCAGACGAAGAAACAATTTGCATTATTAATCTATCACAGATATCATGATACCAGTCTTCAAAGCAAAGTTCTATAACTGAATGTGAGATTGCAAGAGTTATCAGATAAATAACAGCATACATGCACGCATAATTGCATATGTCCTGTTAATATAGGAACCCAGTTCTGACCATTGGAACCGCTTGTGAACCAGTTCTACGAACACTATAACCTTGCTATAGTGTTGACACAGTCACTGACTGATTCCCTGTGGGTCCAGAGAGAACCAACAATTCAACAACACTGTTGAATCATTTTGTAAATTTCACCGATGATCTGCTGACCAATAATTATATGAAATGTCAATTTGACAAATTGATAAATATGAAATAAAATTACTATACATTAATCATTGGGAGTCAAGCATGACTGCACGTCACATTATATTAATGTGTTCACAAATGCTAAGGCACGTAAACAGGCTGTGCATAAACAAGTGAAATGAAACAACGTTCAGCATTCACAAATCAGGGCCGGCAGTCTTGGACATAGTGTATGTCGTACTCCACGCGCAAATATGGTATAATCTCGCATAACGATATAAAATGGTAGTCATGGGGCAGGCGCAGACCTGTACTCTCTGAATAACGATACTCCCATTCTCGACCAGCTATAAGTCTCTACTCCCTAAGATGGCGTCTGTTTGTGACTCGAAACTCGCTACATTCGACGATACTTTACACGTCAAAAGTGTTTAAAACGTTTGCAATGAACTCATATCCATCGTCAACGGCAAACATTATATTAGCTTTTATTTTCGCCGTCACAAAATATTAAAATTTGGCTAAATACCCTAGGAAATTGCATTCGAAGCGCCGCTGCATGGTATGAATACCAATTTATGTGTCGCTTATCTAACGTGTTTATCTGTTGTAATTAGTTTGTTCTAGCGACAGCTTGCATATGAAACTTTACAATAAATCAAAAGCCACGTGAAACTGGACAGTTCGAGAAACTAACAAGAAATAGCTCCTTTAAGAATTCTGATTTGACGACCACTAGCTGAAACCGGTTACGGTTTCATCATATTCTATCCCCACTTCACCGTTCTATTCAAAATCTTTTTCACTTTCTTGATATGTAATTTTATTCCTATACATTTGCAACTAACTTTCACTCACATAATTACTATTTTCTCTTGTCAAGTCTCATACTTTTGTATTTAGGCTATATTAAAATAATATGAATCGTTTTTGCTTTGCGGCCGTCTATCTACTTGCTTACTTATCGTCGGAGACGATGCATATAAATATATTAGGCTATGCGCATGCGCGATAACCTATAAAGCTATAACCACGGCTTTAGTTAGATGAATTGATAATCCAAGGTCTGCGCCTGCTATATGACTTCCATACAAGAGTAAGATCTGTTAAGAGAATAACAAATCGAAATATAGCCTCTACGGAGTCTACGCGTAGCGCAAAATGCGCCTAGGCCATAACTACCGACCCAGCTCTAGTGTCCTACACATAGCTAGCTTTCAAGTTGCACTTTATGGACGATAGATTTTGCGACTGTGAATGTTTTAACTCTACTGTACTTGTACTGTTCAGCGTGAAGGACTGGATCCTTGTGCTGAGCCTTACGCTCTTGTGCCAACGTCTGAACAATGACCTGCAGATGGAGATATCGAGCGGGAACTTTCTGCTCTAGTAGCCGTGTTCCTCGACTACCTTTTACAAGAGGCAAACATATCGCAGAATGTACAGCAAAAAATGTAAATTGTTAACAAAATGAATAAATGAGAGGCATTAGATACATCAACTTGAGCTCACTCTAACTTCTCCTGTGCTGTACTTTCCTTTGGAAAATAATCTTCCATTACACAAGTGTACTGCTATTAAACAAGTGTACTGCTATTAAACCAGTGTACTGCTATTAAACAAGTGTACTGCTATTAAACAAGTGTACTGCTATTAAACAAGTGTACTGCTATTAAACAAGTGTACTGCTTTTAAACAAGTGTACTGCTATTAAACAAGTGATCTGCTATTAAACAAGTGTACTGCTATTAAACAAGTGTTCTGCTATTAAACAAGTGTTCTGCTATTAAACAAGTGTACTGCTATTAAACAAGTGTACTGCTATTAAACAAGTGTACTGCTTTTAAACAAGTGTACTGCTATTAAACAAGTGTACTGCTATTAAACAAGTGTACTGCTATTACACAAGTGTACTGCTATTAAACAAGTGTACTGCTATTACACAAGTGTACTGCTATTAAACAAGTGTACTGCTATTAAACAAGTGTACTGCTATTAAACAAGTGTACTGCTATTAAACAAGTGTACTGCTATTAAACAAGTGTACTGCTATTAAACAAGTGTACTGCTTTTAAACAAGTGTACTGCTATTAAACAAGTGTACTGCTATTAAACAAGTGTACTGCTATTAAACAAGTGTACTGCTATTAAACAAGTGTACTGCTATTAAACAAGTGTACTGCTATTAAACAAGTGTACTGCTATTAAACAAGTGTACTGCTATTAAACAAGTGTACTGCTATTAAACAAGTGTACTGCTATTAAACAAGTGTACTGCTATTAAACAAGTGTACTGCTATTAAACAAGTGTACTGCTATTAAACAAGTGTACTGCTATTAAACAAGTGTACTGCTATTAAACAAGTGTACTGCTATTAAAAAAGTGTACTGCTATTCCATCTGACTCTATTCAACAAACCGTTTAAAGCTGCCTACATGTACAACCGAACTTGCTTCAATCAGTTAAATGCTTAAGCACAGCAACTCTAATAGACACACTAAAGACAATAAGTGAAATGTTCTGATGTAAACGTAATCATCGGGAACTCTCTGCCTCCTCATGTTCGTAACTCCCCTAACGAGACTGTTTTTCGCTCTAAACTGAAAACTTTCCTCTTTGAGTCTACGTATAGATAGTTTTAATTGCCGTCGAACTTCAATGTGCACTTCTGAGCTTTGTAAGGAGGGCATCATCAAATTTCAGTTGTAATGTATTGTATTGTATTGTTTTGTATTGTATTGTATTGTTTTGTATTGTATTGTATTGTTTTGTATTGTATTGTTTTGTATTGTATAAACATAAAATTCTAGATTCTTACCAGGCAGCTTTTCGTCGGAGACAACTTTCCAGATGAGGTTGCGTAACTCTGGAATGTAATTCTTTGTCATAAAGATATTCTTGCAGCTGACCTCGATGTGGTCAACGACGCGCGGCAGACCTTGCTTATCAGGTTCGTTGACGCAGATGTATTTCTTCTCAATCAGTCGACCCATCTCGCTGAGATATGCCGGACGATTGCTCTTCGGAATCTGGTCGATGTGCGTTCCGACGACGATGACAGGGGAGCCAGGCACTCGCGCCTAAACAAAATAACATCACTTTAATAGAAAATAAGAATAGTGATGTCCGCTTTTTTAACTTAAAATGCGCTAAGATTACATGATATTAAAGTGTGTATGATGAGCACTTGCTATAGCACCCTTTCAAGATTCTAGTCACCCATCACCACACCACCATGCCCCACAACAGTAACAGATGATAACAGTATAATAGGAGTCAAATTTAATTGTGTGGCAACCTGCAAGGTGCTCATCTGTCCCACAGTTCATCTTGCCAAGTCAACTTGAAGGGGCGCTATAACAAGTGCACATACAAACAAACAAACAAACAAACTTTAAGAGGCTCACAGGTATCGAACCCAAGTCCTTCTCATCTTCACGCCAGTTTGTTTCCATTCAAACATCTCCAACCCACTCACCATTTCCCACTCACCATTCCCCACTCCCCCACTCACCATCTCCCCCACTCACCATCTCCCCATCCAGAGTGAAATCATCTCAGATCAATCATTTCCAATATTATTCGTAAATTATTTTCTAAACAATGGATCATTCAGAAATGAAATCAGTCAAAAAATTAGGACAATAATAAATAATAACAATGACAATAACAAAATTTAAAAGAATAAGACAAATAATACAAACAAACCGTACCTGAATATTGATGAGCCATTGCATTATTTCATTTACTCCTTTCTCTCCATCTGTTACCTTCCACACCACGAGATAGAGGGAGCGCTTTGACAGGAAATACTGATGTGTGGCATAATATTCTTTCTACACCAATCAAACACCAATTCACATAATCAAATACTTACATTAATCGCACCATCAAAACAGACAATAATATCCCATAACAACAGTTGCAAGACTTTCAGAGTTGCTCCAGAGCAGGCTATATGACCAATTATACAAATGAAAGCTTGACCTAAGTCGGAAAAATTTAAAACTTTGTTTAACAGTGCACTGGATTAAATTTAAAATGTTGCATGAAAACAACATGTTTTATCACAGATCGTAAATATTTAATCAATTTGAAATATCTGCATAAGTAGTACAATAGTACATATAACCACTTTAGAAAACTGATTAACTAAGATCTGTTAAATTTCAGCTCTCTCTGGTGCAAATGAAAAGTTTTATGTGCCAATTAGTTGTACCGTATAACATGAAGCTCAACATGAGATTGCTTGAGTGATATAGGTAATTGGAATTGCTGTGAACATTAGACAGAATTATATTTAAAACCAATCTAATTCCTAACGGACTTCTGAGCACATCTCTTGCAATGTCACAGATGTTGCAAGTGCTTAGATTTCAAATAAAATTACCTTTAAATATCGCAAGTACAGGCGCCAGTACTTTAGTCCTACTACAAGTGTACAATACTAATGCATACCACAAAAGTAGGAGATATTTATTGTTTAGCAATTGAGGCCAGAACAACATATTGTCTGTGATGATGTCACAAAACACATGCACCCAATCAGAGCTGCTAGTGAGAAATATTAGTGACTGCAGAATCTTATCATTCAAACACAATCAAAGCGAATCAAATATAAAAGTGTCAAACTTGTACAACTAAAAAAACTTGATATCAAGTACAAATACTTAAAACGTTCTGTAATTTTCCAATTCTATTTCGTTCATTCATTCATTCATTCATGCATTATGAGGATTTATATAGCACCCACTTCAAAGTGACTACACAGAAGTACGGCTGAAAAGAACAGTTTTGAGATGCGCATAGAAAGAGTCAGAGTGAACCCTGGGGAACAAGCGCAGCAACAAATGGTTCCCGTTCCAAAGCGACGGCCAACCACCGAGAGAAGCACGATTCTGCTTGGTGGCTGCTGTGTGGGCACAAAAGAAAAATGAGCAAATACCCTGCTCATCATACTTTTGCCTCATATTTTCTTATGACATATAGCTGCAACCTGAAAGGTGAATGGTGTCAAAGTCAAGGTCTAATGTTCAGCATTCATCACCCAAAACAGCCTGACTCTTTTTACCTGTCCACCAAAGTCCCAGGTGCTGAAGATGACTTTTCCAGTGCTTCCTTGGATCTCAAGGTCACCAATGTCAACCCCAACAGTTGAGATGTTGTCACCCTTCTGGTCTTTGCCTTGAGTTTTGTGCATTCGTATACCCCAGTGCTTCAAAACAAAACGAAATCTTGAGTTTTGTGCATTCGTATACCCCAGTGCTTCAAAACAAAACGAAATCTTGAGTTTTGTGCATTCGTATACCCCAGTGCTTCAAAACAAAACGAAATCTTGAGTTTTGTGCATTCGCATACCCCAGTGCTTCAAAACAAAACGAAATCTTGAGTTTTGTGCATTCGTATACCCCAGTGCTTCAAAACAACAAGAAATCTTGGCTAACGCAAAGAAATATTTAGTATTTTTATCTGATTTTACAAAGCATATCTCTATTAAATGCAAAAATCAATGGGGCAAACCCCTTCAGTAGAATGTCACACACACACACACATTCATGCAAGATTTGTCCACGAAAGACACACAACAGGTGGCTTCCCATTGTCTCTGACAAAAGATGTTCTAATAATAGTAATTAGAAACTTCTATTGTGCTGGTGTCTATGGCGCCAACTGACGGCCCACCAAACGCAAGTCACAACCAATCAGTATCGAGAAGATGAATCCTTTTGCTTGTACCTCCGCTAGGCAGTGCCTTGCCTTCCCAGTGGTAGTCGTTTTGTTCTGGAATGGCCTTCCCTGGGTCTCCTTTCCCTTCTTAAAACCTCTTTTCAGACAATCTTCTCTCATTTTAGAATGTTCAGTTTTATTTTGCCAACACTGGAATTGGGAGCAGACCCTTGATTTGTATGTGCACTTGCTATAGCACCACTTTAAGCTCACTACTCAGAGGCGCTCCCAACTGTAGCGCGGACACTGCATCAGAGTTTTATGCCGAAACGCTGAGCATTTGCGAGTAAAGGACTTGTCCAAGGTCCCTACGCGGGGACTTGAGGTGGATTCGAACCTGCAGCCCTCCGGCGGCAAGGCAACGAACATACGCACTACACCACCGTGCTCCTTGAAGAGGTGTCAAACAAATTCTCACAATGAATGAATGAATTTATAAAGAGACGCAGCATATATTTGATAATCAATGTAACTATAAAGACATGCATTACGTAGATGATTCAGAGATACTTACCGAGTCTTTAGTCTTTTTATCCCTCAACTGGTTAAGCAAAGACGTTTTTCCAATGCCCTGAATTCCCACAAACATCAGCTTCATACGGTTAAATGGAACGGCCCTGGCAACAGAAGAAGGCCATGTGCAGAAATCAACAAAACCACCAATACAATCATTGAAACCCTTTATCGTAATCACTGAAAGCTTTTACCATAATCATTGAAACCCTTTAAAATACCATAATCAATCAAACCGTTTACCATACTCATCGAAACCCTTTACCAAAATCACTGAAACTCTTTGCCATAGCTTGTCAATGGTAAATGAATCAGTGAATCAGTAATATATATATATTGCCAAGAAATTCTAATAAAAGAATTCATGCTTACACGAATGATCAATTGACTCGATGAATGAAGGGAATGGCTCTGCTAAGAGCTACAATCAAGGGAAGAATGTTGAGTGGAAATTGATTGAAGAGCAAGAATATAAATGAGTTAATGAAGTGGATAAAATGATGATTGATGACATGCCGAAATATTAGAAGATGAGCCGAAAAGCAGAAGAATGTCTAATTACTCGTCTCGAATGGACTTGAGATATCCAAGGACAGCTGAAGTCTTGCGAGCTTTATCTCCAAGAAGAGATCGAAGCGAATCAGAAACAGGACAATGCGAAAAGTCCACATTCCACAGCTTTCGCATTAATCCCATTTCCGGTGGAAGCTGGCAATGAAAAAAATCAAAATCTGATCGTGATGACAAAATTTCACAAGAATAACACAAGAATGCATTAGCTGCTCAAGTAAAATATCTCATCAAAATCAGTGATTCAATCAATAATCAATAAATAAATTTGATATAGCGTTGCTTCTAGATGCCAAGACACAGGTGCTCCCAGATCAACCAAGGCTGAAAAGAATGGCATGACCAGAATGTCATTGTCATAAAATACAAGCAAATAGGAAAAGTACAACAGCAGCCAGGACAACAATGGTTTTGGTCGTCCACACTTGCAATTCATCCGAAAGACTTTCTGAAATCTGGAGAAAAATACTTGATTATAAATAAATCATTGATTCACCATGATCCTAATCTTGAAACGCTAATCTTAATCTTTTGATCAATGACATAACATTTCATTACGCCATTAGTGTTTACAACCATTTTACACAAAATGCAGTAATCATAATCAACAATGATATATTCTTATAGAATATTACATTTACAATATTTTTGCAAAATGCAGGTCTGAACATTTGTCTTAATTATTATGTAGTCACTCTTTAACTGGAATTCACGTTAGGCTATGACACACCAGAAACACGACTTATGCATTCAATGACCAGCTTCATCCATTTCTTTAAGCGCTTCTAAGGCTCAGGCATAGACACTTTTTTGATTCAATTTTAAACTGATCTGTCCCATTCACCTCTTTGATCTTGTTGTAAGAGATCTTCAGTTCGGCCAGTTGAGTGAGGTCACAGATTTCTGAAGGAAGGTTTAGAATTTCATTGTGGCTGAGGTCTAGTGATGTCAGACATGGATAGAGGACCTCCGTCTTCTTCTTATCCGCAGCACAGTCCATCATCAGAAACGATCGCTTCGGCGATAGCTGAAAAATAAACAAGCTCATCAGCATTATGTTTCCATTTCTTTATTTTAACACTCTCCCACACTTTATTACTTCGCTTTTTCAAAACAGACATCAAGTTGTCTGTTTCATAAAAGAAAATTATTTGGAACTGGAGAGTAATATTATTTCTGTCATCAACAAAATCACAACCTGCCAACACCATTTGAGGAACCCATAGCAAGTTTATATCAGACACACTTTATGGATGAACTGAACCTGGCTGGCTGGAAAGGCTTATTGTTGAATTCAATTTGTAACATTCATTTTTGCACAGCTCAAATATTGTTCGATCCTGCCCAACATATCTGGCTGTACACTAAATAATGTAAAATAAAAACACCAAACAATTAACATAAAAAATGAACAAATTAACATAAAAACCTTAACCACCAGACTATTACATGTCATTGTTGCAATAATAACATCAGACTATGTCATTGTTGCAATAATAACATCAGACTATTACATGTCATTGTTGCAATAATAACATCAGACTATTATATGTCATTGTTGCAATAATAACATCATACTATTACATGTCATTGTTGCAATAATAACATCAGACTATTATATGTCATTGTTGCAATAATAACATCATACTATTACATGTCATTGTTGCAATAATAACATCAGACTATTACATGTCACTGTTACAATAATAACATCAGACTATTACATGTCATTGTTGCAATAATAACATCATACTATTACATGTCATTGTTGCAATAATAACATCAGACTATTACATGTCATTGTTGCAATAATAACATCAGACTATTATATGTCATTGTTGCAATAATAACATCATACTATTACATGTCATTGTTGCAATAATAACATCAGACTATTACATGTCACTGTTACAATAATAACATCAGACTATTGCATGTCATTGTTGCAATAATAACATCAGACTATTACATGTCATTGTTGCAATAATAACATCATACTATTACATGTCATTGTTGCAATAATAACATCAGACTATTATATGTCATTGTTGCAATAATAACATCAGACTATTGCATGTCATTGTTGCAATAATAACATCAGACTATTACATGTCATTGTTGCAATAATAACATCAGACTATTACATGTCATTGTTGCAATAATAACATCATACTATTACATGTCATTGTTGCAATAATAACATCAGACTATTACATGTCATTGTTGCAATAATAACATCAGACTATTACATGTCATTGTTGCAATAATAACATCAGACTATTGCATGTCATTGTTGCAATAATAACATCAGACTATTATATGTCATTGTTGCAATAATAACATCAGACTATTGCATGTCATTGTTGCAATAATAACATCAGACTATTACATGTCATTGTTGCAATAATAACATCAGACTATTACATGTCATTGTTGCAATAATAACATCAGACTATTACATGTCATTGTTGCAATAATAACATCAGACTATTACATGTCATTGTTGCAATAATAACATCAGACTATTACATGTCATTTTTGCAATAATAACAAGAAATAAAATTTGCTTTCCTTATCATTGATTCAATGAATCCAGTATAATTTTTTTAAACAATAAAATTAAGTCAGAATTCAGAAACTACAATATCAATGTTGATTTTTAAATGAATTATTAAATCTTGGAAAATGCATCACAACAATTTAGTAGAGAAATTCATTGTTGGTTTTCATAAAGTCTTACAGTCTTCGATTCATTTGGAAACCTTTCACTTTCATCAGATGACGTGAGAATCTGGTCATCTGGACTGTCCGCACAGACGACAAACTTCTGAATTTTGTTGTTATTGAGTTTGAGAGCCTTGAGTTTCTCCAGACGATGATGCGCTCGATGTTTGCAAGCTCCGAGATTCCAGTTTGACGCCAGCGATGCTGAGGACGATGAACGCTGTGCGAACAGCTTTAACGTTGCTGATCCTGGCATCGCCGATTGCGCCAAAGAGCTAAAAGAAAATAATGTGTGACGATAATAACTAATGCATTGTAGTTTGCTTATTGGGACAATCAGGCGGGCAGAACATGGCTTGTAACAGGATTAGAAGTTCAGGTTTAACAGTAATCCTAATTATGGTCACAGCGCTTTAACCCTTTTGCTGTCGTATTGACAAGTGCTGCTCATCATGAATTAATTATCTGCACGTTGTGTGCTATTATGATGAGCGCCGCTTGTCAATAAAATACAGAACTTACTTCTCTATTTAGTGTGGCACTGGAAGCGAACGAGAAACCAATGCAACTCATCAGTACACTGACATCAGTACACTGACATCAGTACACTAACATCAGTACACTGACATCAGTACACTGACATCAGTACACTGACATCAGTACACTGACATCAGTACACTGACATCAGTACACTGACATCAGTACACTGACATCAGTACACTGACATCAGTACACTGACATCAGTACACTGATCCGTGTATTATTCATGTATTATTCGTAGTGACAAGTAGCTAACAAGTGTCGATCAGCGAACGAAATTGAGCTTCTGGTTCCCCGCTCGTGGACTGCTCTCCGACAGCGTCGTTCGTTCTCTGTTGCTGGTCCTACCACCTGGAATGGTCTCCCTGTTACATTGCGCTTAATTCCCAGAGGTCACTCCGCTCTGTTTCTTAAGAACCTAAAAACTGTTTTATTTAGCCGTGGTTGGGTCGGGAGCGCTTCTGAGTAACCTACCTTGAAGAGTCGTTATATAAATTTCCAAAATAGATGTGACAGTGAAACAGTGTCCTGTGTGTGACCAGATGAAAGCTACACAGAAACTCGTTCAAATTATAAACGACTAATTAAGACAATTTATCATTTTTACCATCTTGCAGCGAAAGGACTGTAGCAGATCCTAGCGGCTGGACTGGAGTGAGTTGAGCTGACAATGTCGATAGCATTTTCCAGCTGCACTTCACCATCGATCAGGTTAGCAGAGAGGTCAAGTGATTTGAGCGACGCAGGGTAGGCATCAGCCAACCCAATCTGGGTCAGCCGATTATGACTTAGAATCAACTTCTCCAGTTGCGGAGCGAGACACGGCAGAGTCGCTGGAAGTTCGTCGAAAGAATTATGCGAGAGATTGAGTTCAAGAAGTTGAGAGCGACGTTCTGACGTCGTCTCCATCTCACTTTCAAAGTCAGACGGCTGCACCTGAATCTTTTCCTGCCACCGGTTGATGTATTTTGGTAATACGTCGATATAATTCTGACGTCTATCCATCTGACGCTGATCCGTCGGTTGTTGTCTAGCAATTGGAATCTTAAGTTGACTGTTGCATGATGACGATGGAATCACAGTCTCCACGAGAGACTCAGATCGACTCACCGAGCGACTATCAATGCGTTGGAGACAGACAGATGCACGATCATCCGAAGTTGAAAATGATGGTGCTGGAGTAGGCATGCCTTCCAAAACGGTCCTTGACTCAGACTGCGATGGCAGTTTCTCCAGCTTGTTGTGCGAGAGATTAAGTTCGAGCAGAGAGGCACAAGTCCACATCTCATACGAAAGACCCGAGATGATGTTATGCGAAAGATTTAGTTTCTTCACAGCTGGCAGCTGGAAGATGACGTTTGGAACGAAGACAAACCGGTTTTTAGAGAGATTAACCTCCTCCAGACTTGCGCAATTCAAAACAAACGCTTCTTCTTCTGTTGACTGCGAATTGACAGACGAGCGTCGTCGTCTCTCCTGCGTCATTTTATCCACATTCTCTTCGTGCATTGCTTTCTCGTCGTCGTCGTCATTTACTGCACATTTATCGATACCAGATATCTTAAAAAGAAACATCTACTTTTAAATATATATATGCATATTAATCAATCGTCCAAAATATGTTTTTAAAAACAGATTAACTTCTTCAGAATTGTAGTCAATTGCCTCAGTGCACAACATGTAATTTGAAATATCGGTATGCAGATGTCAGCATCTGTCTTCAAAATTAAGATGGACAACATGTCATGATGTTCATTATTTCCTAATGTAATTGCTTGAAGGCTCTGACTGATGCATTTCGCTAAATGAAGTCACAACTTTAAAAAAATAAAGTACAACTATTTTAAAATATTTTTTAAAAGTCAGAAAGAAAATATGTCATCCCCAAACTTTGAACGTTAAGAGTAGTAAAATGTTTGTTTCGCCTTTCATCTTATCATGAGATTTAAATTAAACATTAAATTAAACGTCACTCTTAGTTTTGAATAGTTTCACATCGACATTTGATCATGTGGAATTGTAGCTAATTAAATACAGTTGTAGCTCTAACAATGCTTTAAAATATGATGTCACTACTCAAACTAGGAGTTCAAATTTTAGTCATCTCCTTCATCAAAATCATATAATTTTTCTTTAGTTACAGAGTTTTAAATAAATTTTAAACACTACTGATCAACCAAAATGAAATTCAATTAAAATTACAGACTAGCTAATGATAAGCTTAATTTGATTACAACACCTTTATAGCAATTGGAAAAGTCTACAAACCTTATTCTCAGACGCATTAAGCAACCTCAAACTCGGAAGTTGAAATAGGAAGGTTGGAAGAGATTCGATGTTATTCTTTGAAATATCAATTCGTGTTAAGAAAATCATCATAGCTTGTCCACTTCTAAGAATCCAATCAGGGCAAGCGTGAAGCTTTCTCAGTTGATAAGCACAGGCTTTGACCACCCACGAGTCACTAAGTTTCCTCAGACGCATTGAATGCCAGTCGATATTGATACCAGATGCGCCATACGACATCGATCGTGACATGTCGACATCAACGCTGTTCAGATGTCCAATCTTATGCTGCGCCTGCACGATTGCCAGATAGTTTGGCCGATACTCAAGATCAAGGTACGCTTGGTGTTGGATGAGAACTCCAATCATCTCATCATCCCCCATCTCTGTGGCAGCACTCATGATCCGTAGATCATCATCTCTCGCGTTGTATCGCAACAGAAGTTCCATTAACGCTCGATCAGACCGACGAAACGCTTCCATGAGAGGCGAAGAGACGGAACCGTCTTCTTTTATCAGCGGTTTATTTGGATCAGCCCTGTGCTGCAACAAGATGGCGGCCACATCCAAATAAGCGATGCTTTCATTGCCAAGGACGGCTAACTGGAGCGAAGTTTTGCCATCACCATCTTCAACGTCCACATCCATTCCGTTAAGTAACTCTTTGCTCAACTGACGTGAGCACGAAGTTTTCTCGGTCTTGGTTCGCTTTGGTCCAGTCCCCATCTCACCAGATACTCGCTTCTCATGAGTTTGGTGAGACAGAGAACTTTTTTCTGAACTACCACCCTCAGAACTACTTAACGGACGTGACATCAGGACGCTTAGAATGTGCTCTACGATATCCAACCGGTTGTTCGCCGCTGCGACGTGTAGCGGAGTTCTGTGGCGACCATCTCGCACTTCAAGCGCCGCAACTTTTGAACTTTCGTCGTCAGAAGTTGAGTGTCTCACACTAGCAGCATCAATGAGGATTTTAACAACTTCTAGATGACCATAGATACAAGCAAGATGGATCGGATGACTGCCATCCTGCGTCAGCATCTCAATCTGATTCGGCCAAAACTACAAAGCACCGTAATGACAATCTCATGTTATAAAAAAATAACAATAATGGCTATGCTGGACAAAATGTGTGTAAAACTTTAGCCCAAAACCAGCTCAACAGAGACTAAACAGTTCATGTATAGGACCATAAGTGCAAGACTAACTTAAACCCTTCACGTGCACCGTTAGGTGCCCAGGACCTATCTCTGAAGCAAACTAATAATAATATAGTAGCAAATATGCTGTGAAAATAATTAAAGTTGTCATTTCATTCTAATTGGCATGAAAAAGTTTCTTAAAAACTACATCCATAGACTTTGATTGAAGTAAGCCATCAAAGAGTCAAATGCATAACTTTGAAAGTGTTTTGTACCTTTTGCAACATAACTTATCAAGTAAGTCTGTAACTAAGTGTGATTTCATTAGCAAGTGGCACTGGTCATACACACATGAAACAGAACAACAATAATAATAAAGAAACAACCATCTTATTACACAACTGGAATGCCAATGAAAATCAGAATGGCATTTAGAATGACCAAAATACTCGACCACGATGGCGATATTTATAACTGACAACACAGAACTGTTTCTACGAGGATATCCTAAGAATGCAACAAATGGTGATGACCTGTGCAACGAAGGTTCAAACCACATTGAATTACCAATAAATGAAAATGGCAATTTGTTTCTTTAAATCACTTATATACCAGGTCATCTACATCTGCAATTCAGGCCAAAGTCTCACATAGACACAGTCAACGCAAAACATCGGTCTAGAATTACAAGCCCATCTACATTGTATGATAATATTATAACCAATTCTTATGGATTTGAATACAGGACAATGCAAAAACAAGAAAAGAATTATGACAGCAAAAATTAATTGGCTTTGTAGGATTTCAAAACCACAGAAAATAAAAAATGATGACATTAGACAAACATTAGCTGTATCCATATCACTCTGCTAGACAAATCAATCAACAAAGATTCCAAAGATGTGGGGGGGGGCATGTAGAGAGAATGCTAACTGACCAAATTCCACAAAATGCAAGGTTCAGAGAGAAAAGAAACAAAAGCAAACCAAGACAATGCTACATAGACAACAGAAATAAATAAGGACATAATATCATTTCCTAACTCTAACAGGCAGAAGAACTGGATAGGACATGTACTGAGAGGCAACTCCTTGCAAAGAGACATTGTGGAAGGCAAAATGGAGGGGAAGAGGGGAAGAGGAAGACCTAGGGAAAAGTTCTTGGATTGGATGATGGAGGATGGATATGGAAAACTCAAAGAAAAAGCACAATATCGAGAAGAGTGGCATCGTTGGGCATCTGGACCTGCTGAGAGGCAGCTAACCTAAAGAAGAGAAGAACTCTAACACTGATGGGAGCAAAGAGGATAAGTTGTCAAATGACTGAGGACTAGGCTGGAGCTTAAGAATTAAAAAAATTAAAAAATTTAATATTTGAAAGTCGTACCCCCCACATCTGTTCCTTATTATATAGAAACACTGTGAAAAAAGTTTGAGCATTCAATTCGTATGTTTAGAGGTAGCTCAAGTCCCTAAGATATTACGAAAATGACGAAAATTTTGCTAACTACACTGTACGTCGGGTATTTATTTTAAACTGAACACAATATTTACTTTTGAACAAAAAACACTGCTCATAAATTCTTTGACAGAGACAGAGTCTGTTTCCTGCTATCAAGGTACATTTTACGATGGTCCTTGACAACTTGCAGCAGGAACTGCAGCTGTGTTTCATCACGGGTTAATAATCCACTGTACTCCTGAATAAGCGCAACTCCACGTTCCGCATGGTCATTGACAACTTTCAGAGACTCCACTGTTTCTGTGGCCTGCTTGTAGTCGTCTCTGTCTTCCCACAAGTCTGGATCAACTGCGAGAAATCCGTCTGGAAGTTCCAACATTTGGATCAGTGTCATTGACTGGGCTGTGACAAAATCTTCCAAGGTCTTGTCCTTGAAGGAATCCAGAGCAATTGTGATTCGCTTGGAATGGTCCTTATCTCGGCTTCCTCTATTTTGCATGGCACTCACCATCAGTCTCTTCGTTGATGAACTGACTCGACGGTCGAGAAAGCCAAACTCACCAGTTTCTGTGACATGTACCACAAGTGATTCGAAAGCTTGTGCGATGTTGCCTTTGAGATGGCTGAATGGATTGATGAGTAATCAAGCAGTAACTTCAGCAGCAGCAGATCATTGTAGGGAGCACGTGATGCTTGAGGTGCGGAGATCCAAGCTTTCAGGTAGACACGTACTGCGAACACACATACATCCCGTAATCCTCTCTCTTCTGCAGGAGTCAGTTTGAATTGAGCCTTGAACATCCAGATTTTGAGACTGTATATGACTTTGGACATCCATCGGGCATGGTGCATTGCTCCGGGTGACATGAATCGCACTCCTGTGGCTGGAGCAGCACCAAGAAAGACAATTGCAAGTTCCAAGAATTCTTTATAATCATTTCTTGGATGACTCTGTTGAAGTTGCTTGTTGGCATAATCGATTGTGTCTTGCTTTATGTCATCCACTTGAGCTGCCACGTCATGAGCTGAAATTCCTGTTTCATACTTGGCCGTGTCTATGTGTCCCCAATGTTCCTGGAAGCGTTTGAAGAGTGTAACCTGCGGCGAAGAAGTGGTGGGCCCCAAGCATACTTTGAACACTGCACCACTTATCATTCCATAATGTGATGCCTGCAAGCCAGAGACAAGAGTTCCTTCTCAAGCTTCTTCTCGAGGAGGACACAGGCACCAGCGATCCGACCAGTGTTTGAGCTGGTCGTATCAAAACACATTGCTCGGATGCTGTCGGCTATGCCCCAGTCTTCAATGGCTTCAAAGACAGCAGCAGCCTGAGCCTCGCCTGTTCCAGATGGAAGTTTGGCAACTGTGAGTAGCTGAGAAAGTCCTTTCCCTGAAACCAATGCTGGCAGGCGATCGACCTTCTCTTTTCCAGTAAGATCAGGGATCAACTTTCCGTCGCAGTGAACAACAAGTGGAGTGTTTGCCTGAAACTCTGTTTTTATATTTACTGATCTCTGAGCTCGGTGTTCTACTCTATGTCTGCGAATTGAGTCTCTGTTTAAAGCAAGTTCATCAATGTTCTGTCCAAAGCTTCTTGCAGTTTCCGCAATAATAAAAAGAGCCTTATGGTCAGACACTTTGGTTCGATCGAGAGCTGCTGCGAGTTCTGGAGTAACGACAGTTTTTCGCCCCCTCTTTCTTTTCGGTGTCTTAAATGGGATGCCTCCAATAGCCACCTCACTTGCATTGGCCTCTGTTTCCATCTTTTCATCATCTTCTTCCGAGCTGTCTGCAGAACCCGATGAAATCAGTTCAGCCGTAGAAGCTGCTAACTGTTTCATTTCTTCCATTGACTTCATGGAAATTTTGTCTTGTCAGCAAAACAATGTCATCTAAGTGAGTGTATGATTGGAGAATGTTTCAATTTACTTAGCAAATAAGATTTGATTATTTATTTATCATGAGAATTAATTAAGAAATAAAACGCTAGTTTCTGTAGTATCCGAAATATAAAGGCTGCCGCAGCTCTGGTATCAGAAACTTCCCCATCATTGAGCTACCCCTAAATATTGTTCAATTGTGCTGATATTTTGCCAGAATTTTTATTTCATATACAGGAAGAACTGAGAGGGGTACGAAATTCATATTTCACAGATAAAAAAATAAGCTCCAGCCTACTGAGGACAGTGGACGTTATACAACTGTACATATCACTGCCAAATGTCTATCAGCAGGAATTGATGGTGGTGGTGGCAGCGGCGGCGGTGGTAAAGGTGACAACGACAGTGGTGGTGATGCACGCATGTATGCCATTTTTCTGGACATTTATATAACACCTTTAAAAAGAAATGCAATAGTGTGCATCACTGTATCAATAATAAAACTACAGAACCATGACAAAGCTTAGTTGACTTAAAATTAAGCATTTTGCCAACGTTCCCTACTTTAAGAATGGCACTGACACACTTGGCATGACCTTCAATACAAGCGACATGGAATGGCGAATAACCAGAAGTGCGTTGAAGCTTTATCGCAACACCGACCTCCAGAAGGAACTCACAGATGTTCAAATGGCCACTCTCACATGCTCTACAACGCAAAGTACGGTATAACTATATTTCTTGGTTCAGTTTAACAACACTGTGCGATAACAAAGATCATCCTCATTCATCCATGCTTGCGAAAATGTGAGCTTTGCCAAAGTGTGAGCACCGACAAAGTATATAAGCACGCACTGAGTCTCTTATTATTTAAAGCCTTCATGTAGAATCCAAACAGAATGCAAAAGAGTTCAATACTCTCGTCTATCGGTCATTTACGCTTGGCCACTGATTGCGTTTTGATTCCGAGTTTGCCAATGCTGACGTCATTCTTTTTTGACAAAGTATATTAGCACGCACTGAGTCGCACTTTCTTATTATTTACAGCCTTCATGTAGAATTCAAACAGAATGCAAAATTAGCTTTTTGTTCTTAATGACTTCCGCATCATTTAGGTTGGTGCAAGAATTGCTTTGTGAGGTACCTAAAAGCACTAAAGTGTCTAGATACATACATCAAGTAACTTTACCATGAAAACAATGAATATTTATGATTGAATTATGAAAAATCGTTAGCTTCACCCCCCCCCCTCACCCTGCAGAAATCGATAAATAGGATGAGGAAGTGAAGAAATGTTAAATTGGATATACTACATCTCGCTTACTTGTGAAGTAGGTCCTGAACATCCACTAGTCGGATAACATCCTCTTCCGATAAGATCGTAATTTGCAATAGATTCTGAACATGGATAAGATTTCCTGAGCCACATGCCTCACAGAATTCTAACAGACACCAAAATAATAGATTTCCAATAACTATGTGTCGTTTATAAAACTAGTTGTTGCTGATTGAATGACAGTGTATCAGAGTTGAAAGATGACAGACGGCCCACGGCGTGGTGGTCTAGTGGTGACGTCGTTGCCTTGGAGCCGGTAGGTCCGAGGTTCGAATCCACCTCGCCGCGTAAGGACCTTGGGCAAGTCCTTCACTTACAATTGCTCAGCGCTTCGGCGTGAAACTCCGATGCAGTGTCCGCTCTGTATCGGGAGCGCCTCTGAGTAGAGAGAGCTTGAAGGGGCGCTATAACAAGTGCACATACAAACAAACAAGACAATGGAAATATGTGATTGTGTTAACTTCAGCCGCAGAAGGAACAGATTTGATGATGACAGATTGTGTGGAGATGCTTCACTGTCTGACAAAAATATATATATGAACATTGGACGACAAGGTAAGAAAATTAAGTAATCATATATATTTTCATATTCATTCATATTCATATAAGTCTTAAATACATTGAAAGAAAAACCATATTAACTACGTAGCCAAATTTTAATACTTAAAAAATAACATTGAATAAAAAATACTACTCTTATTAGTAGAAGAACGAATTGGACAACGAAACAAACAGACCTTTCTCTAACGAATCTTTCAACTTCTGATTGCGTTCTGTTAAATGAAGAAATACAGCAGACTAGACACTTCATCCCTAAACTTTATCCACATCTCAAGCAATTGAAATCACACCAGCCATTAGTCATTTGCACTTCAGCTTCACCAAACTCTAAGCAATGGCACTAGTAATCTAGTATGCAAGTTAGCTTGTATATTCAAATAATTACCTAAAGCCATTGCTATCCTAAAGAGCAAGTGATAGCATTACGTGCGTAATTAAACATTAGGAATAAACTCATTTGAAGGCAGAAGGAGAGAGGTATCCACATGTACAAAGTGTTAGCGACTCCATTTTCCTCTCCTCCTCAGCATATGAGTGCGGGTGGCCAATCCTCTCCCTCGCCATCTCATCTGCCCACCGACAGTGCACTGACAGTTTATTCATCATCATCATAGGTGAGTTGGTTAGGTGCACAGATGAAGAAGATATCTAACCAAAAACATTCAGCACCTGTGGAAATGTGCAAAGTGCAACAAGCTGCATCACCTACCAGACCTGAATCTCTATTGATCCATATCGTTTTCAACTACTCTGGCCAATTGGGCTTAGATGCTGTCATTCCTTATCTGATGTATGGCAAGTCATTTGCACACACATGCTGCTGTCACGATGCAACTTAAAGACCTGTTCAAAGAACTGTCGTTGTTTTCAGCTGGGCAAGCAATTGTAATATAGCAAGTAGGCCACTCGTGTATTATCAATTGCCTGTACTTTCACTTTGTTATAAATAATTACAGAAACACTCGAGTCTTCAAATCAGCTGCGGGTACTTGTACAACACTTATCTCCAAACACAAAACATCTTTTTGACTGCATGAAGAGATTTTACGTTAAGAATTCGATATCCCTAGCGAATTCAAGCTCTTTGCGACTCTGGTAAACCTCAAAATCCACTGTCAGCCTCATTAATTGACATATTAAGGTCAGTAATTGTCACCGCCATAAAGTTGCCTCACAGAAATGTTCAAATAACACATAAGATTTTAATCAGTTGTTTTCTAAACTCACCAAGCTGTTCCCTGATAATCTGAATGCATTCGGAACTTCGGTTTTTTCTAGCGAGAGCAAGCGGTCGCTCTCCACTGGCGTCCATCTTGTTGACGTCCGCTCTGTGAGACAAGAGCAGACGGACGAACTGATCTTTGTTGTCGAGTGCAGCAGCGTGCAGAGGAGACTGAAAAGCACAAAGAAATCAGCTTCATCACGTGGTGCCCAGTTTTAATATGCTGAAACCAATAAACGTACCTTTAGAAACGATAAAGAACTATTTGCAATTTTGCAAGGTAAAGCATACATTTTCTGCAGACTATTCAAAGAGATTTCAAGTGCATGCTTATTTCACAATTTTCCATATATTCAAGTAAAAGATCGACTGGTTGGCTACAATGTGTGCAACATCGTGGTCTTAAGAAACACGTTTAGTCATACAGTTGTGGGTTCAATTCCATGTAATAACCTGAGCATGTTGTTTGCACACGCATATATTGGAGACAGCATAGACATGTACTCCCAGCTTGCACTGGTACAAATAACACTGCCAACCAAGCAGTGTTATTTGTATAAGTGCAAGCTGCAAGTAAATGTCTACGATGTATCCAATTATTTAATATTTATTGTCAAATAATTAGATTTTAATAATTACTTTTTGATGTGTGGCATGTCTTTTATGTCTAATTTACTTAGTTGCTGTCTGGTCATACATTCATGTCCATTCTTTACTGTATGTACTGCATCAGTATGTCCAGGGTTTTTTTGGCAAGGGGGAGGGTGATTGTCCGGGGATTATTGCTATGGGGATTATTGTCCTGCTGTGGGAGTATTAACCCTTTTATTACGGCGCACATACCCAGGCAGCGTACGGAGAAACTATAGGTCACGGGTTGTAAACCCGTCGCGGCGACGGGTTCCGTACAGCAGGTGGGTTTCTAAACCCGTCGCCGCGACGGGTTCCGTAACGAAAGGGTTAAACGCACAGTAGCTTACAAAGGTGTCCGGACAATTCGGCGCCGGACAATTCGGACCGGACAATTCGGACCGGACAATTCGGACCCGGACAATTCGGAGTGCATGTAAAAATATTGCTCTTACGGTTATGAAACTTTTGTTTATCAATGGTATGAACTATAATTATATGGCACCAAGCAAATATTGTCTGGTCTTCTAAAATTTATCCAATAACAGAAATAAGACACTGAAATTAGTAGCTAAATGCAGTAAATTATCAACTTTTAGGCATCTCATTTAGATAAATGCAAGTTTCATACCTATAGGCCCATAATTTTTTTATGCCCGATATATAGTGAGGTGTCAGATTAATATTAGTTTCGACAATATACATTTTGGGTGATGGAGAAGTCCCATCACAAATTTGGGCTGCAAAGAATTGTTCAGTCCGAATTGTCCGGGTCCGAATTGTCCGGTCCGAATTGTCCGGCGCCGAATTGTCCGGGAACCGCTTACAAAAGAAAGAAATAGTAAAAACATTTATGCAAAGTCATACAACATTCTCATAATAAAACTTCTTTTGGCAGAGTAAACAGTCAATTCTACGATGTACTGGCCTCTAAATCCCAGATCTTGGAAGCAGTACAAGCTCAGGGGGCTTATTAAATGGACACTTCCTCCTCTGTTCCTTCCAAAAACCAGAAAATTCATGTATTTCATTTGGCATACATCATAAAAGCAGCCTCTGATGCAACACATACTAAATAAATTGAGTCCTATGCAAGAAAATGCTTCAAACTCAACAAAAGTACATTTTTATTCATTGTGAAAATATGCGGCAACTGGAATTGCCACTGGTCAGTGAGATCCTTAATTGCCACTGGCAGCAATGCAGCATGTACCGAGATGCTTTAAACGCAATGTCATACATCAGCAAAGCATATCTGTTTCTAAAACATGCAATCTGAAAAAGGTACAACATTGTCATAAACTGAACTGTCTTACCATTCCACCACATTGCAGACCACATGCAATGTTAGCATCAGCTGAAAACAGAAAGCAGAAGATCAGATAACATCGTTGCAATTGTGTTTGAAACATCACTTTAACAACTTAGACATCTACAACTGACTGCCAAACTAAATCATCTTATTTCTCTCCATCTGCATGACTACCAGTTCAACAACACAGAATTGTTCAGTAAAAAATGGTAATAACTAATTTATTACATAATATTATCATCTTAATAACACTAATCTGTCAATTACCATACTTGCACTGACTTCCTGTACACAACAACTGAAGAAAAGAATGGGGCAAGGAGTATTAACAGGAGGCAATCAATAAGGAGACAAGACTAAATCATATAGAGAAGAGGATAAAGATGTAAAGAGGAGATGCAGAGAGGACAAGAACAGATTTATATTGGACAAAACAAACAAGGCAGAGGAGACAGCAAAAAAGGGAAGGCCCCAAGAAGCTGAATTCCGAATTGTGATGGAAACGGACATGCGAACACAAATGCAACCAATTAAGAAGAGAGATGGACAATTGGACATGTGACAAAGACTCATGAAGAACATCCTGGATGTTGGAGAGAACAGTTTGAAAGCATTTTGAACATCATGGAACCAACACTACAGAACTTTGAATCGTCTTAAGCTGCTGCAGGGAGAGGGATGGCGGAATTGGAGATTTGGAGATTACTATGGAGGACATAAGCACAGAGGAAGTACTTAGGAAAAGTAGTCAAAACTTAAAAGAGTCAATTATGTGGCTGAACAACCTTTGGGTTTTTCCACAAAAAAACACATTTTCCAAAGTCTATAAACATAAGAAGTCATTTATTTTTCCATATTCATATAGCTCCACTATTTAATGATGAGCCATCAATCAATGATGCACTGAAGCCTTCGACAACATCTCTGCAGCACAAAGACTTTCAACAGGAAGACTTTAAGCCACAATACCAATCGCAAAATCAGCCAGCAAACTGCTCATTGATGTAAAAGATGATTCAGGATCTGAACCGGTGACATTGATACGGTATTCAAAGTGTTAAATTACCTCCTGCAAGAAGGAGTCTCTCGCTGCACTCAAAGCTGTTGTTCGTGATGGAAGTGTAGAGCGCCGTTCGTCCAAACGGGTCTTGCGCATTGAGATGCCGTCGCTCTGGTCCCTGTAGCAACGAATCCATCAGCTCAATGTTGTTGTAGATCGCCGCCTGCTGCAGCAACCGACCGGGATACTGGTCGTCATCCGTATCATTGTGATCCGTCATCATTGCCAACCGCCGTTCACGCAAAACATTAAGTTCTAGGTTATGCAATAATGTCCAATCAGGGTTGAGCTGCCTAATTTCCCGGACAAGGACAAAACAGATCTACGACATCAGGATCAAATACTGATTAGGCAAACTCGTAGTACAGGATTAAGAAAGTCTGAATAAAACTGATTTGACAGATTAAAGACCAGTTTGTCAGCATTATTTTATCAATATTCAAGACAGATTGGAGGAAAACAGATTCCGATAAACAACCATCTTTAGGTAGAGGCTGAGCTCAGATCACAATCTGAGTAAAGTATCAAATAAAGAGATTGTATGACAAAGGAGCCTCAGTGATTATTCAATCATGGATTGATCAGCCTCAGTGATTATTGAATCATGGATTGATCAATAACAAATCGTCCGATGAGATCAGATGACCAGGAATAGAAGACATAATTATATTCAAAATCCTGCAACAAAACAACAAAAGCAAAAAGACATTAGTTACAAATACCTTCCTTCTGAATATCCAACAATGGTTAAAAAATAGGCAAAACATTCATTAGTTTAGAACTGCTTCACATCATATATTATGACCAATTACTTAAACACTGAGTAGCACATTGTTACACTTCACACATATTTAAATCAACTTTAAGAAACAACAAATTAAATTGACAATTACCGTACATTTAGACTCAATTTATGAGGAAAAAGACACATAGAAATGCTGAAAATTGCCTTGCCTTAGCCTTCAACCTTACAAGACTCTTTTATATGGCTGACGAAATAAGTGATCATTTTCCTGACCGACACATACCGATAGGCAGATGCGAAAGTACAGAACTGCCTTTGTAGAAGTATTCAGGAATAATGAACATAAATGCAATGACATAAGATAATTACTAACTCATTTCTGAGGCGTACTGGCCCAGCAATATCAGGAATTATATAATTAAAGTAGAAATTGTTCGGCTGTTCACATAGTAAAGGCACAAAGACAAAAACCGATGTTTATCCTATTTGACTCAGCACAATTGCTCCAGGATATCATCATATTAATTAGCAACATGCTTCTGGAATTTCTAAATCTCTTGACTCAGTCTCATGACTACTGGTATCTGCAATCATGTGACTAAATGTTCCAACCTGAAGATATATACAACAAAATCAGCCTAAAATTCTTCAGTCACCTACAGACCTTAGGCGTAAAAAAAAATGTTGTGTTTCCGGTAACGCGACCGACCCATTTTTACGGCCGCGACCCAAATATTTTTGTAAAAAAATTTATTAAAAAAAAAAAAATTTCCCAAAAAATTTTTTCCAAAACAAATTTATTTTTTTTTTCAAAAAATATTTTTTTAACATTTGTATTGACATAACATAAGAGACGTCAACAAAATGAAATTAATAGGACTGTTTCTAGAGCAGTTTTAGGTGCAGACAGTCGGGAAATAGGCAGTTTATACTTGCTTAGAACACGTACTTTGTTTCAGCGTGCAAAAAAGACTAGTAGGGTATACTTTTTCGGATAGTCATTGCATAAAAATATTTTACAAAATAAAAATATTTTCCGACCTACCTACCCAATTTTTTTTAGCTCTGTTACCGGAAACACAACATTTTTTTTTTAGGCCTTATCATATGCAGGTGACAAGTTTAACAAAAGCCCACAGCACACAGACGGACGTGTGCTGTGCAATGTGTGTCAGTCAAATTAATTATATGGCATATTCAATAATTATAATTGACATTTGCACACAAAAACATTCACAGTGTCCCAGAATTATTATTACATTGTCAATATGTCAGACCGACAAAATACCATACTCCATGCATATGCCTTGCAAAGCAGGGCTAATTTTCCCATGCAACCCCAAAAAATTATTCAATACACATTTGGACATATACTCCAAGTTTCCGAACTGAAATTACATATTCTTCCCATCACAAACCAAAGCACTTTCAATTTCATATTCCTCACACATGTAACAAATAACCTAAAAACTGTACCAAAAACCACTAATGAAGCCAAATCCTGCCAACAACTTCTGAAAAGTCTGATTACACTGCACTAAATGGTAAGAAATACAGCAAGCTTGAAGCAAAGTAACACACAAACACACACAAACACACACATACACATACAAACACACATCACGAGCCAACTCGCTTCCAACACCATACACTAAGCTTACGTGAGTACCACAAGATCCACGTTGTCCACTATAGAAGCTGACAGTACTTGTTCTTTGTGACCAGTTTGCCATTATTATTATTATTATTATTATTATTATTATTATTATTATTATTATTATTATTATTATTATTATTATTATTATTATTATAATTATCATTTAATCTCACAGCGAAATCGTCAGTTTGGATAAGCAAGCGAAATTTATCATTATCATTATTATTATTATTATTATTATGGACTTTTTATATCAAGGTAATATACTCAGAAGCATCCCCAGTCCAACAACGGCTAAATAACGCAGTTTTTAAGTGAGAAAAAAACATAGTGGTGAAACATAGAAACAAGGCGGAGTGCAACAGGGAGCCCATTCCAGCTTCTAGGGCCAGCCACTGAGAAAGAGCGCCACTGCATTATAGCAGTTCGAGAACGAGGGATCAAGAATTCAGCTTGATCAGCCGATCGGAGGTCAGATCGCCGCTATATTTGAATGCAGTGGATTGTCTCCTCATCTATCACCACATCATCATCATCATCATCATCATCATCTTCATCATCATCATCATCATCATCATCTCCATCATCATCATCATCATCTCCTGCACTAATCTGAAGTTTCTCATCTCACACCATCTCTTCGTCTGCTATCTGTCTTGGTCCATGCACTCTGTCGAAACATTTAAATGGTAATTTTATTCATCTAATGCTCTGTTGACAATCGATGTTCAGCGTGTTTCACTGATTGGTCCTCTCTGTACACCCTCCCCCCCCCCCACCCCCCCCAGTAGCAGCCGTTCTTCCTAAGTTGCAATCACTCGTTGAGAATTCATTTCTGTGCTGCTGATGACAAAATCTCCATCACAAGAATAGTCAGTTTTTTTGTCATTTGTCTGTGCAGCTGTTGCCTCAGTGCTGTCTTAGACGGCAGTCAAAAATCTCTTCCTTAACCCTTTACCAGTTCATTTTAAAATTTTAAGCCCATTTTCAGCGGATATTCTCGGGGCAAACGAGTAAAAGATTAACCCATCTAACAATGCATAGCAACTTAAACATTTTCAATATTAGCCAAAATCCCTTAAGCTGGGTGTCTCATGTGTTGAGTTGGATGATAAGTAACTAAGTATTTTCTTTATTACTCCATTTCAAATGCATCACACCAGGACATAAAACATAATTATAATACATCGAAGTAATAATTGGTAATACAAGGTACAAATGAAATCACAAGATGAATTAAATAATTACTAAAATACAGCGTCAAATATTAAAGTTATCTATACAGCATTCTGGTAGAGAAAAAAACTTCAAACCAATGAATCACAGCGTGGCTAGATTATGGTGGTTTGTAAAAAGAGCGTAACGAGAGGGAATGGTAAATAATTTGCTAGGTAACTTGGCTTATAATGTAGCAAGCATATTAGAAGGTTGTTGGTCTAGATTCGGCAGAGAGTGGTGGACCAGATCCATCACTTAGTGATACTACTCACTCACTGCTTTGTCTGGAAATCTAGTTCTATATGAACATGAACTATTTATCTGACTGACTTGCTTATTAACCTGCACAAAGTTACATCGCTCATTGGTTGGCGGTTGTCTATAACACACAATGTAGAATTGATGAGTATATGCTGATCTATGGGTAACGGCCCGCTATTCCGAGGGTCCACTATTCCGAAGGTCCACTATTCCGAATATCCGCTATATTTTGTTCGTTATCCTTGGTGGTTAGGGTGGGTTAGGGTTGGGGTTATGGTGGGTTAGGGTTTGGTTATGGTGGGTTAGGGTTGGGGTTATGGTGGGTTAGAGTTAGGGTGAGTTAGGGTTAGGGTTAAGACTAGGTTTAGGGTCAGGTTTAGGGTTGGGGTTAGGGTGGGATAGGGTTTGGGTTAGAGTTTGGGTTACGCCTGGGGTGGGTTAGATTTAGGTTTAGGGTTAGGTTTAGGGTTAGGTTTAGGGTTAGAGTTAGGTGTAGGGTTCGGAATAGTGGACCTTCGGAATAGTGGACCCTCGGAATAGTGGACCCAAACCGATCTATGTAATGAAATAAAAGAGAAACTCTTCCAAAGTTCTGCCACACAAAAGCCGCGTCAGAGGATCAGCTTATTAGCTGGCGCTATATCAAATCAAGTCCGCAATAGTCAGGTTGTTTTGTTCGTTCTGGTAAACCAGTGGTAAACGGTCAGAATCCCAGAAGAGATATAGATGGCCATGGATGCTACAGATTAGAGAACTCACCCTTCAATCCGAAAGCAAACAACGTGATCTCCATGGGCGGAGTTTATCAGGGGCTGGGGGTGGCTAAGCCCCTCCAAGAATGCCCATTTTCAACTTTTTTACCATGGTAATGGTATATTTTTTGAGGTTAGCCCCCCAAAATAAGGCTAAGACTCGGGATTAGCCCCCCCCCCCAAGAACGGAAACCAAACTCCGCCCATGGTGATCTCTGCACTTTAAAAGTTTAAATCCAATTTATTTCCTCTGCGTTTGCTTTAGAAGCGTTGCAGCGATATCGTTGAAATCAGGGCGTTATTGCAGTATCCTTACACACACACACAGCACAATAAAACGCATTAGACAATAAAATTATATGACTGGTAACTACCAGATTATGTCTTGTGACGAGTGGAACGTTATTCGTGCACTGCAACGGATATTATTATTTTGGCACCAGTTTCTATTTCAGTAAATTTAGAAATAATTATGTCATGTTTATAATTATATATCTCAATGGGTCACAACAAAGACAAAATATAACCAAGATTTCATGACATGAAGTTAGCCTCCTTTATAATTATTATAATAATATTAGGCCTATAGGCTATATTGTTAAATTGTTGTTTCGTGAATCGTGATCATCTGCGGGATCGAGTCGAAACCAAAGATAATATCTTTCCTTATAAGGCTTATACTGACTTGAGACACAAACAAGCTATAGGGCCTATATAAAATTATAGGCCTATTTGTCACTTCAAAAAACCAATGACCTAGGCCTAGTAGGCTATTATAGGCCTTTTTAACGAGCAGTTGTAGCCTTGTAGGCTACACAAAATGTGCAGTTCTAAATGGATTTGTGCAGTTGTAGCACTTCTGTACAGGAATTTAAGTAATTTACCGTGGATGATGGGAAAAGAAGAGCCAGGTTGTGCAGTTCTAAAAATTTCTTTAAAACAGCCCTGCAATGATCGTGAGATATAGGCCTATATGACAACATTTTAAACAGCTTTAAATTGTAGTCTAATAGTACTGTGTTTAGGGTCTACAAGAATGACTTATTTTGCAAGGACAATTTATTTTGTTATTCTAACGTCACGCTTAGACATAGCCTATGCGCTCAATTAAAATAGCCTATGGTGAAACAAAATGTTATTAAAATATTATTAGCATTGTAGGCCTAGGCCTACGTGTGCTTATCAAGGCATGAACATGAGCAAAACCGTGAACTTCTAGTGGTCAGTGAAAACGTCACGCAACAAAAAGGTAGCATAACAAAAAAAACGATTTTATTAAGTCACGTCTCAAATAGGCTAACTGCATGTTGTTAACGAACTTGATAGGCCTAGGCCCTAGTGCTTCACAACTTAATTGTGTTCAATTAATATGTCCAACTTCTTTTGAGTCTCTGCAAAGTTTTTGATGGCCCTGTTGATGCGTTCCAAAGGCAAATCTTCCCATGTTAACTCCCAACAATTCTATATCTCGTACCGCTCTCAATTTATTGGTTTTGGTTGCAGATTGTGATAGGCTAGGCCCTATTTCTTCAGCATAGGTCTCCGCAATTGTTTATCAATCCATCCGGTTAAAATCCGAAAATTTGTGGCATTGGCTTTCTCAATGAAACCAGAACAATCGACATTGATCCGATCTTCTTTCATTCACGATAAATCTCTTCATTCTCAGTTCAACTCTTTTGCGCTCTCACTGTCTATCAGTCCTATAGCCTAGGCCTAGACGCTGCTCATACAGGGCCGGATTAACCAGTAGGCCTATGCCATGTCTGCCATGGCGGCGGGCCCCCCGTCGTCAGGGGCCCCCACGTTTGCAAAAAAAATAATTTTTATTGTGCATTTTCCCATTTATTCATATTTGCTTCAAACACAGTGTGTATTTAAAATTTGCGTCCATTGGTCATTTTTTTCTTCTTAGGGAGAACATCCATTTTATTTATGTTGGCCTCTATGTTTGTGCCAGCTCTGATTTATGATTTTGTCGATATTCCATTTGGCCTACTTTTAAAAGAGATCGGCCAGAGTTACAGACAGGCGGACAGAGAGGGAGAGATACGCCTTTTAAGAAGAGTCAGACATACATGTAGACGAACAGACAGACGGAGACAAAGATATAGTCATAGAGATTCGGTTAAACTAGGCTACATGTAATTTGAACAGTTGAACTCTGTAATGGGTCTGCAAATTCATGCGCAAGGTGTATCATGTTATCTTTGGCACAGTCTTACAAAGGAGGCAATTTATAATAATTATGTCGTAGAGGAATGCTGTTAGACTACATGGATGCGTAGATCACGGCCATCTCAATTGAGTGTGGACGCAAAGAGGGGAAGAGTGAACTGTAAATTGCCACTTCCCACCCACTTTTCGTATGACTAGAACTCCGCATTAGACCTATATGTATGCTGGCGCACTCGCTGCATGCCACGGTGACTCATTTGGCATCAGGGAGGGTTGATCCTGAAGAGGGAAGAGGGAATTATCGCTAAACGTTGTGCAGCCAAGGCAGAGCTAGGCGAGGTCACCCTACGTTTGGGAAAGATAGAGGCTAATATGTTTCTCAATCTAAAGCCGACCAAAGCTGGCTCTGACTTGTGTGATGATAAATTGGGCGAATCATGGATGCCCGAGACCATACTCTATGTATGCGGGCTTGCATTTCACTGAAAATCACAACTAGGCCATACGTGCAAATTGGTCAATGACAGATAAATCATATATCTTGCCAAACTCGTAGACCCGTAGGGTAGGCCTATAAAGGAATACTGTGCAGATCGAGGATAGAAAGGATACGCAACGAAATAACTCGTGAAGAAACCGGACAAAACGAAACAGTAATCGACAGAATCAGGAAGAGAAGGCTGACTTGGTTCGGACATGTAACACGGATGGAGTAGAAAAGACTAGGCCTACCAGCGACAGTGCTATATGGACAAACAGAGGGAGAAAGAAGCAGAGGAAGACAAAAAAAACATGGATGAAGAACGTGATAGAGGACCTAGAAACGAAGGGCATGGACATATACGAAGAGCGGTTGATATGTCCAGAGACAGAGCAACTTGGAGACGTCTTGTAATTAAAGGCCTCATCGTCAGCATGCGCTTGACGGAGGAGAAATTGGAGGCCTATAAATGAAAGTTATCGAGGTGGTTAAAAGATGAGTCTTCTTCAGTTTGGTTTCTCAACATGAATGCATAAAAATTCCGATACCGGAAATGTCGGCGTTTGTGACGATGAGCAAGTCGGAAGAAACACCTGCAGCTGATGCGTAAAGAGGGCGAGTTCTCCTGAGTGGGTCAATCGGAGCATGTACGTAGGTCTGCATAAAGGTATGCGCTGCAGTCTGCAGATCATTAATATTATGGATTCCCTGCTATTTGTTTGTCTCAACACTCTTACATTATTTTTTGCCTATCCTGAGCATTACCTCTGGTTCACATTTAAGTTCCTCTGCACAATCTGTAGGCCTATTTAAAAAGTTTTATGTATCATGTAGCATTTCTGCGTTTTTATAGTAATTTCTGAAAAACTAATTTAGTATTATTGTTGTGGTTGCTGCTGCTGCTGTTGTTGCTGTTATTGTTGATCTCCCAAAATGCAGACAGAATAGTCAACTTTACATGGATCAAAGTCTAATCAGCCGTCCTTTTTCGACAATTCTCACACTGCAATAATTATACTGAATATAGATGCAATGTCATTATTGCAACAGGCTTCTTAGCGTTAAGAGTGATCTCTTAAATAAAGTTTCCTATAAAGGACATCCTTGACCAGTTTGTCACTGCCAAGAGCAGAACAATCTGAACCATAATTGGTAGACCTATAATCATAGAATTTAAACCACTAAACTGAACAATAATTATAATCTATTAAATTGACGTTTATACATGTAAAGTGTAATTTAAAAATGTTTTGGTATTTCATTAAGCTACATCTAGGCTAATTAGGTTTTGAATTATATCGAGTCAATAAGAGACACGAATGGACACGTGGGCCTGTGGAGTGTGGTGACGGAAGATAATGGTAAATTAGGGGCCCCCTGAAAATATGGCGGCGGGCCCCCCGAGGGGTTAATCCGGGCCTGTGCTCATAGGATCTTGCTCAAGAGCTAGTTGTCTGAATATAGGCCTATAGGCCTACGTGCATTTTGTTTGGCACCTTGGCCATTTTCATTTTTTAAGAAGATTTTTTAAAGAATATGAAAATAACAATCAATGGAGAATAAGTGGAGCAATTAAGTCACTTAATTTTGCTATATCTAGGAACTCTAGCTGATATCGGAAGATGCGAATTCAGTGCCACAAAGAAATCAAGAAAAGGATAGCAATGGGGAAAGAAGCGTTCATGAAAAGGAAAGAGCTACTGAAAGGAGGAACATCAAGAAAAGAATGATCAAGGCACTGATCTGGAGCGTCACACTGTACGGAGCAGAGACCTGGACGAAAAGAAAGAATTAAGATGTCAAACGAATAGAAGCGTTCGAGATGTGGATATGGAGAAGGATGGAAAGGGTCAGCTGGACAGAACATAGGCCTAAATCAAACGAAGAAGGTGGAAGAGGAAAGATCCTTGATGAATAGGCCTACAATTAGGACAAGGCAGAAGAACTGGATAGGACATTATTGAGAGGCAACTCCTTGCAAAGAGACATAGTGGAGGGCCAAATGGAGGGGAAGAGGGGAAGAGGAAGACCTAGGGAAAAGTTCTTGGACTGGATGATGGAGGATGGATATGGAAAACTCAAAGAAAAAGCACAACATCGAGAAGAGTGGCGTCGTTGGGCATCTGGACCTGCCGAGAGGCAGCTAACTTAAAGAATAAGGAGAATGTTGACACTGCGACTTGAGATGTCTTCGCCTTCTGTGGCCTTTTGTGTCAGCGATATACGCTGTTGATATTCGCCTGTCACAAGCATCTGAAAACTTTTCTAATCGACGAAGTTTGGCCGAGAGTGCCTTTCAGTTGGTAATCATGGAGCATGGGAGCCCGCAAGAGGGGGTGGGACACTTGACCCTTGGGAAATTGACATCTATTTCTGTAACTGCTGTAACGACTATAGGCCCTACTTCTCAATTTTTAACAAAATAATTAAATTTGCACGCACAAACTACACACACTGGTGACGCTAAACAAGCACTGAAGCTGGAAACAAACATCTAAGCTGAAAAATTAACATTTGAACCCATGTTCTGAATTTCCTGCTTTACACTTTCGAGCTCTTGCTAAAAATGTTTAAACGTGACCATTGTGCTTTGCCACCTCCTAATAATAGAAATCTCTGTGGCGGCCCATTTCTTGGAGGAGCGATATAATATGCCTATTATTGTTATGCCCTCTGAATGAATGTTTAACAGGCTTTAAATGGGAAGAAGTTTGATTAGAACATTACTGTTTAGTGTTTACAGTTTTGAATATAAAACCTGTGTAGAAGTGAGAGGAGCAGCTGAGCTGGTGAGCGATAAGTATGTAGCATAATTATGTGTCATCAGACGGCAATTTCCATAGTTTAATTGTCGTGGCCTCTGGTCGAACGAACTTCTGTCGAGAGTTGTGTTTCCATCACGCTTGAAATTATACTCAGTGCAGACGTGTATATGACTGCACGAGTATAATAGATAAAAACAAATGTAAGAATGTAAGAATGTAAGGCGCTTCAGACAGAAAAGCACTTAGATTGCTACATGACACCTAACGCATGTCGAGGGCAGCTAGATCGCTGAGACTGGAGGAAACCTGGCATACATGGCGTCGTCGTCGTCGTCGTCGTCGTCGTCGTCGTCGTCGTCGTCGTCGTCGTCGTCGTCGTCGTCGTCGTCGTCGTCGTCGTCGTCGTCGTCGTCGTCGTCGTCGTCGTCGTCGTCGTCGTCGTCGTCGTCGTCGTCGTAAAAGTCGTGACTCAATAAAAGCATTTTCAATAATTTGGTCGTGGCTGCAGAATAGCACGTGACTTATTGGCCACCCTCATCTCGATGACGGTCGTCAGCGCATGACGCTGCCAGCAACATTCTGCCACCTCTATAGTCTCCTTAGTCTCGACAGATCCACTTAACAAGCACTTTGGTCCGAGTCTGAGGCAGAAGCAGAAGAAGTCAAGTCGAGTAATAAAGACGGCGTATACCTGGAGAAGCAGGCTGCAGTGCTCTGCTGCTGCTGCTGTCGTCTACCAACTCCAAATGAAATGAGAGACCATAAATTTGACCTACGACCATCAGCTTCTAGGGTTTATATTTCTTATAGAGTAGCGCCGGTGTGGCGTGATAATATGTCCGGCATGAAATGTTGTCCGACTCCGCCCACTTCCGTTGTCAAGACAGTATTTCATGCGGTCTACGCATGAGATATTGTCCGGCATGAAATCGTGTCCGACTCCGCCGTTATATGTATCCCGCTTGTCGAAGCAGTACTTCACTAGATATTGTCCGCTTAAAATGCAATATTATCAATAACACTTGCCAAAAATATTTTTGTCATAAGAGTTGAGAAAACAAGGATCTGAACAGTGGAATTATTGTTGAAAGCACCATGTGTGTAGTTGCCATTGCGATGACCCTACTTCTATTTTTAGATAGAATTTCCCATCGTAGAACAGGCCAAGTGGTTATGAGTAAAGGCGTTTGTAAATATAGGCTAAATCTTTAAAAGATTTGCGGCCTTCATAAATGCCTCATCTAATTTAACTGTTCCATAGTTGTGTTTATTTGAAGTAATCCATCGATTCGGTTTTCCAAATTATTAGCCACATGCAGCATTAGGCTAATCTTTTTTATATCAAATTGGCTCATGCTACTCGCATATTTTGTAGCGCTTTATTATTAACATATTTTAGCGTACTTTATTACCACATAATAAACATAATAATTATGAGGGGTTTTAAGGTTTTCAGAGAACATAATTATTTAGTATGGTTTCTATTTCGATAATTTAAGCAAATGCCCAAAACATCACGGCTTTTGATGTGGTTAGAGCTACTGCCATGCCCAGATTAGATTAAACTGTATGCCTTCCCTGTGTGGTGGGTATTTGCAAATGCCATGGGGCGTAGATGTCTTCACGGTGTTTCAAGAAGAACTCACCCGTTCAGGCTTCATCTCTACTGATTTTCCAAGTATTGACGCACTCTGTTCTAGGGGCTTACTCTGCTATTTTCCGCTATATCCTATTAAATCCTTTTCACATTCTTCACTACCTCCTCCCTTCCCATAAGGTGCTTCATATAATGCCCGAGCCAGGCCACCTAGTGTACAAAATAGAGTTGAATTTTATGCCCAACGATTTGTTATGAGAATATTGTATGACTTTGCTTAAATGTTTCTATAATTTATTATTGTACAAACAACTATGCGCTTGCTGGTGGTCTAATGAACAATATTCTTACTTCGACTGACTGACTGACTTACTTGCTTACTAGCAGCCTACTTCATGATAGCCATTGTAAGCCTACTGTGCACCTGGGTTAGAACTCTCCAATACGGTTCCACGACAATTGGTCAACAGACAACTCGTCTAACGGCAACTCGTCTTCAGACACTTGGTATAACGACAACAGTACTGGTCTACAGACGACTAGTATTGATGAAATAGAAGCTAGATTTATGAGAGAAAAAACCTGAATGGTTTTCTAGCTTTAATGGAAGCGGGATTGATGATTTCATTCATGTATTTCAACATCCATCCAGTTTCTATTTCAGATCTAAAAATACCTTCTATTTCTCGCTCGCTATTTTTGTCATTCCAGCTTCCATTTCAGATATAAAAATGCCCTCATCCAGCTTCCATTACTTAAGCGTTTTTCATCAATTCAGCGTCTATTTCAGAACTAGAAAAGCCTGTATCCAGCTTTTATTTCTCATGCGTCATTTTCGTCAATCCAGCTTCTATTTCACATGTAAAAGAACCGTCATCCAGATTCGATCTATCTTGCGTTTTTTTCATCAATCCAGCGTTTATTTCACCTATAAAAAAACTTGCATACAGCTTCCATTTCTTAAAGCGCTGGATGTCTGTAGACCACTTGGCGTTAGACGAGTTGTCTGTAGACCAGTTGTCGTGACACCCTCCAGTACATATAAATTATTGCTACAAATATTTTAGTATGTGTAGGCTGCGTGTAGCAGTTTTAAACAGTTATTTGACCCCGAGTTTTAACGCCAATGTTGTCCGAATATAGGCCTAGCGTTTCAATAGAATATTCAATTCTGAAAGCAAGTATGCGGAGAAGCACGTGGCTAGATAATTGAGTGATTATTATGGAAGAGTCTTAGTTAATTAAACGTAAATAAATAGTCCGTGTTTCTTTGCCCTATTTCTCGTAATTATAGCTCCCAATTTTTATGGAACGTTGGAATTATCTTTTGTATTGTAGGTCTTTATCGGAAACGCTCTGTGGTTACTATTAATAACAAGTTCTTAATATAGATGTTGATGTCTATTATTAGATGAACAGGCTGTGTTGGAATTATTATCTTTGGTATTTTATGTCTTTGCCCGGACAAGATCTCACGGTTCTATTAATACTTATGTTTGACAGTTGCTACCTGACGTCAGCGGTCACGTTAACCAATGACAGTATGTCTCGGACAATATTTCATGGGCGGACATGATTTCATACCACACCGGAAGTCTTAGGCGTTTTTTTCCTTCAACTAGGTATTGACCGTGTTTCCAGGTAACGCATGAGATACAGGTACAGATACACTTTGTGGCTACTCGGGTTAACATAATAATAGGTAATAACAATAGCAATACTACTACCACTACTACCACAACTACTACTACTACTACTACTACCACTACTACTACTACTACTACTACTGCTGCTGCTGCTGCTGCTGCTGCTGCTGCTGCTGCTGCTACTGCTGCTGCTGCTGCTGCTGCTACTACTACTACTGCTACAACTACAACAACTACTACTACTACTTCAACTATTATTACGACAAGTTGTCGACAACTTACCGGTACAGTTACAATTAACCTACGTTAAACCTACATGTACGTGTATAGACCTACGGCGAGCGTTAAAACATGGATCATGTGAAAACTGAGAATATAAAAAGACTTTATATGATCCCACGTGGGCCTGACGTGGCCTAATTAGTTTCCTTGTAACAGAAAAGAATCATATTATTGATTGATTGGTTGATTGATTGATTGATTGATTCCGAAATTTTATATAACAGCTATTCAAGAATTAAACCTTCTCAGAGGCGCTCTCTTCGCTTTCCTAGGACCTAGGCCTACTTGATGCTATGTGTCAATAGAAGTAAAGTGTTACATCAGTTAGCAAACAATGCTCAGTAATCGGAAGGAACTTACTGTTGGCGGACGCACACGCACATACACACACACGCACATGCACACACACGCACATACATACACACACACACACGCACATACACACACACAAATAGGTTGAGCCAACCAAAGCAGTTCACAGATGGCGTGGATAGATGTTCAGAAGCTCTGGACGACGTTGTGTCGATTATAACACACAAAGTACGATGATGTAATCAAAGTAATTTCTGCTCTGAGGTCAACTGCTTTTGTTGGCATAAGATGTCGTATAAGATGTGTTAACTCTGACAAACCAGCGCGGCGGTGGTGGTGGCGGTGGCGGTGGCGGTGGCGGTGGCGGTGGCGGTGGCGGTGGCGGTGGTGGTGGTGGTGGTGGCGGTGGCGGTGGCGGTGGCGGTGGCGGTGGCGGTGGCGGTGGCGGCGGTGGCGGTGGCGGTGGCGGTGGCGGTGGCGGCGGTGGCGGTGGCGGTGGCGGTGGCGGTGGTGGTGGCGGTGGCGGTGGCGGTGGTGGTGGCGGTGGTGGTGGCGGTGGTGGTGGCGGTGGCGTTCACTTCCCACGTATAGCGCCTCGAGATATTCAGTCGATAGATTCATTGCAGAAGGGTAAAGAAGGTCTGTCATAAAAGTCAGACGATAATTGACATACACCGAACATGTCGTACGGGCTGCATAACACACAACTTCATTGAACTTTGTAGACTTCACACTAAACTCACTTTAGTGTCGACATTTCAACAGTTCCAGAGGGCAGAACCAATATAATATTATTGGACACAATAAAAGGCTGTGATGGCCAGCAACGTCCCTCTGCTCATCTACGGATCACCATTCGCTGCTGCTGCTGCTGCTGCTGCTGCTGCTGATGATGATGATGATGATGATGATGATGATGATGATGATGATGATGATGATGATGATGATGATGATGATGATGATGATGATGATGATGATGATGATGGTGGTGGTGGTGGTGGTGGTGGTGGTGGTGGTGGTGATGATGATGATGATGATGATGATGATGATGATGATGATGATGATGATGATGATGATGGTGGTGGTGGTGGTGGTGGTGGTGGTGGTGGTGGTGATGATGATGATGATGATGATGATGATGATGATGATGATGATGATGATGATGATGATGATGATGATGATGATGATGATGATGATGATGCTGAAGCAGATTGCTGGCTTCTGTCCACCTGCTGCAAATGACTCTGCACCGATTCCAATATCAATATACGGTTATATGCCGGTGACAGTAACTGTTGCTCCTTCGGCATATACTTTTTTATGACGCTGCGGAGGTGGCGCAATGTTGGTGCCGCCGCTTTTACTGCTAACGCACTGAAGATTGATTATGTGACAAGGGGGATGTCAGGCTGTCAGCTGGCAGGTCGTCATTTCTTTGCAACATTCGGCATACTAAGATGGATAAGCAAGAATGGACGACAACGAACGAATGAACACTCATAATAATTATTCAGTCGAATGTTCACAGTTCAATGTAATTCTTGCAACGATGACATTAGGTTGTGTTTGTGTCACTTGTGTGTACAGTTCAATGCAATTTAGACAATGCAAAAATGCATCGATACATAATACATGAAATGTAATCTTGTGTGATGCAATCCGAAATGACATAATATGCGGTGTAGTGTTATTCAAGGGGGGTCAATCCGGCCATGGCCTCCCCCTTTAGAACTGCCCATGTATCGTGGCCCCCCACCCATTTGGTTTCAACAAGCTTTCGAACATTTCGAATGTATAATGAGGACATTTGGACTGGATGACTAAAAAGGTCATCAACTTTTTTGGCGGACAAGATGGTATACTTTTCCCGAAATTTCGACAAGGTGACTAAAAAAGGTCATCAACTTTTTTGGCGGATACGGAAAAAAATTCACATCCAAGGCCAAGAATTTTTGCCCCCCCCCCCCCCCCCCGCTTGATTTTTCTTATATAATTGGACAAATAACCTATAAAAAACCGTTTTTTCCTAAGCCAATGGGTGGTTATCTTCCAAACCTCTTGGCTACGCCACTGGTAGTGTGTTATTTTCATTGGAATAACTGCCCAAAGCGTAGTAGGCTATAGTTTTACCTGTTTCTCTATTGTCTGTCTGCATGATTGCCTGCATGTTTGCCTGCTGTTTGTCTGCTGTTTGTCTGTCTGCATGCTTGCCAGTAAGTCTGTCTGTCTGTCTATCTCTGTCTGTCTGTCTGTCCGTATGCGTGCATAGTCCAATGTACATAAGAAGCCGTAGTATCATGGTATACAATGATGTTGCGCGGAAAGAGATGGCGAGCGAGAGTCGACTGTAGGTCAGTATCTGCAGCTGCCCTTATAATTATATAGGCCTAATTATGCCGAGCGTAGAAAATATAAGATCTCTATCACTTCACACTTTAAGGTCTCGCTGTTAATTGCCTCCCTCCTGCATATATACAGTAGCAATATTATGGATCATTTAAAGTTCTGCGGTAAAAACACAATCATGTACGAACAAGGGCGGATACAGGAACTTTGGACGGGGGGAGGGGCCAAAAATTTTTGAGACCTTGGGTCTGGGACAAAAAATTCGCATCCGCCAAAAAAGTTGATGACCTTTTTTTCTTCTTTTTTTTTAGTCATCCGGCCAAAATTTTCGGAAAATCATACCGTTTCATCCGCCAAAAAACTTGATGACTTTTTTTTTTTTTAGTCATCCGGCCAAATTTTCGGAAAAATCATACCATTTCAGCAGCCGCTGAAACCAAATGGGGGGGGGGCCACGATACATGGCATTTCTAAATGGGGGGTCATGGCCGGATTGGCCCCCCTCTGGATCCGCCCCTGTGTACGAAGACCTAAAGTGCATGAACGCCAATATATAATTAGGCGTATAGTCAGTTTTCCTTGAAACATGTTTCTCCGCAGCGCTGATTAAGTTAGAACGCGAATTGACATTGACTCCAATTCAAATAGAATAATAATAGTCCACGTTGGCTTAATAATTAATAATTAATTGCTCTATACTCTCTAGTGTATATAGTGGTCAGTGTGCGAGACTGTCATTCGAGATATCGGGAGTTGAAATCCCACTCCCATGCACGTATAAAATTATCTAGAGATCCCTTCTCTACCTGCGCTCCCATGCAACTCGACTTCAGAAATAACTAGGCCTATCGGTGGGAAGATGATATTATGGCCAGGAAGATGACTGCAGCCATGCACCTCCATAATTATTATTCCGGGCTAAGAAAATAAAGTGGCTGCCTCAAAGCGAGATTGTGGGATTTCTTTTCTCGTCCAACTCTTCATTTTCTTTACATGTACAGCATGTGTTGGTGTTTATAATTATTCGCTATGTGGTCGACCGTGTCTTAGACATGTCGCTACTAAATAGCGCTTCATGGCCTGGAAATAGATTATAAATTATAGGCTATATGAAACAAACTGACCCATATAGGACCCATAATTTTAATGACAACATCCTCCATTTTACCTCTAGACCTACTCGAAACTCGATGAGTCAGATAAACAGGAAATCGTTCTAAAAACCGGAAGTGAGACTGATCCATTGCCAATCACGACTGTACATCGAAGGACTGCCTGCTTCTCAATCGCGAATGATATGGACAACAGCGCTCGTGGATAAGTTGGTGCCCTGCGTTTGGCTTTCGAGTGGCGCTTTAGAAGTTTGTATTTCACGAATACGATTCGAAATTACAGAGTTTGCACTCGTAGTCCTGATGAGCGTATAGGAAGATAGTTTTCGAAACAACCTCTAGCCACCATAGTCACCAACGTGGGTCGTCCTAAACCCACCCTGTATATCTATAAGCTGTTAAGAAAAACACACCTTTGTTTTTTATGTTTTAATTATAGTCAAGTTTTGTTAGTCGACATAACAGCCAAGAATCAAATCACATACACATACATATAGGCTATAATTATATTATATATGTATACATATACATGTACTACATGTAGCCTATAATATAGCCTACCTAGTTCAAGAGGGCAAAATTATATATTATTATTCGTGTGTCTCTCTATCTTATATTGTTTCATTCTGTCACATCTTCTATTGTTTCACTCTGTCACATCTTCTATTGTTTCATTCTGTCACATCTTCTATTGTTTCACTCTGTCACATCTTCTATTGTTTCATTCTGTCACATCTTCTATTGTTTCACTCTGTCACATCTTCTGTTGTTTCACTCTGTCACATCTTCTATTGTTTCACTCTGTCACATCTTCTATTGTTTCACTCTGTCACATCTTCTGTTTTTTCCTCGCAAATGCGTTTCTGTGTGCTAATGCGTTCCACTTATGCGTCTAGACAGAACGAGGGCAGATGAACATTACTTCTATTAAACGCTAATGTCTGAATCAGAGTCGCCCTCCTCTTTCATATGAGCTTCAGACTGGCACCACACGAAATCAGCATGCACAGTTGTAGACGTATACGCATTTCATCATCAGCACGTTTATATGTATATTATCAGATTATCTGTCAGAAGCTCACAATTGCTGAAGTCATTAATCCTCCTCTGCCGTCGTCGTCGTCGTCGTCGTCGGAGAGAGAATTTTCCGGACTTGTCAATTACTTTTCATGGAGCTTTCGATCGTTCAAGACAATGTAAAGGCGCCTTGCAGTGTTTACAAAGCACAGTGATACCATGCAACAGGCGGCCTATAATTAATTATACGTAGAGGCATAATTATAGTCCTACGAACGACCGTCGTGTTTGCTCTCCACCGATTTGAAATATCGAACCAGTCGGAAAGAATAACTGGACGACAGGTCTTTCCTTTTGTGGACGACGACGACGACGATGATGATGACGACGACGACGACGATGACGACGACGACGACGATGATGACGACGACGACGACAGGTCTTTCCTTTTGTGGACGACGACGACGACGACGATGAGGATGACGACGACGACGACGACGATGACGACGACGACGATGATGACGGTCTCGTGTTTGCCGACATTTGCAAGGATTCCGTTTGCTTTTCATTAAACGGATAAAGAATTGACCCGATATGCGGAGGAGAGCGCATGTGGACGCCCTGCATCGCTGCCTATATATAGGCGATGCACATAGCAAACAACGCCGAAGTAACTTCTGTCGGATGAAGCAAAGATTTGGTGGATGCGTGTGCAAAGCAGAAGCTATTAACTACAGCTGATGATGCTAACCGAAAGCTATTTTGTTAAGCTATTGACCGTTAGCTATTAACGACAGCAGCTGTCAAACTGTTAAACGGAAAGCTATTAGCATTAAAACACCACATTAGCGTATTTGCACATCTTTACAGTTTACATAGCATACAGCCTGTGCCGTCAACGTTTTTTAAGACTATGGGCCTATAAGAAATGGCGTAGTGTCCTGAATTACTGCAGCTTTTAACAAACTATTCTGTCTGACTACTGGTCCAAGATCATCCCATGCAGGACAATTATTCGCCATAGGACAACGTCCGAAGAATTTTCATAACGAGCAATTCATCAAGTTTGTAGAACACCTTCCGCAGCATTATCCTCGCGAGAATTCGTCAGAGGACAGTGTCTGGAAAATTTTTAAACTGATGTATAATACTCGTGACCATCACTGGGCATCGTGCATCTGGTACAGTGCCAATTTCATGGTTTAGCGAACCGAAGATGAAATAGGAGATTATTTCATTTGCCATTATGATCCTGCATGCATTGCATGGTGTTTATGATCCTGCATGCATGGTGTTCATTGATAAGACTGATTCGCAAGAGCGTCAAGCATTGCAAGAGCCTGATGTTTTGGAAGAGTACTACAGGGCAGGCATATGGCGTCCATATATTCTTATGGAACATGATAAGAATTTGATTTCGATAATTTGTGGGGGCGATAAACAGACGACAGACAGACAAGGACAGACAAAGACAGACAGACAAAGACAGAGAGACAAACAGACAGAGAGACAGACAGACAGAGACCTTGTATGTACGCCAAATCGGTTATACAATGGGGCCGCACGCTAGATGTCGTCATAAACACTGTGAATAATGATCGAACTTCATCTCTTTTTTAAACGCCTAAAACTCAGTATTTCTCATTGGTTTTCAAGCATTTCGATATTGAAAATTTGAAATGCGTGGCAGCCGACTAACAGCTTCTTAGATTCTCATTTCTTCTTACGTTGCTCGCATGAAAAATTTGTCATGTAAGCTTAAAGTTAAAAAAATTCCTAAATTGTTTAAAGACGTTCATGGGTCTCGAAATCGGAATTTATCCACCTGCGTAGCTGTCATCGTAATCGTAATCTCGAGACTTCTACAGCGCCCACAAAAGCGAAGTCGCGGGAACCAGCTTATTCACAGGCACTCATGTATAGTCATCGTAAGCAGAATGAGACCACAAATTATAACAGCCTGTGATGATGATAATAATGTAGTTGCATCTATTGCGATCCGTCGTCTGCCCTCTAACTACGTCAGAGTGCTGAGGGGGGCTGTGTCCTCTCGACATCCACCTCCTCCAGGGTCTAAGTGTATGCGCAGAAGTGCGTCATCATCAGCACTCGTTTGTGGAACTATTAGCGTAGTCTATGATGACTATTACAATAATTATAGTCAGAGGCTGTGGCAAGCTCTGCTGCTGATGTGCAGATCTACTCGCTAGATGTCGTCATAAACACATCGCACGAGTGCATTTAGAAACTAACTCTACATCGAATAATTATAATCAGAATAATCAGAATAATCAGAATCATTGTTGTTCTCTTTTTTCCAAACATTATTTGCTATTCGTTGTCGTCGATAGTCGTCGATAGGCGTCGCCATGTCTCCTCGCCCACCGGAAGTGTCATGGCCGATGTTGAATTAGCAGTTCCGGATAATGGACTTCCGCTTCCGCTCTGGCTTATACCTTTAATTCGTATCGGAGGAAGTTGTTACAAGTCGCGTCTGTGTCAGCCTCTCTCTCGCCTCCGTGTTTCATAGCACATCGTCTCTGAACAGACACTAACGTTCACGTCGATGCAGAAGAACACATAATGTGTCTGATAGCATGTAATCATTCGTTCCCTCATCATCTCTATGTTATTGCCAGAATCACAGTTTCATTGCAAACCTTTAAACGCATGAGTTCAGGTTACTGAAATGCATGGAGCTGGAAGATGGTTGAATGATCCCATCGATTGCCTCAAGGTTGACTCAGCCTTCCACTCCGTAGAGGGGGCGACTGTAAAATGAGCAGCTGGACGCCTTGCAGGCTGCCATGCAGTTAAATTCGGCTCCTGTTCAACTTAGGCTACTATCATCTGTAGGCTAGATGCTATACAGTCTGTAATGTTTCTGCGTAGCGTACTTGTCAGTTTGAATTAATAAATGAACATTGCTTAAATGTAGCAATTCCGTGTAGAAAGTCGACATTGAAACTTTAGTGCACAATTATTAGTTTCTGAACTGAGGTTCATGACCGTTCATCACAAATTGTCTGCGTGCCTATCAAGGACACAGTGATTTTCTTCCCCTACAGCAGACATTTTGCAGTCCACGCGGCCTGCCGGTCACACTTTATTTCAAGGCACGTAGGCGATTGCGAGGTGACGCTACACATGCACGTATTTAGCAGACGTAGGCCCATATTATTTTCGGGCCATCTGTAGAAGCCCCAGGAGCAGCCATGCTTTCACGAGTTCGCTCAACAAATAAAGGAAATTGGCGCGCAAACAGACGCAGCAGACGATCGACCACGGCAGCGAATCAAATGTTACGTCTTGCGTTGCCAAGCGTCTATCTCCGGAAACGGCCAAATGTTCCGCTAAAACGCCCAGTTCGAATTAATGCGTATCGACGGCACGAGAGCCGCAGTATTATTGTAGTCGTGGCGTTAATTCTTCCTCCGCCGACAATCACAGAACGATCTAGAAATGTTGTATTCGCCGGAGAAATGATCTGCATGTCGATGCGGTCCGCGCGTTTGTCGTCTGCGCGTCTATAAATAAACGTCACTCGGCGTTGCGCAATCATTGCAGTAGATTCTTGGCATTGGAATCGGTTAGAGTCGTAGGCCACATGTATGCAGCAGCTATAATTTGATTCTTAGGAGATGCGAGCATTGTTTCGACAACTTGACACAGAGGTCGTTGGACAGTGAATAGAAGCTTTTGATGAGTCAGTCTGAACTCGCAGTCATCCGCTTTTGAGGATTTGACGCAGACATTGAGTAGAGTAAGAATGTAAAAGCAGCTGCAGGGAACCAGCGCGTCCTTCTCTTTTCCATTGCTGAAGACTTTGCAGATCATCTGAGTGAAGAAGAGATCAACTGGAACTGAAAGTAAGTCCACTATTATAAAGCGAATCAACGAATAATATATTTATAAATACTCACCTAACATAATTGATGTCAATAGAAAAAAGGTAGAACTTGGTGTTAAACTTAAATTAAGTTTTTAAAGTATTATTTTTCGTTGAGTTTTCGTTTTAGAGGTAGCCTATACGCTCATTTCAGTTGTCTGAATAATCGCAACTATTAACAATGATTGTAGCAGCTATAATAGCAGCAACAATGACGACGACGACGACGACGACGACGATGACGATGATGATGATGATGATGATGATTATGATGATGATGATGACAGTAATAATGATTATGATAATGATAATTTTGTCGATTATGATAGGCCTAATGATAAAGATGCTGAATTTGCTGATACTGATAGGCTTATTACTGATAAAACTGATTCCAATTAACTAAATTATCGAATATACACAGAATAGAACTGGCAGTGAAATCAATTAACGGCATGCAATCGAAAATGTATCTGAATGGATGAATAACTCAAGATTAAGAGAATCAGTTGAAAGCTTTGTCTTGCAATGGACTGCTTGCAAACACACGAGTGTTGTAGGCTACATGTAGGCGTCTATAATATTCCCTGCTTAAAGTCTTTCATTCTGAATCAAATCTTCATTTTACAGCTAGAAATGAAGTTAAAAGATTAAAAAATCAGTCGCACAATAACATCTATCTGATTTCCAATGATGCCTGGAACATTACATTATGAACGTCCCCTTACCAGTTTTTGATTTACATGCTCTTTTCGCCAGAGTTCGTCACTGCAAATGCTCTGGCGAAAAGAGCATTTAAATCAAAAACTGGTAAGGGGACGTTCATAAATGACGTCACGCATTTTAGGGCATTGACTTTACTTACTTACTTACTTGTTTGCGTGTGTTGTTGAAATTGTGCGTTTTCTGACACGAGGTGTTAAGTTGAGCAGTTCACACTGTCGTGTGTGCAGCTATAGTTGACTTGTGTCTCAAGTGTGCAGCGCGTATACATTATACAAAGTATCTTTGAGCAATTAGCTCAAGTCAACTACAAACGATTGGAGTCTAATCTGTTACTTTATTCTACTCAACAGTTCGAGACAGCTTGCGGAGGATGAGTGCGCAGTCGACATTTCTGAGTATAGTTCTATTTTAGGTTTACACGTGGCATGTGGTCAATCTGATTTTCACCACGAAATGTCTCTGATAACACTCTGCTGACCACCATTAATTGTCGGCATGGGCGACCGGAATGATTCAAGGGTCAGGCTGTGCTCTTATTTTGCCCATCTGTTGTACGTAAGCTTATATAGGCCTATACCCCGCAATCAATCTATCTATCAATCAAACAAACGATCGATCAATCAGTCAATCAATCAGTCAATCATTGATAGTAGTTTATTGACTAACACGATAATAATGCATGCAGTTCAAGCAATCGTATAGAAAGGTAATCTTCCATCTGCGACGTCTAAATCGATAAGCTGTAGGTAGGTTTGCAAGATCATTGGGTAGGAAGTTCTATAACAACTATCCACATCATTATTATTCAAATACTCGGCTGTGTATAGACTATAGTAGCCATTGCTGATCAGTGATCGCGTCTAGTTATTGATCAAGACAGACTAGACAGTTGCAGTATAGTTGAGTTGAGTTTCTATGAGTAGAGAGACCTGTAATGAAAGTTCGCAGATAATTATATACATGTATATATAAGCTTATATGCTAGCCTATACTTGACGCGCTGAAGTTTTTAATACACTTGCAGTTTATTGGTGCACTTAAAGATAATATTATAAGGTTGTAAAGTGTAAAATCTGACTCGTAAATTTGATACAATATCGTTAAAATGATTACACGAGTTCGGTAGGCCCTGTATACCTTAAAATTAGGCTATAACCATAACTCTAAAAGAAATCATAACTTCAAGGCAAATTATCAACGTATAGACTGTGAACAAAGAAATAATTGAAGGCAGATTGGAGGGAAAGAGGTGAAGAGGAAGGCCTAGACAAAAACTGCTGGACGGGATGATGGAAGATGGATACAGAGAACTTAAGGACATGGCACAACAGCGTGAAAAGTGGAAACATTGGACGTTTGGGCCTGCCGCTTGGCAGAGAACGTAAAGAAGAAGTAGAAGTGAACAAATAACATTTGAAGAAACTGAAGACAAAGGGAAGGAAATTCTTAAGGGACCAAAGTCTCCTAACAAGTTTACCCGGTATAGGCTCCGGTCAAAACCGCGCGCACAAAACCGCGCATATCAAAACGGCGCATTGATAGACACAGGCAATTAATCGGTCTCTTTGTCGTGATAAGCACTTAAATTGTTCAGCAACCAATCATTATGCTATATAATGCTCTGAGTCGTAATTAATTAATTTATATTTACTTTCATGTTCATTATAAATGTTTAATACTTTTTGATTGATGCAAAATATGTGTTTGCCTAAATGGAAGTGGGATTGATGAAACTAATTCTTTGCACAACTTAGAATCTAGATTGGTGGAAATTAGCCTACTGTTCTGGTAAATGGAAGCTGGATGAAACTAAGTCTCTGCTTCAATAAAAGTTGGATCGATGTAATAATGTTTTAACCTAAATCGGGTTTTACTTTTAAAAAATGCATCTATAATTAGAAGTTTATCTTGTTCATGAAGTGTCTGAATACACATTTTGTCCGTCATTGACACCTTGTCCAATGCTTAATGCTTTACAAAGTTCAATTTTATTGTTTAAATAACAAAATTATCAATCTGAAAAAGACATAGGCCTATTGCCAAATGATGTCACAGTGACGTACAGCTACGCTGGTACATGTTTCTATTCTAAAACATAATGATAATGATTATCTGGCAATACCAAGTTTATTTTCCAACAATTATTTTAGATGCGACTGTTAAAAATCGTTTTTGTTACTTTTCTTGCGTTATTTTTGGATCACCCAAAAAAGAACAGTGGGCGGACTCACCAAAAGTAATATGAATTTTGTTCTGTTTAAATTTTTTGGAAAGTTGGCTATTGTGCGCATAATTATATATCTATAGAATAGATTGTCTTTAAGCCTGTAAAACTTGATGCACAATTCTTACTTTGGCCAAAATATTGGCAAAAACTTTGGCAAAAACTCATAGGATTACTTTTTTGCCCACCCTGTGTATGAATATTATTACATATATATATATATGTACATATGTGTGTATGTATATGCTCATGCTATATGTATATGTGTATGTATATATATATCATGGGGAACATTGGCATATATGCAAACAACGTTAGGTGGTTGTGCTTGTACCGAATAGCATATTCAAGTGTCGCCTGCTTGACATGTCAAACTGATGTCAAACATCTGAGAGCTGGCCATTATTCCGTTTCCTTCTGTTCTTGCCCTCTTCCTCTTCCTCCTCCTCTTCCTCCTCCTCCTCCTCCTCCTCCTTTGTCTCCCACCCATTGACTCCGTTGTTTGGGGCCTGCCATGCACGGATATCGTCGTCGTCGTCCCATCGTCAAAATTGCACAGCAGACCGATGATGTCTTGTGTCAATCTTTGCCCATCGCAACTTCATCGGTGAAAGTCCATTCCTGCAGTGGTGAAGCTCTCATTTTTTTTATATAATCCAAGCTATACAGTCCAAGTAGTAAATCCAGCTCAGTGGTGAATCCAGGCCAATGAAGAAAACCGTTCGACGAGTGACACATTCGATTAGAAGTATGCAATATGATTAGAAGTATGCAATATGATTAGAAGTATGCAATATGATTAGAAGTATGCAATATGATTAGACGTATGCAATATGATTAGAAGTATGCAATTCGAAGTATGCAAACTTCTAATCGATGTTCAAAAGTACAAGGTCAGTAGCTTTGAAATATGAGTCGCAATGTACAAATTATTTCTGAGAGAAGGACTCACTCAACGCCAGACGACCGTCTTCCTAAACAGCAATCGTGCTGCCAGTGGCGTCCAACCCCCCAACCACCTCCCCCCCCCCCCCCAAACCCCAACCCACAAGACCCCAATCTGGATTGAGAGAACAACTGGCCCTCCCTCCTCTCTGGCTGACTTGCTATAGCATTGTAAATCAACAACCCCAGAGCTGCAGTGTATGCCCAAATTATACTTTTAACCCCCACCCCACCCCACTTTTGAAGTTCGATGGAGATAGCTCTCTCTCTCTCTCCAAACGCCACCGTTTGTATACTTCACTGAGTCCTGCTAAAGTTAAACAGTAACCATCTCCATACACAAGAAACTACATGTGCATTATATATATATATACATTCATAATATGTATACATAATATATATAGTCGTCTCTTATACAGACATCGCACAGCAACCCTCTCATAGAAGAAGAAGGAGGAGGAGAAAGAGGAGGAGAAAGAGGAGGAGGAGGAGAAAGAGGAGGAGGAGGAGAAAGAGGAGGAGGAGGAGAAAGAGAAGGAGGAGGAGAAAGAGGAGGAGGAGGAGAAAGAGAAGGAGGAGGAGGAGGAGGAGGAGGAGAGGACTATAAGGACGGGGAGGATGGAGAAGATGCGGAGGAGAAAGAGAAGGAGGAGGAGAAAGAGGAGGAGGAGGAGAAAGAGGAGGAGGAGGAGAAAGAGAAGGAGGAGGAGAAAGAGGAGGAGGAGGAGGAGGAGAGGAGTATAAGGATGGGGAGGATGGAGAAGATGCGGAGGAGAAAGAGGAGGAGGAGGAGGATGGAGAGGAGTATAAGGACGGGGAGGATGGAGAAGATGCGGAGGAGAAAGAGAAGGAGGAGGAGAAAGAGGAGGAGGAGGAGAAAGAGGAGGAGGAGGAGAAAGAGAAGGAGGAGGAGAAAGAGGAGGAGGAGGAGGAGGAGGAGAGGAGTATAAGGATGGGGAGGATGGAGAAGATGCGGAGGAGAAAGAGGAGGAGGAGGAGGATGGAGAGGAAGCTGCTCAAACGCATTCTCTGCGCTTTACAGACCGAACGTTCAACACGCATTGATGTGGGTGGGGCAACGTGCAGTGGTACATGTACGTACATGTACATCATCTGCAGATGCAAACCCCAAGTTTTACTGAACGACTCAGAATCCTTGGTGGTGGTGGTATTTACGTGTGCAGTTTACTATGATGTCCTTTCCCCCGTGAACTTGTGCTTCTTACGTTAATTTCGTCATCATCGTCATCATCATTATCACCGTCGTCATCATTATCATCATCATCATCATCATCATCATCATCATCATCATCATCATCATCATCATCATCATAATCATCATCATCATCATCATCATCATCATCATCATTGACAGCGAATGGTCTCTTTCGATGTCAAAGGGAAGCACACGAGCTGACCTTCTGCGGCCGCCCTTCCCCCCACCCCACAAATACGATCTTCAAGTTGTAATCATACAATTACTCGAGAATGCGCAACAATAATCCACTCCCTATAAGGCGTAAAAAAATTGTTGTCTTTCCGGTAACCCGACCGACCCATTTTTACGGCCGCGACTCAAATATTTTTGTAAAAAATTTTTATTAAAATTTTTTTTTATTTTAAACCTTTCAAAAAATTTTTAAATTTTTTTCAAAAAATATTTTTTTAACATTTGTATTGACATAACATAAGAGACGTCAACAAAATGAAATTAATAGGACTGTTTCTAGAGCAGTTTTAGGTGCAGACAGTCGGGGAAATAGGCAGTTTATACTTGCTTAGAACACGTACTTTGTTTCAGCGTGCAAAAAAGACTAGTGGGGTATACTTTTTCGGATAGTCACT
>OX243828.1:28241677-28249168 GCA_945859605.1 Lumbricus rubellus
GTTCCGAGCGACAGATCTGATGAAGAACCAGGCGTACGCGATCGGGTACAGCATCATCGCATTCTTCATCGTCATGTACCTCGTGCCAATGACCATGCTCACCGTACTCAACTCATGGATCCTCGTCGCCCTTCGTCGGTCGCAAGCCATGCGCTGCTCCACACTCGGCGTACACCATGGAGCGTCAACCGCTTCCGGTGGTACGGGTGCCAAACGTACCACCACCACCACCAACACCAACACCACCACGACCGGATACGGAAGGAGTTCGTCGGCGGCAGCAGCAGCAGCAGCGGCAGCAGCATCGACACGTACAGTGACGATGATTGCGATGACGATCGTTCTCATCTGCATCGTCTGCAACGTCATGGCAATGGCCGCACACATCATGTACTCTCTGCAGACGGCATTCCGCAAAGAACTTGGATTCCTCGAGCACTACCGACGCCATCTTGCCAACTACAGCAACGTTCTCATTACGCTGAACTCAGCCGTCAATTTCGTCGTCTACTGCGCATTCAGTCGCAAGTTCCGCAACGTCTTCGTCCGCGTTTTCCTCGGACGTCGACCACATTCTTCGAACACCGGAAGCTGCTTCGGTTGCTGTGGACGATACTCCGCGTCTAGGAACAGACTGGACACGGATGCGTGCTCGGACAGCTGCAGCGGTGGTCTGAGGCAGAGCAGCACCACGGCGGCGACGACGAAGCACATCTCGATGAGTTTCATCGGATCCTCATCCGTCATGAAACGAGACACAGCAGCAGCATCAGCAGCAGCAGCAGCATCAGCAGCAGCAGCAGCAGCCATCGACCGTGAAGCCGAGATGCTATGTGATTCGAGCGTTCTCTAGGAAATCTCGATGCGATGCTTAACATTATAAGCCAATCATATTTTTTGTGGCTGCGATCATTGCCACAGCAGCTTCTATCTGAGTTGATCACATCTATACCATGGCACGGCGCCATGCACCATAAACAAGGAGAGTTCAGTGATAATCCAAGGAAATATTCATGTAATTCCTTTTACTAGACCTACATTTGCATACTCTCACTCATGTGCACCTGTTATATAATGCATGTTACACTGCAGCTATTAGGCCTATTAATCATTCATAATATTATTAATTATAATTAACTGCAGATGCCCATGACTTACAAACAACTCTAGAAATATTTCGATGGGCATTTATAACAAACTTCGGAGCTTTAACGATTAAATTGCGGTGTTCAAGTCATCTGTCAAACTTGACTTTGACCTCACGGAATCCAATTGACCAAAAAAGGACAGTGAACGTCAAAGAAGAAAGCCACTAAATATGGATCTACAACAACAACAACAACAACAACAACAACAACAGCAGCAACAACAACAACAACAACAACAACAGAAGCAACAACAACAATAACATGTAGCAGCCAGACATTGCCATCCAAATGTTTCTGCATAGTTGAGGATTTGGCGAAGAACTCCATGTATAGCCGCCTATCGCTAACATTTCTCCAGCTGAACAGCAAAGACTTCGTCATGGCCACCTCACATCGCCAACTCAATATATTAGTTGCTGTCCCTAGACAGCGGGATTATTTTATCCCGTTAGGGCCTCCCTTTTTGTAATCAATGTGCATGATGTGTGAACTTTTTATACTCTGGTTGCAAAATAAAAAATATTTGATTTATTGATTGAATGATTGATCAACGTTTTCTTATTTCAAACGGACCAATGAGACTCCAACTCGTCTTCAACAGGTTTAAACTGACCAATGAGACTCCAATTCGTCTTCAACAGGTTTAAACTGACCAATGAGACTCCAACTCGTCTTCAACAGGTTTAAACTGACCAATGAGACTCCAACTCGTCTTCAACAGGTTTAAACTGACCAATGAGACTCCAACTCGTCTTCAACAGGTTTGAACTGACCAATGAAAGATTGCGGCCATTTGTTTAAATCGTGAATAGGTTAATTGTTTGATATTATGTATAGCCTAGTATTATACGGATCCTATCAGTTCGTCTGAAACTTTCAGGGTTCAATCAATCTTTGATCGGAATTGGCCTATTAATTGGCCATTTCACGTTGTGTTATAATGTTGGCGTATTCTGATCATTCTGCTGCTTCGTTTAAGTGTAACTTTGTCTTAGGTTTGATATTGAGATCTGAGCCAATAGCCAGGTTGCTTGTGTAAAAATTTATTACCTTTGATGTACACTGCTTTGTGGTACGGTAGTGATGCGGTCTTAGTGAGTTTGTGGATTGGAATTTCTTTGTACAGACGAACCAATTATAGGGAAGCTTAGTTATTGTTCTGAGTTTGACGACCCGGGCATTATTTAACACGAATGATGTCAACTTTTTTGAATGTTCACATGATCTTGGAATGGACAAACTGGCATGACACGAGCGGATAAACAGTTTCACAAAGAGACTGCATGCCTACATCGCCGACCAGACTAATGATGAGTCACAACTCACAACCTTTCCACTTTGTGTACACATTTAACCAAGTCATCTTTGATACTGAATATTAAACATCATTTTATTATGTAAAGCGCTGTATATTTAATTTGAATGTTGTATGCAATGTATGGTAATTATGTAATACATGAGTTTGATAGGCTAATAATAAACAACGATTTCTTCAATTTTAATGTCAGTGACAGATGTTTTATAGTCACTTAATTATATACATTAATAGGTTAAGTAGGCCTATATAATATAGAATATTAAATTGCAGCTCGGTTTCAAATTTCGAGTTCAGCATTATGTGGTAGGTCATTTTTAATGATGACTAGACTAACAATATTAATATTAGGTAGAGCCTACTATGAATAAAATTGGAATTAAGCGTGACGAATTAATTAATCAAATAAAATAATATCAGAAACCTTCATGCTTTCTTTGGGAAGCTGATGTATTGAAACCTCCATTGGCGAATTAAATTGAAATTGAAATTCTAGATGTGTTGCAGCAAACATTAAACTTGTGACCATATCTTTAAATTTAATTGATTCTTAAGCATAATAATTATAAGCATTCAAGCAAGAAGCTTCAGCCTATTAGAAAGTGTCACGTTTCATCACAACTCCGCTTATAATATTTTATCCAGGTTAGGTTTTTGCCGTTACGTTTAATAATTTTCATTTTATAGGCTACTTAGACCTATCTATTAACGACAGACAGACAGTAGTCTGACGGTATACAGACTAATTTTTGCCAGTGATACTAGGCTAGCCTGCCTTAATTGCCATTCAGTAATCAAATAAAATAATATCAGAAACTTTCATGCTTTCTTTGGGAAGCTGATGTGTGAAATTGAAATTGTCTTCGCTTTTATGTAATGTCTAATACTGCAGTCATAACAGAAAAATGTGCTCAGAACCTTGACAAGCATGGGCTAAATTCATCATCAGTCCTTTTCGTGCAGTTCTGCACATCGGAAAATGCAGCTCCTCCACTCCTCCCTGTCCTCCACCAGATGAATTACCTCGTCCCATGTCATGTCCATGCATTTCAGATCTCCCTTGATGGTTTCTGTCCAGTTTTTCCTTGGTCTGCCTCTGAAGTTAAGTTCATCGCTTGCCTTGCTATCCTGGCTTCATCCATGCGGATCACATGACCCATCCATTTCAGTCTTCTCTTTCTGATGATGTTCGCCATGGTCTCCTGTCCTGTTGTTTACCTTACGGTGGTGTTTTTTTTACTTTGTCTCGCCAAGAGACGTGCAGGATTTTCCTGAGCAATCTGTGGTGCACCGTATCAGGTCTTCTCCCGTTTGTCACCGTCATCGGCCACGTTTCCGCTCCATACAGTAGTGTACTCACGACCACTGCCTCGTACAATCGAATTTTGACCTTCATGCTGCATCCACTTTATTTCCAGATCGTCTCCAATCTTCCAAATGCTGCGTTTGCTCTTCCTATTCGCTTCATTATTTCTTCATCACAGCTCTACTATCTGCGCTGATTGAGCTGCCGAGGTAGCAAAAAGTGCGTCAGTGTTGGAGAGCTGTTGGACTTCACGTCGACGAATAACTTTAGATCAGTTTTTCCAATACGTTACACGGTGTCTCTAGGACTACCTGTTTAGCAAAGAATTTCCCGGGGAGTTTGGTCTGCCCGGGTCATTGTCTTGACTGCAAATTTATTCGGACACACGAGCAATAATAGCGGATGTGCGTGCCGTGCGCACCGATTCCCATGATTTACGAGTGTATAGAAAATTCTGTTTTATCAATTTTCCGTAGCATATGATTCAAGGCATTTTTTTTATTCCATCCTCTGTTCGAAAACTTGTTAATCATTTCAAACGAATTAAATCCCTTATCAGTTCGCAAAATTAGGATCAAAACGCGATCATCGTCTGACAACGTCAAAATGACAACGAAATATGGTAGGTAGCGCTGTTCCGGGCATATAATTAAAACTTGAACTGGTATCGATTCGACCTTTTCAGAGGAAATACTAGACTAGAGTGAGATACCTTTGATTTGACGCATAAAGTACAAATAAATTCCACAAATTGGCGGAGTTATAAGCATGCAAAGTTGGTTCATTTATGTTGGCCCACCCTGTATACAGTATAGCGAGGCCATGCACACACCGTTTTTTACGATTCAAAAACGAGACACAACAAAAGGTAACAAAAACACGATTTTATTAAGTCTCATCTCAAATAACTGTTATTATATAGTTTTGATATTGCCAGATGATCATTATTGTTACTATTTAAAAAAGAAACAGGGTACCAGCGTTGCTGGACGTCACTGAGAAGTCACTTAGCAAGATGACAATCAAGTTGGTAAATAAAGAATCTGGCCATCATGTGTAAATATGAATTGTCTTTAAGACTGTAAAATTTCATTTCGAAATTCTTACTTTTGTCCAAGATATTGACAAAAAACCTACGGGTGTCTTTTTTGGCCCACCCTGTATATGTAGATGTAGTTCTTTCGATAGACGTATGCTAGGGAGAGGCGAGGTCATAATGCAGACGGCATATGTGGCTCGAAATGTGTGAGTACGGCGGATGGCACTGTTTCCGATCCTCATGCAAGCGCAAACTCGTGAAAAGCAGATTGCAAGGCCACCACCACCGCCACCACCACCACAACCGCCAACACAACCGCCACCACAGCCGCCACCACCGCCGCGCAGCCAAAGATATCGCGGTGGCGTATATATGCGCAGAAGGGCCGTCGTCAACGTTTCCCGACCACTTGGTAAGTCCTTGTCGACCAACAGCGTAATTAATCTGTCAATCACGTTGATGACATCGACGACGTGCAGGGACAGAGATGACGACGAGAGACACCAAGTGACCGTCCGACCCTCCTCCCCCTCCAGCCACCCACCACCCACTCCCCCTTCACCCAGGTACACCTACGCACCGTCCAGCGTTGGGCTTTGCTTGATCGCAGGAATGATATCCGTCGTAATCGGGTCGAAGTGGGTCAGTCCTGCAATTTGGTTATATGCCGGGATCTTTAAGTATAGTTCATGAAAACCAGATAGCAGATATTATATCAAACTTACCGCAGAGGGTCATCCATAAATTATTGACGTCAGCAAAACGATCTGCTCTGGATCCCTCCAAAGTCTTCTTTGATTCGCCTATAATTGTCTACATCTGGTAATACCCTCTCATCCCCCTTTGTCTCTCAAACGTGGGATTAAAAAAATACACAGCGTTATTTAGTCGTCGTTAATATATTGGACTATGATCTCTGTCGAAAAGGTCGAAAAGTCGTCACCCTCTTTGGTCTCTCTCTCTCTCTCACTCTCTCTCTCTCTCTCACTCTCTCTCTCTCTCTCTCTCTCTCTCTCTCTCTCTCTCTCTCTCTCTCTCTCTCTCTCTCTCTCTCTCTCTCTCTCTCTCACTCTGTCTCTTTCTATCTATCTATCTCTTTCTATCTATCTATCTATCTATCTATCTATCTATCTATCTATCTATCTATCTATCTATCTATCTATCTATCTCTCTCTCTCTCACTCTGTCTCTCTCTGTGTGTCTGTCTGTCTGTCTGTCTGTCTGTCTGTCTGTCTGTCTGTCTGTCTGTCTGTCTGTCTGTCTGTCTGTCTGTCTGTCTCTCTCTCTCTCTCTCTCTGTATTCTACTACTGTTCCTTAGTTGAAGATTCGTTGACACAAACGCAACAAGATACAAAAGCTGCAGATTCCGTTTTGAGTGAGGGCAGCGGAGAGTAATCGTGTCAATAAAATCGAGACGGATTAAGGTCTGCAATTTATGTATTATAAACCATCGGTTCTCAACCGAGGGTCCGCGGCCGTCTGTTTTGTGGTTCGCGAGCAAGTCCTGAAAATTATATATTATGTTCAGAACTTAAGATAATTATGGAAATCATGAACAGTTAATGATAATAGGCCTGGCGATGTTCGCTGCTTATCAAGGGAGAAGTCTGTGACAGACTCTCTATGGATTTCTGGATGCTTTTGAGTTTCCTAGAGAAAAAGACCACAGCCTGCAATTCATTTGAATAACAACTGAAGGGATTCAACTCTGGCTTAAATCTAATCACCGTCAGTGATAAAGTGTCTGATTTTACACACACAAAAATGATCTCTGGTGCAAAACGGATAGTGGTAGGTAAGTAACTCTGAGACATTTGATCAATTGTATGAATTCACACAGAAATAAAGAGGTGCTCAGATAAATCAACCAAAATGGCAGACAGATACAATGTAGGTCCATAGAGGCATTGCAAGCATTTTATACTCTAATAGTATACAGTGATTATACTATTGGAGTATAAAATGCTTGTGCCTGTGTGTATGTCTGTCTGTCTGTCTGTCTGTCTGTTCGTTTGTCTGTCTTTATGTCTGTCTCTTATACACGTATATGCTGGTTTTTTCTCTGTTTGTTGTACGTCATCTTTCTCTCTTTGGTACGCACAGTCTTTCAGTCTGTTTGCTACGTAAATCATCTCTGACACATTCAGTCTTTCATTGTGTTTGTCATGTCACCGCGTTCTCTCTTTGCACCTGCTGCTGCTGCTGCTGCTGCTGATGCTGCTGCTGATGTTGATGCTGCTTTTACTTCTCTTCTTACCATACATCATCGCTCTCGCCGTCTGCCTATCTCTCTCTCTCTCTCTCTCTCTCTCTCTCTCTCTCTCTCTCTCTCTCTCTCTCTCTCTCTCTCTCTCTCTCTCTATCTCTATCTCTGTGTGTCTGCTTCTCTGCTGATCAGTTTACTTTCCAGCGTCGATCTACTGCATGTTCCACCTTTGCTCTGCAGCACTCGTACATGTATCTCTCACCCACAATATCACAGATGATATGCTTCGTTCCAACTCCGTCCTTAACCATCATTGTGCAATTCTCTTCCTCCCTCCACTCTACTTTCTGGATCGTTATCTACATATCTCTCTCTCTTTCTTTCTTTCTCTCTCTCTCTCTCTCTCTCTCTCTCTCTCTCTCTCTCTCTCTTCCTATTATCTTTTTTCTCTAGAGGTTATTGCACTGGGAGCGCTA
>OX243828.1:28249368-28266868 GCA_945859605.1 Lumbricus rubellus
GCTGCTGCATTGCTGCTGCCAACTCTATTCATACTTTTGCATGGACAATGAGTCAGTGACATTGTATACAGATGGAAAGTATGAGAAAGAAAGAGGAGGAGGAGAATGAAGAGGAGGAGTAGGAGGAGCAGGAGGAGGAGTAGGAGAAGGAAGAGGAGGATTGATGGATAAAGAAGATGGAAAAGAAGATCAGGCAATTAGTCTGCTATACCCTGAAAAGAAAACGAAGAATAGTAGTATTGGGAAAAGAGGCATTCACGAAAAGAGGAGAATTGATGAGAGGAGAGTTGAGCAAAGATCTGAAGAAGAGACTTGTCGAAGTAGGCCTACTGTTATGGAGCGTGGTACTGTACGGGTCGGAAACATGGACCATCAGGAAAGAGGACAGCAAGAGACTGGAAGCCTTTGAGAAGTGGATATGGACAATGCTAAAAGTGTAAAAAAAGAAGTGCCTGGACGTTCCGTACCTTTCCAAAAGAAGTGCAGGACGCCCCTTACATTTTCAGGTGTGCTGGCCAAAGAAGTGGTAGGACGACACAGAGAATTGAAAATAAGTGTAAGGACGCCGTCCATGACCGTCGTGCCACACTGTAAGCCCTGGATATGAAGAAGGATGGAAAAGGTGAGCTGGACGGAGCGAGTGACGAATGAAGAGGTGCTGCAAAGAGTAGGAGAAAAAAAGATCACTGATGAAAACTTTAAGAGAAAGGCAAAAAACTGGATTGGACACATATTAAGAGGAGACTACTTCCTGAGAGAAATCATGGAAGAGAGATTGGAGGGAAAGAGAAAGATAGGAAGACAGAGGCAGATGATGCTGGGATGGATGATGACTGACGGATACAGCGAACTGAAGAGAGAAAAAAGAGAAGAATGGCGTCATTGGAAGTTGGAACCTGCCGAGGGGCAGAGAACTTAAAGAAGAAGAAGAAGATCATGAAAAAGGCAATGATGAGTATGAGTACAGTGTAAGTGACGTCATTGTCTGTCTCAGTTTCAATGCGTCTCAATCCGATTCAGTGCATCTCAATGATCCTCAGTCTATGATCCTGCAGTTGCAGCTTCAATCTGTGTCAGTCGGTGTTCGTTTGTTTCAGTCTGTCTCAGTCTGTCTCAGTCTGTATCAGTCTGTCTCAGTCTGTCTCAGTCTGTCTCAGTCTGTCTCAGTAGGCCTAAGTATTACGGACGTCACACCCTACTTCTGTGTAGAACTGCTGAGGACTTGCATTTCTACAGAGGGAGACTGCATGGTTGCTATAGAGACAGAAGAGTTTAGTCTTTTTGTCTCCTCCTCCTATCCCTAGCAACCTGTGCTGGGAAAAAATATATGCATATATATGTACATATATATATATATATATATATATATATATATATATATATATATTAGCACGTCGCAATGATTGACTTGGAAAGGGCATCAATTAACGCGGCCGAAATAATCTGAAAGAATAATATCTATCATGAGATTGATTGAAGAACTAATCTGAAAGAATAATATCTATCATGAGATTGATTGAAGAACTAATCTGAAAGAATAATATCTATCATGAGATTGATTGAAGAACTAATCTGAAAGAATAATATTTATCATGAGATTGATTGAAGAACTAATCTGAAAGAATAATATCTATCATGAGATTGATTGAAGAACTAATCTGAAAGGATAATATCAATCATGAGATTGATTGAAGAACAAATCTGAAAGAATAATATTTATCATGAGATTGATTGAAGAACTAATCTGAAAGAATAATATCTATCATGAGATTGATTGAAGAACTAATCTGAAAGAATAATATCTATCATGAGATTGATTGAAGAACTAATCTGAAAGAATAATATTTATCATGAGATTGATTGAAGAACTAATCTGAAAGAATAATATCAGTCATGAGATTGATTGAAGAACAAATCTGAAAGAATAATATCAGTCATGAGATTGATTGAAGAACTAATCTGAAAGAATAATATCTATCATGAGATTGATTGAAGAACTAATCTGAAAGAATAATATCAGTCATGAGATTGATTGAAGAACTAATCTGAAAGAATAATATCAATCATGAGATTGATTGAAGAACAAATCTGAAAGAATAATATTTATCATGAGATTGATTGAAGAACTAATCTGAAAGAATAATATTTATCATGAGATTGATTGAAGAACTAATCTGAAAGAATAATATCTATCATGAGATTGATTGAAGAACTAATCTGAAAGAATAATATCTATCATGAGATTGATTGAAGAACTAATCTGAAAGAATAATATCTATCATGAGATTGATTGAAGAACAAATCTGAAAGAATAATATCTATCATGAGATTGATTGAAGAACTAATCTGAAAGAATAATATCTATCATGAGATTGATTGAAGAACTAATCTGAAAGAATAATATCTATCATGAGATTGATTGAAGAACTAATCTGAAAGAATAATATTTATCATGAGATTGATTGAAGAACTACTCTGAAAGAATCATATTTATCATGAGATTGATTGAAGAACTAATCTGAAAGAATAATATCTATCATGAGATTGATTGAAGAACTAATCTGAAAGAATAATATCTATCATGAGATTGATTGAAGAACTAATCTGAAAGAATAATATTTATCATGAGATTGATTGAAGAACTAATCTGAAAGAATAATATCTATCATGAGATTGATTGAAGAACTAATCTGAAAGAATAATATCTATCATGAGATTGATTGAAGAACTAATCTGAAAGAATAATATTTATCATGAGATTGATTGAAGAACTAATCTGAAAGAATAATATCTATCATGAGATTGATTGAAGAACTAATCTGAAAGAATAATATCAATCATGAGATTGATTGAAGAACAAATCTGAAAGAATAATATTTATCATGAGATTGATTGAAGAACTAATCTGAAAGAATAATATCTATTATGAGATTGATTGAAGAACTAATCTGAAAGAATAATATCTATCATGAGATTGATTGAAGAACTAATCTGAAAGAATAATATCTATCATGAGATTGATTGAAGAACTAATCTGAAAGAATAATATTTATCATGAGATTGATTGAAGAACTAATCTGAAAGAATAATATTTATCATGAGATTGATTGAAGAACTAATCTGAAAGAATAATATTTATCATGAGATTGATTGAAGAACTAATCTGAAAGAATAATATCTATCATGAGATTGATTGAAGAACTATAATCTGAAAAATAATATCAATCATTAGATTGATTGGCAGTAATTGAATTTTTGTTGCGCCGCTTCAGCATCGAACCAATCAGCGGCCTCTCTCTATTCACTGCAGCGGTGTAGACGATGCAAAATGTCAGCATGGCAGGAACTGGACTCATCTCTTGCATAAACATCTTACAACCAGGGCTGTTTTTAAGAAATTTTTAGAACTGCACAGCTCCTTTTTTCCTTTCCCATCTTCCGTGGTAAATTACTTCCAATCGGAGGACAATGACCTTTTTTGCTAGTTTTAACTGTACAGAAGTGCTTCTACAAACTGCACAAATCCATTTAGAACTGTACATTTTGTGTAGGCCTCCAACTGCACGTTAAAAAGCACTGCTTCCAACTTCTAAGATCTCCATAACTTAAAATCTATTGATCTTACCCTTTTGACCTTCCCGGGCACATAACCAGGGTTTAAGGAATTTCATGTGATGATGCTGCGCCGTTTGTCCACAGACCAGCAATATCCGAGACCCTGTGAAATGTAGACCAGGATAAGCTAAAAACGAAACGCATTTAATGTATTGCGATGAAATAATAATATCATTATTTCGTGCTAATGATATCTTGCGTTTTCTTGACTGAAGATATTGACAGTTTGTTGCTTAGAATCAGCAAGAACTGATACTACACTGTAACTACAGTCTTCCAATGATTTGCCACTATTGTTTTCTCTCTAACTTCTGGTGTCTGCAGAAATCGTCTTGCTCTGTATAAACATCTATGAAAACTGGGCTAAATCACGTGTATGTGCATATGGTATCATAATATATAATATATATAATATATATATGATGCACTTGTGTGTAGGTCTATAATTAATGCACCATCTGCTGATGAGGTAAACAGACGAAGTCGATGTTTCACCAATACTTCTGAAACTCTATCTTCTTCTATTGTCTTTGCAGCAGATGAAGATATGTACTCAGCGGATTCTTCTTAAACATAATACACTGTAGGCCTAGTTATTATCGTCATCATCATATCGTCGTCCCTTGAACATGCTGAGAAATTCGTGCATAATATATGTGTTATGTGCATAGACACAAGCATTGTACAAATGCACGCATAATATAATATTTAAGAACCACTCAGCTGCATCAGATTCTGTCGATTTACAGAGCATTCCCATTGCCTGCATGCATGCAGTCCGTGTCGTTCTCTTCGTCGGCCATCATTCATTAGGGATATCATTAGAAAGCACATATTTTATATAAAAGTTGTGTGTGCGCAAAAGTAGCCCAAATACTGATGTTGGGACTTGCTGAGATTACGTCCTCTTCCACAAGAAGACTTTCCAGACTCTGAGGTTGGAATTAAGAATTGTGGGGCGCGGTGGTGTAGTGGTGACGTCGTTGCCTTGAAGCCGGAAGGTTCGAGGTTCGAATCCACCTCGCCGCGTAAGGACCTTGGGCAAGTCCTTCACTCACAATTGCTCAGCGCTTCGGCGTGAAACTCCGATGCAGTGCCCGCTCTGCATTCGGGAGCGCCTCTGAGTAGGAAGAGCTTGAAGGGGCGCTATAACAAGTGCACATACAAACATAAAAAAATCACCTCGTGGCAATAACTCAAAACCCTGCCTGAATTAGGTCAAGTCTAATAGCCTATCAACTTTATCCTAAAATGAGCGGTTCACCTTAACAGTCAAAATATTCTTTAAATACAATATTATACATGTAATACAACAATATGTAACAAAATATAAAATATTAAGTGACCCACCGCATCGTTGCAAAAGTAAAAGACGGAGGACAATTATTCCAGCCGTCGATGGAATGGGTGCATGTGGCTGCAGAGCTGAAAAATTCCACCAGACTATAGTGTAGGCCTATAATTTCTATAGGCCTAACTAACGCCGGTTACTGGGTCGTTTATAATCGAAATCGGCGCGCGAATTTTGTGTTTGGAACGCATTGTTATATTATCTGGTAACGATTTGAAAGAATAGCCATCATGAGATTGAATCGCACTCTTCTTCTTTATGTTCTCTGCCGTCAGGCAGGTTCGTATGTCCAACGACGCCATTTTTCTCTGTCCTGAGCTTCTCTTTTCAGTCCACTGTATCCCTCTTCTGACAGCATCCAGTCCAGCAGCATTGTTCTTGGTCTACCTCGCATCCTTTTCCCCTCCATTCTTCCCTCAATGATGTCTTTTAGTAGGGTGTCGCTCCTTAAGATGTGTCCTATCCATTTCTTCTGTCGCCCACGTATAGTGTCCATCAGTGATCTCTTTTCTTCCACAAATTGTAAGATTTCCTCGTTCGTTTTTCGCTCAACCCAGCTGATTCTCTCCATTCTTCGCCATATCCACATCTCGAAGGCCTCCAGTCGCTTTATCTTGTCGCATTGTCCATGTTTCCGAGCCGTACAGAACAACACTCCACACCAATGTCTTCACCATTCTCTTCTTCAGATTCATGTTTAGACTTCCTCTGAGTAGCTCCCCCCTTTTGTAGAATGCATCTTTTCCCATAGCTATTCTTCTTTTTATTTCTACGTGACACCTTGCATCCTCTGTAACCACACTTCCCAGATAGCAGAACTTCTTCACTTGTTCTATTTCCTCCCCATTTAATGTGATATTTACCGTTTCCTCTCCTCTCTTACTTATCTTCATCACCTTTGTTTTCTTTATGTTTATTTTCATGTCGTAGTCCAGCGATATCGTATTTAAGCGGATCGCACTATTATTGTATATCTGTGTTAAATAGAATAGTCGAAGGGAATTAGCTGCAGCTCCAGGTTCCGCTTCCACGTCTGTCTAATCGCTGGCGGAAGCACGATGCCGGAAATTGCGAAACCGGTGATGTCTCCGAAACGAAAACGAACTTCCGGATCCGGTGCGAAAGGAGAAAGACCCGGAATGAAACAGATCGAGGACAGTAATCAGTTGGTAGTAGGCCTAATGAGGGGACAGAGACGACGAATGGCTTGTAGCTGCATGTAGTTAAGAATATCTAGTAGCAAACTGTCATGAGCTTTGCAATGTAATCTACGTGTGATAGTGAAACGTCATCATGCAATTAATGAGGTAAATTATGTAACGCTGTTGTCATTCGGCATCGCTCCTGGTGCGAGTACTTCGAGAGAAACAAAAGGTTTAGGACCGTTTAGTAGCCGTCCAGCAGAAAAACATTGGTCAGTATGCTTGTATACAAAGCTAAACATCCCATGGTTTCCATTGGAATCTATGCAGCTGAGTGTTAAAGTGAAAGTGTTAAAACTTTTTGTTTGCTTGTTCAGCAATATCCATAAAAGTCATTTTTGATAAGAAGACTTCGTAAGCATCTAAGCAATCCGTCCGGATGAATTATTCGTTGTAAACGCCGAAGCTGTTTCTGCTAAAGGGGATGCATCGGAGTATTAAGTAAGACTTTCAGGAACAGGGGCAACAGTTTTAGGCTTTGAGCATCGTCCACTTCGGTTGATCCAGGCGATCCAGACCCACCAGTGTAGTGTAGCAGACGCCGGGTGGGTTGAGTAGAAGTGTTTAATCTAGGCATCTCAAGGAGGAAGTTCCTCCCAAAAATGGCATTCCGTTTCCAGAAAATTTGTACAAAATGGTAATGGTTTTTTCCTGTTTACAATTATAGTGTATTACATGAACTCCTTATAATAATATGCCCTGATATTATTTACTATTAGCTTATGTACCAGGATAGTAAATAAAAATTTTACTGGGCCTACATACTATCATAATATATTTTACTATAATATAATTATAATCAGTATAATTTACAGTTAATATTTGTACAAATACCATTTTTACAACTCTCCAGTGCTATCTCTCAAATTACAAAATGTCAAATTTTAAATTGTTTTGTTCTTTAGACACTTGGTAAAACAACATCATTAGGCTACTACATGGTAGTTTGGCAGTTCCTGCTGGATTTTTGTACTGTCATTGACTTTTGTACCAATTTCTGCTAATTGTGTCCTGGTCAGCAGTTCAGGTCTATCTTGGGCGACAGGGATAAACTGATTCCAGTGCAGCAATGCAAACTTTTGATTATTATAGGCCTACTCACTTCTGCATTTATTAATTGTAATAATTGTCTAGCAGCAGCAGCAGCAGCAGCAGCAGAACTGAGTTGCTGAACATAATGTTATTATTGTTGTACTTCCGAAAATTGTATTTTTAATTGTAAGAGTGATATAGCGCCACTTCAAGAGAAACTTCTCAGAGACACTGGTCCCGACCTGACATCAAACCACGATCAGCGAGAGTAATGGTTTCAAACGATTGTGGAAAGGGACAAAGAAAGACAAAGAAGTTCATTATAATAATTATATGGGTACCACTCCGTAGGTTGCTATTTATCGAAATCTTAAATCGCTATTAGCACTGACATAATTTCAAATAGGGCCAAACAGAGTAATCTTATTATTATAGCAATGACATCTTAGAATGCTACCATTACAATTTGTAAACTCAAAAAGAAATTGCTATTACTTTAAGCCTATTAAAATATATTCATGTCTTAGACCACTGTCATCAGAAGAGCAATAGTAGATCAATTTAAAATTCTGCCATTGCAATATCCGATGGGGAGAGTCACATTTCCTTCCATACTCCACGCACGTCCGCAAAACTCTTTTTCCCAACCCCCTCAAGAACCTTGATTCCCTTTCCAGCGAAGGACACTTGAGCGCCTCTGAGTAGTTTCTTGAAGGGGCGCTATATAAATGCTCTGAATGAATGAACTATAGATTAAAGACTTGACTGAGTTGAGTTGGTCATGGCTTCTGTCCTCCGTAATAAGTGAATAGACATGTTTATGATTATTTAGGTGCAGTTCCAACAGTTCCTTACACTGCAGTGACTGCACCAGCAGCAGCAGCAGCAGCAGCAACAGCAGCAGCAGACGACACACTTGACCGGTTCTCGTCTGTCTGCTTTCGTTTTTTGCGAACAGATTCAGAGATGATGACGTTCGAGCATTTTCTCCTGGAGACGTTCGTCTGTCTATCCGTTTTGTTCGTCTATCTGTCTATCCGTTCGTCTGTCTGTCCTGTCCGTCTGTCTGTCCGTTCGTCTATCTGTCTATCCGTTTTGTTCGTCTATCTGTCTATCCGTTCGTCTGTCTGTCCGTCTGTCTGTCCGTTCGTCTATCTGTATATCCGTTTTGTTCGTCTATCTGTCTATCCGTTCGTCTGTCTGTCGTCTGTCTGTCCGTTCGTCTATCTGTCTATCCGGTTTGTTCGTCTATCTGTCTATCCGTTCGTCTGTCTGTCCGTCTGTCTGTCCGTTCGTCTATCTGTCTATCTGTTTTGTTCGTCTATCTGTCAATCCGTTTGTTTGTCTGTCTGTCTGTCTGTCTGTCCGTTTTGTTCGTCTGTCTGTCTATCCGTTTTGTTCGTCTATCTGTCTATCCGTTTGTTTGTCTGTCTGTCTGTCTGTCTGTCCGTTTTGTGTGCGTTCTGTGTGCTCGACAAGTGGATTTCTATTGGTCGTAAATTCGACCACAGAATAGTATCGGTGTCTGTTTCTGTTCGGCTGTGGTCAGTATAAACTCTACATCGACGACTGTTTGATGAACGAGAGACAGATAGGGCCTACGCGTCTCTTTCTCGTATGTATGACTTATTGTATTTTACTACAAACGGTCGGCATCGTAAGGACCTCGTCGTCGTCGTCGTCATCGTCGTCGTTAGATGTCGTTAGTTGTCGTCCTACGAACTTCTCCAGCAATCCCATCACAGACGCTATAAAGAGCAGATCAGCCATCATCAGCGGTTTCCAGTTGACAAGCAGCAGCAGCAGCAGCAGCAGCAGCAGCAGCAGCGTGTCTTCTGTCTACTACAGCAGTCTAGTCCTATACTTGAGTTCTACGGCACCAGTCAGGGGCGGATCCAGGATTTCGGGTTAGGGGGGGCGTAAATACTACATACATACATACATGCATACATACATACATACATACATACATACATACATACATGCATGCATGCATACATACATACATACATACATAGGCCTACATACATACAAGCAAACATATTATTAAGTACATACACATATATAGGCATATAAGCCCACACACAATCACACATACATGCATTTGTTCGGCGCAGTGGTGAAAGGGTATAGGTCTAATTATCATAGTATGCATGTATGTATATATATGAATAGATCAGTTCTGATTAAGGTGCTGTGCTGATTTTGCATTGAAAAGATTTGAATGACAAACAACTGAAATAAGTCAGAATAGCATGCTGTCGTATAATATTCGGCTAACTTCAAATATGTTGAGCCCCCTCTATACATGCATCCAAAATTCTGAAAAAATTACCTGGAACTTCTCTCATGATAGACAACAATTGAGGAGGGTACCACATAAGAAATTCAGACATTATTTTTTTAACTGGCACCCTAGTATGTATGTATGTATGTATGTATGTATGTATGTATGTATGTATGTATGTATGTATGTATGTATGTATGTATGTATGTATTACAGTATGTATGTATGTATGTATGCAAAAATAATATAGTCGATGCCAATTTATCATACGATAATTAACATAGTAATGATAGAAATTGAATACACTAGTATTTGTATAAAAATAGATTCAATAAGCATGGACCGCACGCCACTGAGCGTTAAGAGAATGATTATGAGTAATCTTTTATACCTTTAATTTCTGCTGAAGAGGTCACATGACTCGACCTTCTGAAATCGCAGTTCTATATCCTTGATTTGCTTTTGTCCATAATATCGGCAGCTGAACGCTTTCGGCGGCTATAATCAGCACGACGAATTTCAAAATTATAATGATAATCATATGCCATCTTTTGAGATTTAGGCTTAAGATAGGGTTATGTCTTACCAACGGCAGTCGGCTTATTCGCGAATGATAAAACTGCTTGTTTAAGCCGTTTTGACGGCGAACCACTCGACATATTTTTTAATTGACCAATTTCTATTTACGTAAATTTTGTCTGTACATGAACTTTGTGAATGACGTAATGGCAAACGTCATTGGTCACGTGGGCAACGTCTGCTAGCAACTCAGGTAAGTAGGTAAGAGAGCTCCATTCTGCCGGTCCAGCTACTTCAAACATCCTATTCCCAAATTGCAATTATATTAGTTTTAGGTCAGTTTAGTTTGAGAACATTTGTTGAGGTTTAGGGGGGGGCGTACGCCGGCTCCGCCCCCCTCTGAATCCGCGCCTGCCAGTCTACCAATAGGTAGACCGTAGATGCGAATACACGGCACCACTGGTCTTGAACTTAGAGCCACATCATGGCAGGTAGGCATAATATATGGGACAATGTCAAACACTGTTTGTCATAAACAGTTACGAACTCCCCGTCATCCAAGTGTAATAACGTGTAATTTATGAGGCGCATATACACATCTATAGTCTTATTGAAACGTACAAATAAACGTCAAGCATCCTTTAATTACTGTTGCATGCGTCATAAAACAGTCACAATATTCTAGTTTCGCTGTTTCCGCAAACATCCAGGAAATTAACAAATTGGCATGGTTATGTTTTTGCACAAAACTTTACAACTATACATTCCGCCTTCGCACGAGTAACCGAGGCTAATGAGCGGAGTTTATCAGGGGCTGGGGGGGGGCTAAGCTTACCCAAGAAGGCCCAGATTCAACTTTTTAACCATGAAAATGGTATCCTTTTTCGGGGTTAGCCCCCCTAAGAAGGCCTATACTCGGGGTTAGCCCTCCCAAGAACGGAAACCAAACTCCGCCCATGCCGAGGCTTAGCCGAAGAATGGGGTTCAGCTCATTCTGTCGATTTCTAGTTGACTACAATTTTTATTTGGAACCCGGGACTTCGCTGAATGGACTCTGAAGAAAACCTGACATTAGGCTCTACGAAGATACTCAAGATAGACTGCGATTAGACCGCGTTTAGTCTGATATCAGCTGGCTGCTGCTTTCGTTTAGTTTGCGTGTAGGTCTATAATATTCTATATAATTCAGCCACTGAAAAGAGCGGTGATTGACGATGTAGTAGTGAAATCGACTGATCTCATAATGTTATATGGCTAAATCTACAATCAATCTAATCTAATCTATTCTAAATCAAATAACCTAACTAACTCTGTTCGTCATCGTGAACTCAGAATTTCTATTTCGCCCACAAAGCTAAGTCTTATTAAGAAGCGCTCGATGAAAATAAAATCGATAGGAATAGGGTGCCAAGATCCGGAGAGTCAGACGAGGAGTTATGTTAGACAGACGGCTATGTTGGATGATGTTTAGAGTTTAAACGGCGTGGGAGGTGAGGGGGGAGTGGATCAGGATATAATGATCTGTGAAAAAGCATTGTTCTGAGTTTCGAGTGAAAGGCATGGGCCTATGGGATAGGGTCTATATAGCAAGAGGTGGTCAGCTTTTGTGAGTTTAGTGAACTCCGTTGTTATAATAATGTAGGCTATGTAAGCTATCTACATGTAGGCCTATGTATGTATTGGTGGTGGCTGTGGTTTAAATCGAAAAACAAATTCACAGTCAATATAATCCGTTTGAAGAAGCGATGTCTAAAAAAATGTAGGCCTAGGCCTATAATAGACGTAGGTGCATACGTAGGCCTATATAATTAAGTTGAATAGAATAGGTTATCATATTTTAAATTCAGTTTGTCACAACTGCAGTTTCGATTTGCAGATCAGTCGCTCCATCTGGCGATCATTCGTAGTTTTATTCACATATCTTAAGCCTATACCTCATCCATCCACCTGACCTGCAACGTTAATAACAGTCTGACATACGCGCACGCACCCGCGTACGTAAGTATCGACACACGGATGTACGTACGTACGGTAGTACGCCATAAAGTATGTACGTAGGCCTATGTTGATGTATTGACGTACCAGCGTACGTAGGCCTACGTATTGACCTACTGACGTCTTGAAGTTTGTTCGCACGTATGGGCCTATAGACCTACATTGACGTACTCACATATTGGGGTACTGATGAACCTGCGTACGTAACTAAAATTGATCCATAAAAACTAAAACTAAAAACTAATATTCAGCAACAATTAAAATTAAAACTAAAACTAAATATTAAGACTAACAATAAACACTAAAACTAAAATTGAGACATTATTAAAACAACACTACCTGAAGACCGCACAGCTGCGCATGAGTGATGCAAAGGGCGCATCATCACTTCTTCGTCCACTGCATGCATTGTCCCACTCGTTGTCTGTGTTGATCCACGTTTTGAACAACTGATTCAAAATCGACAGAATTATTCGAGGAATACAAAAAACGACCAAAATGATGAAGCAGACTCTAAAGACTGCAAGACATCAAGTCGTTAAAGTTCCAAGCTGACAGCTAGAGTTCCAAGTCGATACTGCTACAATAATTCGATAGAGTTGATAGAAGCGACAGAAATCCCAGTCGATTAGAACACAGAATAATATTCTCTTTATTGAAACAATCTCGGTTGACATACCGCCATGGGCGCCGACTCTGCTAGGCCCGTGAGTGCTCAGTACCGCCAGAAACTGGCCATGCGAGGCCCACCTATGCATGGGCACCACCAGAAATCAGCCAGCAAGATATGCTTTTTAGGAGAGTATTTCTCTGTTGACATTGCTTAGGCTATCTATAAAAATCTTTTATGCATTTTTAAATCTCAGTTACTTTTAGTCTACCACTCTACCTTACTAGGCCTATTACTCCAGTTTTACCCCGTGCATGCGGTAGTCTGAACTTCGTTGGTCATGAGGCGATCAGCGAATACGAAGAAACACCTAAATCCTGCTTATTCGATCCGCTTCCGTCACTTTTTTATTGCGCACGAAGGCGACGATTTTAATTACATTATTTCTTTTTTACTGTAGCCCTAGGCTACATGCTCAATAACGTCCTCACTGCGCGAGAGTCACCTCCCAGCATCATAAAAGCGGGATATTGTTTTGTCTTTAAAAACTACTTAATAGCCTACTATTTGAAAAACTATTCTACAGTGTTATTATTGGTTCATTAAACACTAAACAGTGGCTAATTGTTTGATTTATTGTGCAAAATTTTAGTATGTTGACCTAATTGAGGGAGAGTGCTCCAAGACGCCCATGAAAACGAAGATTGTGCTTTTCTTCTGTGTGTATCCCAAGAGAAGTAGGCTACATGAGGCACAAAGAATGAAAAAAAAATTTTTAATTGGGAAGAGCATTATTTTATTGAAGTTTTAAATCATGTCTTTATGCAATGAGATAGCCTAATAGGAAATTTTGACAAGGATGTCATGACGTCAAAATGATAGTCTAAGGTTCTACCATCGCAGTGTGACAATAAAAAAATCGAAAATGGGGAGGAGCGCATCCCGTTCCCAAACACCTTCCCTGCTCGGCGCTGTGCTTCTCGGCGATCATACTTTGGCCGCGAGTTCGTCCCTTCAAACCAAGTCTCCGCCTTCAGGACCAAGTCTCCGCCTATATGAACAGTGGTGATTTCAATCAGTCTCCTATCAAAAAGGGTGAAAAAAATTTCGCGCGCTCACGCGCGCATTTTTTAAATTTCTTTTGGGCACCCCCACTTTTCGGGTCAACTCGGCGCCTATGGGGAGGCCTACGCCTTTTATAATAAGTGTAGTCAGAGGTAGGCCTATTGCACAATGCACAGGTCTGATTAGCGCTAGCTAGTCATCTGACGTTTCTCAACTACGATCGAGAGCATTAATGTTTCGTTTTATCTTCTGAGATGGACCAATCGGAGTAGGCTATAGAAGGCCCTTACAGCTTACAAATATTCGCCTTAGGGCTTAGGCTATCTGTAAGGCGTGCCCTTCTTTGAAATTTATAATTCTTCGTTAATGAAAAACTGCTCACATAATTGTGTATAAACTACTGCCAAACATTGTCACTATGAGTGTTGCAGCCAGGCGCAGATTTGAGAATTGGTCTTGTGGTAGAAAGGTGCGGAATTCCGGAATAACAACAACTTCGTTGTAGCCTATCAAGTCTATCAAAAGCTACTTCTTGTACAGCACAATATCTGATGTTGCAGATTCAATCATTTCTATGTCCACAGCAAAAAGAGTAGAAGCTAGTTTGAACTCTGGTTCAAATCGCAAAAGAACTACAAAATCGATTTTTAACCGAATTCTTTCCTTACAAGACCAAAATCCATGTGGCTGACGCGGGCCGCATTAATTGGGTCCACGGGCCGCGTGAAACCCCTGGATTAGAGTAGGCTTAATCATTGTAAGTAACGATTCTAAATATTAGCTGGTCTTTGCAATCTTATGCATCGAGGTCAATAATAATTTTATATCGAAAGCTACAACCTCGCACTTTGGTACAAAATAATTTTAATAATTTTACCAGAACGTGCGTCATTTAACTAACGATATCCAATAATTATCTGAAAATTGTCAATAAAAACTAATTTAAAGCACTGTAAAAATATCATTGATGAACGAAGCGGGTAATTAATCCGAGTATCCGGGTCAATTTATATCCCAGAAGCCACAGCGCGCTTCTATTTATGTTTTCCGCGCGCGGACAAGTTGCAATCGCACCAGGCATGGTAATTTAAAAGCTGGCAAGCAGATGTCCGGCTTTGAGTTTGGTATAGCCTATGTTTACAGCTGCATCGTGTATATTAGGCGTATATGAATTTGGAGTAGGCTTATTTATAATTATCCTAATCAGCTGTCGTATGAAATCACGAATAACGGGTTTTTTTATATCGAAGACTGACAGACTAATAGTAGGCGGCTGTAGGCCTAGGCCTAATCTTCAAAGTTCTACAAAGTTGTAACGGAAACGGATGAAGGCCGGCGGAAGTCTTAAGTTGGCACGGTGTTGCTCCGAGGGATTGCAAGTTCGTCCTTCTCCGTCGTCTTTCGAAGGACTAGCGCGTGTTTTCCTCTGTCAGTTGCAATCCTGAAGAATTGACCAACTCGAAGACACGATTTCTTTTCAAAAACTTTATAATAATATTAGTGTATCAACACGATCACAGCAACAGCAACTGAACGTCAGCTGCTGCTAGGCGGCTGTCTTCCCTATGTCCCTGACTCCGAGAACAGTCGGCCAGTGGAGGCAGAGGGCAAGGGTACAGTACACACATTGCCATCGAGTCCTGGGAAGTTGGGAACAGAGAACACTAAAGCGAACATAGGCGAAGAACTAGGCGCGATAGCTAGACTGCTAGCAGCTAGAGGACAGTCGGACAGTTATTTTTAATGACAATAATATCGCATTCTTTGAATTTTAAAACTTTTAGGCTACATGCATCTTTGATAGTCAAATGCATTATAGGCCTACACTAAGTCAACGTGTTTTATATTAAAATAGTGCTCTTAGCTAAAAAAAAGGGGGGGGGAAACAGCGGTATCCCGTCTTAGGTGACTCTACGTACTCCACCAGTTCCGAAAATCAAATCATGAAATCAACTGCATAAATCTATGCTTGCTGCCTTGGGCCCCGCAGACCCTAAGGTCGGGCCTGTATAGGCCCAAGTTATAGCGATATAGCCTACAGTTAGGCCTATTTAGGCTATCTGCTGTACTAGGTAATTTTTTCCTTTGGTTTTAGAGCACTTCGAACATTTAGAACACTTAAGAACACTTAGAGTCACTAAATAAATTCTATAGTTGCCTTACTTGAAACAATTATTAGAGTCACTTTAAATTTTGATCACTGCATATAGGCTACATTTTCAGTTATACGCATTTAAACAAATAAGGACAGAATAGTTTATTCCTCTGATTGGCCTAGTCTATACCGGTATATTCCATCCAGAGGGATAGATTATTTCATCCCCTAGGATAGCTTTAATTAAGGCGGGGTAGAATACCCCCACCGCACCGGCCGATAAAATAGCGAGAGGAAGTCTGTTTCAACATCGAGGACCACCCGTCGAGAAAGCACGAAGCAGCTTCGTTCCCCACCATAGTAAAGTTTGGGGAACCGTCTCCTCTGTCCCCCTAATTAGTCTTCGCCCACATGGCCTATGTGACTCCATTAACAGGCAAAGATCGTCGCATCTAGGCCCCGATCTGCACATGCCCAAACCGTCGTATGGTATAATTGTAGGCCCTATAAGTGGGTTTGACATCTCAGTGACCTAATTCGACTATAGCACAGTGACCTAATTCGACTAATTCCACACTTCTACAGGAAGTTGGACTGATTTTAGATGAATTAAAGCGTTGGAATTAGACCTGTGAGTGACTTTGGCCAGCCATGCATCTGACCCCACTTGACTCTAAAGGGATTTAATTGAGATCGGCTTGAAGTCGACGGCTTGGAGCCAAAACGACTTGACACGACTTGGCAGAAAAACAAACGACTTCCGACTTGAAGTCGACTTCTGACATCATAATGACCATTAGCCTATAGGCCTACGTACAGCAGATAGCCTAATTAAAGAAGTCAAGCCAATTTTGCATCCTACTAGTAGACCTATAGATCCTTCTTACTGAGGGTAAATTAAGTCTGTAAATTATTGTTGAACACGACAATCTGCAGACGACTGTACGTATCACGTTACTAACAGCGCATCAAATTTGCTCTAAACTATCGATTTATTAGTATAGGCCTATCATCATCATCCTATGAGATCCAACTTTCTTTGCATCGATTTCAATGCATCACTAAAACTTAATTGAATTGATTTGCTCGCCTTCGATCATCTCTTGATATTAAGACAGACGTGCTAGCATTTCAATTCGACATCTTCTTATGAAACCTATGCCTACGTGACACTACGTGTGAGTGTGACGTTAACATAGATTAGAAACACAAAAACAGTAACTCGCCAGACAGCAGTCGATCGTCACGATATCAATAAAATACAAATAGCCTACCGGTAGCTATGTCTAGGTCTAATTATATAGGCCTAGCAAAGCCCGTTTCGGTAATAGGAGCGTACACCAAATAATTTCGCAGTCATCTTACGCGTATAGGCGATTATGTAGACGGTAGACCGTAGAACTTAGAGCTGGTAGACCTATTATTGCTATGCCTCGTTCATTTTTGTAAGCACACTACAAACACTGCTTACATTCTGTCCTCGCCTCACGATAATATTGCTCTTAACTGAAAATACTTGGTTTTTTTCGTCTGAAGTCGGTTAATTTAAGAAGACTTGTAGAAAAAAAACATATCCAAGTGACTTCTCTTTACAAAATTCGACTTGTGGTCAGTTGCGGTGAGCAGAAACGACCCGACTCGATTTGGGATGGTCAAGTCGACTGTTTCGTGGGCCCTATCTGTCAATTTATATAGCGCGCCTCTCGCAATTCACACCAATCAGAGGAAG